>CM031673.1:2268434-2578434 GCA_006182925.3 Reinhardtius hippoglossoides
GAGGAGCTTGTGCTCGGCCCCCGGGGGCGTCTCTCTCTTTAGCTTGCAGTGGTAAACAGGTGCTTCGGGGAGGCAGCTCTTGGCTCCGCTTGTAAAATGCTAAAAGCAAAACGGAGCTAAATATAAACAAAAAATGCTTTTCTGAGGATTTAGTTTGAGCGTTAGTGGAGCCGCAGAACAACACATGTTCCCATCGATCCCAGTGAGCTAAACACCAGCTGCAGAGGGAAGCTCCTGCATTATTCACAAGCTGAAGGACTCTGAGGACAAAGCAGCTCAAAGTTACTAAGAGATGCAATTTACAGCAAAACGCATCTCAAGTAAAAACTTAACTTTTCAGAGAAATGTGGGAAAACGTCTCTCACTTTCAGTAGCTGAGGTGAGAAAAGGGGATTTTAACTTCACTAGATTCCCACATGTTCCTATTGAGTTAAATGTTATTACAAAGTTCACCAAAATCTCACATGTCCACATTGACAGTTATTCAATTTCTAATAAAAATTACCAGTTTGGGAAGGTTCGACCATCAGAGCGCTGCTCGTCTCACCGTGTCTCCGTCTGTGTTCTCAGTTGGGACGTTTCAGCAAAGAGGGGCAGCTGTTCCTCGGCGCTCTGGGCAGCACCGGCGAGGAAACCCACTGCGTGGTGGACGATCAGGTCAGCGGCTTCCCTCAGCTCCTCAACTGCGACAAGGTCCCGAACGCCAAGCAGAAGACGTGGCACTTCTCTCAGGTGAGAAGGAACAAGAAGATCACTGCGCTCCGTGCGGATGAATCATTTAAACCTGACAAAAAAGCAGATGTGAGAATGTTGTTCGTGGCCTTGAAGAAGATCAGGTCCAGTCATTTAAAAACTGATAAATAAACCTTATACTCAAACGTGAACTCGACCAGGAGCCGACGCAGGGACACAAGAACAGGTGAGACAATGTCTGTAGCGGTTTATAACAGAGAGAACTGCAATAATCTGTGAGGACGTGAAGACCTGAGAGACAATCTTCAGTTTCATTCAAAGAAACTTTGAGTTTAATGATGTTTCTTACCTGGAAATCACACCAGTGTCAATCTCCAACATCTGTCCACGTCTGGCCTGCCAGTAAAACCAGTTCAAACCTCTCTCTCTCCTCCTGCCCTCCAGAACGAGTCCATCATAAACCGAGCGAGCGGACGCTGCGTGGAGGTGGTGCCGGCCAACGTCTACTTCGGCCACCTGCTGGTGCTGCAGCCCTGCTCCGGGCAGAAGTGGACCATCAAGAACACCATGATGCAGTAGTCAAAGCGGCGAAACGTCACCGGGACCAAGGAGACGAGGCTCAGGGGCCGCGGTCCGACCTCAGCTCGGCCGAGCCGCGGCCGGCGAGGCGGAGGCGGCTCCTCGTCTTCAGGAAGAGACGGAAGAGACGCGGTAAACGAGACGAGCTGCGGACGTCTCGGACAGGGACACGGGTTTTGTGGGAAGTGGTTTATTTTTTTTGGTCTTTTTTTACAAACTGGATATTCAACATGATGCAAGTTTTGCATGAGAACTGTTTCTTTGACCGTCTGAATTTTGACAAACTCTCAATGTGACGTTGCCATAAATCCTGTACGTGCCACAGTTTGAAGTGTCCCACGCCACCTTCATCCGTTCTGTGTTATGAAATCGTCATAAGGAATAAGACACCTGGAATTAAACTTGCACTAACCATAAATCTTTGGTAGTTCGTCAGGTTTCGTCCGTGGCTCCACATTTTGTCCGAAGACAAAGAGCGACCTTCTATCGGGCATAGATCCAAGTGAATTATGCATTAATGCCCCAAAAACTGATTTATATTTTCTTCTTACAAAAGTCTAGACCTTGTAAATATTTAATCTGACCAAAAAAAAGATCCTAAATGAAGTATTGGGCCCCTGGGTTTTTCTTAAGTTAGTGTAAATCACCTTGTCGAGGGCTACTGGGCTAAATCATGGTTGTTTCTATGTGGTGGATGTTTGTGTCTTTTCCCGTCATCCTTACTTCGAGCGTCCTGTAGCACCAGATGCAGTACATCCTGTAGCATGATTGTAATAAGTACTGTACGCACACGGGGACGAGGTTGAAGTCGAGTTGTTCCGTTTCCAGCTGAGTGCCATAACTGCTGCGGACGGCCAAAAACTAAAGAAGCACTTTTTTGGGGGGGACGACGAGCTGCAGACGACGAGGAGGAGGGGGGGGAGGGGGAAATCAGGATGACCGGTGGTGGTGGTGGTGGGGGGGGGGGTTGGGGGCTCTGAGGTCACTGTTGTCAAATGTGTTCAGACGTATATGATGTCATGTCTTCAATTAATTCAATGTTATCAGTTGGATTTTTGCTCCTGAAATCGTCTTCCAATAAACAACTGGTTTCCTGGTTGTTTGTTGTTTGTTTGTTTGTTTGTTTACAGGATTACGCAAAAACTACTGAACCAGTTTTCATGAGATTATGTGGGGGGGGTCATGACCTATAAGAAAGAAACTGTGGCCAAAAATTAAAGATGCAACTTTTAATTTCAGTCGATATCGATAGTTGTGACGATTAATATCAATCTAAGTTTTGCTTTAGTTTCAAATGAGAAACACTTGATAAACAGCAAAACGTTTTCCAATCGGAGGTCAATCAATATGCGTTACACCCCCCCCCCACTGTGCTTACACCATGCATAAGCAATATATTAAATCTTTGTTATATAACAACTGATGAAAACTCTATTGCGACATTTATTGTTATTGTTTTAATGTCCGACCCCAAGAAGAATTACATTTTGGAGCACATCCCGTTAAACTGGCTTCTCTTTAAAATGTCGAGATAGAGCGTTTGTTTTGTTTGTACATATATATTTATTTTTTTAAATCCCATTTCCATAAATCACAATTCTCCTCATTGATCTTAACACGGTGTGGAATCCTCTCAACCCTCGACTACAGTGAGGAAAGAAACACTTTTTAACAGCAGGAGAAAACGTTTCTTTTATGTTTTGAATTTGAATTTTTAGTTGCTTGGCCTCATGTGCGGCTGTTATTTTAGATTTTATAGATAACAAATATTAAATTATTTTACTATGCTGTGTTTTCTGGACTTCAGAGCTTCAGACCCAGTTGCCAGCAGGTTCCCTCTCATTCTGGGACCTGGCTTATTGAACATATCCTTTAATATAAACCCAAACACGTCGCCCGGCCTCGCCTGTGGCAGCCTGACATTAAAACCACAATGGTTTAAGTATAAGTTCTGGACGGAGCTGTGCAGCAGCCGAGCGCCCTTGACCTCCTGCTGGTTCCTGCGGCGGCGCTGCTCGGGAGGAGGCCTCGGCTAAATGCTGGAGATGGAAATGAACCAGGAGGAGCCTGCTGAGCACAAGGGCCTGTTTTCAGCAGGAGGACAGAGTCTGCATATTAACACCCCGCTGCTGCATCGCAGGTCTGCTCATCACCGCCCGACTGGATTCATCTGGATCATAATAACATACAGGGTGTGGGTTCAAATCCCGGTAGTAGGTCCGTCAACGCTCTTTGTCAATAACAACAAATAGAGTTTAAACAGATGACATGTGAAAAATGAAGGTTACATTTACAAATGATGAAATAACCAATTAAAAAGACTAAATACAACAATTGGAAATAATTGAATTGCTTCTTTATGTGCTGACTTATTTCTGGAGGTGAAATCTTTAGTTTGGTTAAATATTTGCGAGTGAAATCCTTCAAAATAAAGCAAGGAACAACAGTCCCACTACATCAAGCTGCACCACACACACTCAAAGGTTTATTGTTACTCTCTGAAAAACAATAAAATGTAATATTATATTCATAAACCCTATCTCACAACATAATTGAACAGGTTCCTCCCTGAGCTCCAACACATCCTTCCATCCAGTTCCATGGAAATCTGGAGCTCTGGTGTAATTCTGCTTCTAAACACAGATGAAAATAAATCCTTCTTAGTCTCGGTAATAAATTATTAATCTCATTTTGGAGGTGAGATCTGTGGTTTGGTTATTAATGAGTGAAATCCTTTAAATAAAGAGTTATAATAGTAAAATACAGTTAGTGTGATCCCACTTCCTGTTTGTTTACCTGACTGCAGATCTGAGTCACTCTTCGTCTTCGCTCAGCCTCCTGATGAAGAGCTGCAGTTACCTGGGTCGAAACAGTTACATCATTAATATATCTGACAGAAAATATGCAGTTGATTTCTGTCCACATGATCAATTTCTACAAGAAATATGTACAAAACAGAAAGCATAAGGAACTTTAGTTTATATGTATAAAGAGTAACAAGGTGCTGAAGCAGCAGCTTCTTGACGTCTGCTCCTCTAATTTATAATATAAAAATAATAGCATTTCAGTTTTGTGTTCAGCAGCTAATATTATTTAATATTTTATGTTTTTAGTTCATCATATATTTGTCCTTCCCCTTGTTTTGAGTCCATTCAAACCCATTCTAAATACTTTGTTCACACACGACTTATTTTAAAGAAGAGTTTTATTATCAGAGCCTGACGCTGCCCCCTGGTGGCCATAACGTGTATTTACTCATGGTTCTTCACAGATGACAGAAATCACAAAGCTCTCGTTCAGAGGAACTCGGTGTTTTTGTTTTGATGACGTCGAGTCACTTTGGACCGGAAGCCTCCGAGTGTCGGTTTGGTCACTTCGTCTTCGACCTGCAGCAGCAGCAGCTCTCGCCTGATTGATTAACGAGCTTTTTGATAACCTCTCCCTCCCTCTGTTTCCTCAATGCTTTTGTTAAAAAAACTATTTTCCACAACAGGAAACTTATTTATCGAAGATGCGTAGATTAGGTTCTGGAAATGTTATAAAAGTTCAACCTTCAGGAGTAAAACACTTTTAAACCTAAACCGAGTGTGGAAGCTTTCATGGTCTCTTGGTCAAATTTGAGCCTCAGTGAAAAGAAAACTGAGATTATCCTGAAAAGAATTATAATAAACATGTAAATTTCATAATTATATATTATTATGCATGTTTATAAGACGGGTAAAAACAATGAAAATGTGTGTTTATCAGCAAACATCTGCTCCACAGTGGATTGGTCGAGCCTGTACGACTTTATTTCACTTCCACAGTATTAAAGTGAAATTTAACTTTAAACATCTCTGGTCTCCAAACATTTTCATAGACATTTCATACGTTTCTCCACATTTTACTAGAATGTATCTTTTGTGTCATTGCTTCACTTGTGTTGTCAACACGTCACAGTTCACAAACAAACATGATTATATTAAAGAAAACACGCGAACAAAGAGTTAACTTAGTTATTTTTTTATTGCGTTGTGGGATAAAACATTCATACTCACCACGTGCTCCTCTAATCGGAGGCACCATGTTGGACAGGGTGTTTGAGAAGCTGCCAAGCACTTCCTGGTTTGTCCCCCCACCCCCCCTTTGTGACATCATCATGACATCACTGGGGTAAAACCAAGTGAAGGGGGGTTTCTTTTTCTTTTTCTTTGTTTTTGTGATTTTTCAGACAATAATAGTTATGTGTCGTTTATTTCCTTTAATGGAGGAATTTATTAAAGTAAATGAGCTTCTGTAAGTGTCAGAGAAGGTTTGAGGATGTGTGTGATGACCTGCTCCTTATAGATCCGACTGGAGGTGTGAACGGACTCACTATATAACGAGCTGTGAGTCAGGGGGGGGGGGCCTCGTACCTGTAGTTTGAGTTTTTTCTTTTTCAATACGTCATAACTTACATGAAGTTTGAGAGCTGTCAATAAAACATATTCACCTCTGAACCGACAAGAAGCTGGAGCTTGACCCTCGAGTTACAACAGAGGAATGAAATAATAAAACAAATTGCCTGTGTACGTCAAGCAGAGAAACACAGATTTAGTCTTTACTTATATATATATATATAATATAATATAATATATGTATAATATGTATTATAACTCTGTGTTAAGTGAACATATTATTCACCAGAGCTGCTTTTTGCTTCAGCACAAGAAAGGAAGCAGATGTTTTAATACATTTTGGTGCAGTGGTTTTACTTTAAAATTGAGATCTGGCACTTTTCAACATATTCATAAAACCTGACATGTTTAGAGGACTGATATTTATGATTGTGTGGAAGTTTAAATGTAGTTTCATTAGGGGCTGTTGGGCCTAAATGCTCTGTCAGGGTCATTATGATTTTTAATTGCCCCATTTACACTGAACACCTCATATAAAATACAGGAAGTCACTAAAGGAACAAATCTCACAATTTAACTGTTCTTATAAAATTCAACATTAACGTGGAATTAATAACTTGTATGTTTTACACTCTCTTGTTTTTATTATTGCCAACTTTACATTTCAAAGACTATCCTGTAACCAAAGTGTTTAAAAGTTTGGTCCAAGCTTAAAATAAAAAATAGAAACACATACAAAAAACACTTTTATTGCATCAATGCTTATTCCTTTGACTTTTGTACAGTTTCATATTTACAGGTTCATAATTATTAGGCCTCCAATAAATAGTTCAACTGAAAGTCTCTCTCTAGTCTACATGTTTAAATATTGCACATGCAAAGTATGTGTAGTATGTGCTTGTCTAGTAGATTATGAGCTTTGTACAAAGTTACACGACAAAAAAAACAACAACATGGGACTCGACTTCCCCTTCAAAATAAAAGTCTGCTTCAACGATGGAGACGTGCAGCCACCGAAGTGAAAGTAAAGATGGGAAAAGACAAAGTTCTTCTCAGAGAACAAATAACATGAAACACGACAGCAGTGACGAGTGCATGTACACTTTAAAACTTATTATACTTTCAGGTACAAAAAAAAAAAGAATAACACCAGTGTGACCTACGGGGATTTCAAATTGTACAATTGATAAATCTTCTGAGAATGAAAATCTGTTCCTGTAAACAGACGTGTGTGTTCGGGTTCGAGTGCTGCTCTACCCAGTGCACATCAAAATCATCCACATTTAATATCTGAGAGCCTGACGTCACATTCCCATAGTGCTTAGAGAGTGAGACACACACACACACAGACACACACACACAGTGATGGGACATGAACGATGTGATCTCCCCTTCACCTCTAGATGGCACTCTTGCACAGACCTACAACTGTGTGATGTCATGGGAACGGATGACAGGTACAGTGCAAAAAATAAAAACAGAACTGGAACAAACCAAATCCTCCATGACAGAGAGATCTGGCAGGAACCAAAGCCCCGTTTGATCTTGTGTGTTTCCGTGTGGCAACAGGGAAAAGCCTCTGTGTTGTACTGTCTGCTTCCTCCCTCTGTGGAGTTCTATGGCTTTGGCCAGAGGGTTGAGAGGAAGCAGAAAAGGGGCCTTGGCGGTGGAGCGGCCGCCGACCTCCCCCCCCCCCCCCCTCCCTGCGCCTCTGGACCCGAGTGAGCAGAGAGCACCAACAGTCATGCACACACACACACACACAGAGACACTGTACATCACCCTGCACAGACACGTGAGACACTTCAGACGACGGTATTTACAGAAGACAACGACTTGTTTTGCATGCGCTCGATAATATGGGTGTTCTGCGACCTCCCCCCCCCCCCCCCCCGGCCGGGTTGACATGTTGAGATGAGGGTCAGTGCAGGAGTTCAGAGCCGACGGGTCAGTGCCGCGAGAAACCTCCGAAACAGGAATCTGCTGCAAAAGTATGTGGAATATGTATTTGACGTCTTCATCTGTGATGTGCACAGTGATTTTTTTTATCACAGGACAGGGAGGGAGCTTCCAAAGTTCAAATCAAATAAATATCGTGAGCGTTAAAGTTACATTTGGTTCATCTTCTACATCCTCAGATCTTCTTCAGGCTGCAGTGTTTCAATCTATAGTAATAAAACTTTTCATCAAAGCTCTAACGGTGTTTAATGTAGACTTTCTTCTTATCGTCTGTGATGACAACTTGCAAATATTCACAACTGACAGAAAAAGATGCTATTTTTTGCTTAAAAAGTGATTAAATTATAAAAATTACAGATAAATTGATAAATAATCAATAAAAGCTGATAAGGGATTGTGTGATGAATCTAAAGTAAAGGGGAACAAATGATGCACAGATCAGAAATCAAATAATAAGCTTATTACCACCGGTAAAGAGGTTTTGTGTTCACCCCCCCTCATCAGTTTGTGTGTTTGTTACCAAGATTACACAAAAACAACCGGACAGATTCCTACTGAACTTGGTGGAAGGGAAGAAATCAGGCTTTTCGAGGCCTGGTATCTGTGAGTGTGTGAAATCTAAGCGTCTGTTGGGCCTCGGCTGAGAAGAGCTCTAGTTTTGAGTTGGAGGAATCTGAAGGGGATCAAAATTTATCACGAGACTAAGATATATTTCATGCAGAAACAGAAAATCCACCCTGAGACACATCTTCACTGTGTAAAAAATCCTCTGGTGCTGATGGTTATAGGTAGAAATCTGTCAGGAGTTCAGAAGAAATCACAGTCACACGAGTTTCTTATTCACAGCGTTTAGAGTAAACGCTGCATTTCAGGTTCTGTCGAGTGGAGACAGCTCTTTGCTCTTTAGCTGATATGTTTGTCTTGTTTATGTTCAGAGACATTTTCGGGGAAATGTAGGAAAATCCCACGTGAGGGAAAAGACGACGAGACAGACTGAGACAAAGAGGACGGACTAAAAAAAGTTGAATAAAAATCTGTGTGTTCACTGAGCAACACAGAGATTATATCAGTGACTGCGTTTCCATGGAGACCAACAATCTGACACAAGACAATAGTCTGAATAAGACAAACATGTAAAGTTCTGATTATCTGAACCAGAACAAGGTCATTTTGGAAATAAGCAATTATCAACTTTAGACATATAATAATATTCCGATTATGTTATGTCTTGATTGCATTATAACGTCCAATTCTGCCACATTGCCACATTTTTATTATGTATTCAGAATAAGGTCGATAGTGTGAACACTGGTGTCCATGGAAACGTCCGTGAAAACATCGCAGGGTGGATTTTCTTTCCCGTTTCTAATGAAGACCCAGAAACCTCTTCTTTTACACTTTGAAGTCTTTAAACTAAACAAGTTTCCAGGAGAGAGAAGAAGATCCACAACCACACGTTCAGAGCCGCTGCCGCCATTCCCCGGCGCCACGAGGTCGGAACACCCGCCTGGATTTGCCTTTTTAAACATCTCACTCGTTGCCTGCTTTGGTTTGTCGGGGGGGATGAACTGAGGCCGGCACCTCCAGCCCCAAGAGGCAGGAGTAGAAAGTAGAAAGTTGCAGCGCTGAAGTATCGTAGCACCGCGGGAGCGTCGGCCCGATGCTGTACACATCCTGCTGCTTGAGTGGCGCCGAGCTCCGCCATCTTCTAGAATGAGAGGGCAACTGTCCCTCTCTCTCCTCTCAGCGCCGGGCGCTCGTCGGACTCCTGGCGGGTGACACATCTGCACGCGTTACACATCTGGCTGGAAAAGAGAAGCAGCTCTGAACTTCTGCACTCGACGTCTTTTTTTTTTGTACATTTGTTTTATTGCATCGGGGGAAACAGAGAGGACGTTACGTGCGATGTCAGCCCTTGAGTGTCCCTGTCAGAGTAAAGTGGGAGGAGTCCTGCACGACTCCTCATGCTGGCTTCACAGTTTCATTGGACGTCGAAAAAAAAACAACGAGTAAATTTTGAAAATGGATTTCGTCGGAGGTTGTTTTCTCGAGTGTCACTCCATGTGGTTCTGTTCCTGTCCGCGGGGATGTGACCTCACCCACTGGCATGCACATGCAGGCTGGCTCGTCACCCCCCCCCCCCCCCCCCAGCTCACAGTGGGCACGGCTACTCCATGCCGTTCCTCAGCATCTGATTGGCTGCGATGAGCATGACGCTGATGATGAACGCCATGGCGAAGGCGCAGATGAGGCTCTTCCGCACGCACGTCTGGCGGTTCTTCTTCGCCGGGTGAACTGAAAGAGGAACAAGAGAAAGATGAAAAAAGCTCCTGAAGGGACATTTTTATAAACTCAAATTTCAATCTCAAATCCCAAATCTTCTCTCAAGGTGGATATTTATTCATAATCCGTGTCGACTGTCACTGAAACGTCTCTCGGGTGAAATTCGGCGCTGTGTTTCCGACCCTCAGGACCAGAACTGGACGTGTGATCTCACATCGGTGTTGCCGGGCAGAACCAACAGCCTCTCTGGATCCCAGCTGAACGAACAGCGGGGAACCAGAGAATCAGAATGAAACGCTCAGCGTGACAGTGTCACAGTCGACTGATGCATGCGGATGCACAGATGGACACATTGGAATAGAGAGTTTACATTGAGATCTTGTAATTTGTTAACAATCTTTAAAGGGGAATTCCACTAATTAGTTCAGTTATTAATGAGGAGGAATATTCAACATGTGACACCAGTTGCATCATAAGACATAAACCTGAAGATGCGTTCAAACTGCGTGTGAGAGGTTTGACAGACGTGGGCAGGTACGATCTAATGGACGATGCTATTAAGGTGCAGAAAAAAAAATTCTCATTCATAAATAGAGATTTTGATTATCGGCCGTAATATTTTAACCATCCCAGGTAGACTTAGCCACAAGCTACGGGACTGTGAAACAAGGTCATTCTCTCCTAGAAGCCACAAGTCTGCTTTATACCAACTTTTAGAAAAACTGTGTTTTCGTGCAATGTCAAGATGAAGCACTACACTACCCACAATCCTCGCTGTTGCTGCTGATTTGCCATGATTACAGAACACACTCTACAAGTGTCATAGGGTAAAAGTGCAGTTGAAGCAGCGAGGACCCCCCCCCCCCCCCCATAGAGAGTAGACAAGATGGACGACATGGTGGCTCACTAAAAGTGGGGCCAAATAATCTCAGTGGCCCCCTGGTGGCTGGCTGCAGTATGGGTCATAAACCCTGTACCAAACTACAAAGTCAAAGATGGTTTCCTTCATTTGAACTTATCACACTACATATCTGATAAGTTTGGTCGAGTGCCGGTATCGGTGGGGCCTCGATACCGTGGCTCCAAATGACGTCAAAAGCACAAGATGGCAGGACCCAGAATATTTGAGTTTCCCATTTATACGATGAGAGGAAGTGGAGACACGTCGTCCATCTTTATTTACAGTCTCTGGACCGTCGGCCACTGGACAACTTTAAAGACTAAAGATATGAGAGTGCAAATGGATAATGACACGTTGAGCTGGAGGTCATTACGCAACAAACCCACGCTGACACTCACAATCACATTACAGCCGACTGCGCTCCGTCGCTGTGATCACTTTCTGGTTCAATCATCGTCCGGCGCCGACCGGTGACCCGGCAGCAGCAGCGAGTGCCTCCAACGATTCCACCGGGCCGCGGTAATTAGGGAAGCCGGGCCAATGAACCCGCCGCCACACGGCTCCACTCACTCGCTCTATTTTTAGCTCTTAATTTGAGAAGCACTGAAGTCATCGCAAAAAAAAATTCTGCTCCAAAGAAAATGCAAAGTAGGGCAGCAGTCGCTCCGTGTTTTTTTGGCGGAGGGGTTATTAGTTGGCTGCTGTTGAAGAATACTATTCACAGACTCGTATAAAACATGACGTGATTTTGGGCCAAACAGATTATCTAAGATTGGCCGTTCAGCCAGTTTCCAAGGTGATGTAACTCAACGTTTGATGAATGTTGCACTGAGGCGGCTTTTTAACCTGATTTTAACCAGGAGAGGTTTACGAGCAATAACATCTCTGCTCCAGGAAAACACAGCTCGCTCTCACATCCACACCTTGAAGCTGCCTCGTGGAAACACAGCTATAAGACATTTGTAAGCAGGGCAGCAAGTCTCCAAACTGAACTTTAGGCCATTGCTGCTCGTGGTGAAAGGTTGAGGAGTTCGGACATCCTGAGGAGAGCTCGGAGTAGAATCCCTGCTCCTTCACATCGGACGGGGACAGTTGGATAGTTCAGGGATCTAATCATGATGCCTGGTTAGTTCTGGGCGACTTCCAGGTTTAACAAGCATCCCCAACTGGGAGGAGACCCAGGGGGTTGACCCAGAACTCACTGGAGGGACTGAATATCCCATCAGGCCTGGGGACCCTTGGGATCGTCCAGGACGAGCTGGAAAGTGACAGAGGAGAGGGAAGTCTGGAGCGTCCTACTTAGCCAGCTACCTCCACAACCTGGATGGATGAGCGGAAGACAATGGATGGAAGGATGTATAGATGGTTTGATAGATGGACGGATGGATGGATGGATGGACGGATGGATGGATGGATGGATGGATGGATGGACGGACCCAGGATGAGGTCTGTCCATCCATCCATCATGGGTATTCTCTTGACTCAGACCTTGATCCAGGCACAAGGACTTTATATTGTGCAGCTCTCCTGATATGAAGCCCCTCCGGTTGTGTAAGTGATGGTGAG
Source organism: Reinhardtius hippoglossoides (assembly GCA_006182925.3). Lineage (NCBI taxonomy): Eukaryota > Metazoa > Chordata > Actinopteri > Pleuronectiformes > Pleuronectidae > Reinhardtius > Reinhardtius hippoglossoides. Next base: position 2,280,792 of record CM031673.1, read on the forward strand.
TTAATGACGCTCCGATGGAAACACCATGTGTTCAGCTGTCGGCCGAACTGCAGCGACGGGAGGAGACGTGCGGTGGAGACATTAGTTCTGGGTCCAGTCGACCCGGCCTGCCTCATAAAACACCTCCGCTGCCGAACCTCTGAAGGATTCTCGGTGGAGCGCGGAGCTCATGAAGCTAATGACGTGTGCGTCGGTTTCCAGGCTCTGACTAACGACTGCCGACTTTCACATGTGCTTCGAATGAATCGATGTTTGTGGACGTTCAGCTGGGAACTCAGCTGGTTACCTAATGGTTTCCTCTGTGACGAGCATTCATACTTTCTGGTGACGTCTCCGGGATCAGGTGCCCACTTGTGTGACATCTGTCAATCATGCCAATCAAAGAGCGAGGACATTTCTTCTCCTTCTCTAATCTCTTGAGCCACAGACACAAGGTCATTGAGATCTTCTTTAATCACATCTCGTTCTATGTTTTAGTTTCGTTTAGTTTATTTCACACTAAACAAATAGTATTTTAAATTAAACGTTAAAAATAGTTCATATAAATTTGTTTATAATGGCTTGTATTAAAACTACGGCCAAATATAACAAAAAATATAATACATAATCATCAATTACTAATATTATATTGTCATCCATGAAAAGGTTCATAAATATAACTTATTGCTAAATTTGATATTAGTTATTGGTACTAATTTATCAGCCAGTTAAGAAAAAAAACAACTTATTTTTATGAATAACTTCGAATAGAAACAAAAAACAAAATACAACCAAATATATAGAACTTGAATCAAGTAAAACATATTTTCTGTAAAGTTTATTCTGTGAAACAAAAGTTTTTATATCGTACATATCAACAACAATAAGCGCCGACAGGCTCGTGTCTGCAAAAGGCTCAAACTGCCTCATATTATCATAACTCTAACAGACCCGAGTGGCAGCGGAGATGATTTCTCGCGTCTCGCTGCCACACAGGCGCCGGACAGACGCCGCCCTGCACTTTACGCTCTCGTACGATTTGCCCGGCGATGATTCAGTGCTTACATTGTTTACCGTGTTGTTTTTCCCCCCCAGCTTCACACGTATCGATTCCCGAGCGAAGGTGGAGCCAGAGGGGAAATCGAGTTACTCTTATGCTGCCTCGTAGATCAGAGCGCCGCAGCCACGCGCAGCGGGGAAGCATGATGAATCGTGACACTGCGTATTGATTTGTCCGTGACTGAGCGCAGTTTGGTGTCCCCTCGGTGGCAGCCGGTGCTCCTGGACCTCAGGGGGAAACAGATGTGATCGTGTATGATGCTGCGACGGTCACTCTTCATCATAAACTCAGCAGGAACAGGTTTTTAAAAAAAGATGTAACTTGTTAAAGACGCTGATAAAGTGTCGGTGCGACGCGTCGACGCACAGTGACACCAGAGAACTCCCTCTGCGACACGTTCACAAGGTCGGGGATGTTTGGAATCTCAATGCGACTGAATTGCACGAGTTCGATATCCTCCATGCTGCAGCCACGTGTGGTGAAGACCCTCTCGCTGAATAGCAGAGTGGGTCGGGACCCTGCGACATCATGACTCGGCGTTTGCCTACGCACCGAATTCATCTGAACGTGTCGGGACAAAGTGGACGACACAGAGGAAGCTGCATTTCACATAGAAGAATTTAACATTTATTCTGTGTTTATGTTTCTGAATCATAGGCATATAATCCATAGATTTACAAGAACTTTTATGTTGTCTTTTGTTTTGTCTTTTGTTCTGGGCTTTATTCCCATGCATGTAGAAATAAAGTTTTACTGTTATTATTACTGCAAATAAAGTTCCTCCCGTCGTACACTAATGAAGTATCTCTTGATGTTGTTGTCATGCAGCAGTGATCGTGTTGTGGAGCTGAGGTATCGAGGTTAAAAACACTTTCTGAAATAGAAATAAAACTCGTTTGACACTTTTACATTTCCTGTTTTACTGCTGACAAAGTGAGAAAGCCCAATGCTGTGTCTGTATTTGCATATTTCCTGAGTCACACTTGCTATTTTTAATGCCTCAGAGCTGTCACACTGACAAGTGCTGCAACATGAGGACGACTTCAGCTACGTAGCGGAACAGGAGGGACCACATGCAGTAGGTATTTTTACATTTGTGCAAACAGTGGTGGAGTAAGACGCTGTTGATGGAGATTCTGCTGTAATTTCAGAGCAGCCTCCAGATGTTTTGTGTGAGTGCACAGCTGCAGCTTTTTGGTTTGGGACAAAACTTGTCTGTGGGAAGTCCGGATTAGGGGTCGAACACTCCGCCGGTGAGTAAACAGTGAGTGTCTCGGGGGCTGCGTTCTTCAGAGGCTGCACTGCGACAAGACAGCCGCGATTCAAAGGCTCCTTGAAACGTGTCCGTCCACAGGGATGATCCACCGAGCTGATCCCTCTCAGAACAACCTGTCCCAGTGTTCATCTGGTGCCGGTGAAGAAGCTTCCAAGCTATCCGCTCAAAGCAGCTGATAATGCAATGGGAAGAGTGGGACAAACTGGTAAATACGGAAATCCTCTGAATACCAGACTGTCTCATTCTGGTTCTGCACGGCCCCATGAAGCAGGCGGCCTTCAGGGGCCACGTGGACCGTGAAGGCCCCCCCCCCCCCCATCTGTGAGCCGTGCAGACTGGGAACACAGGTGGTGGACCGGAGTGTACTACAGCACCAGAACTCTCTGCTGCTCTGAAATCCATGGATCTCCAGCTCTGCAGCGAGATTTCATCAGCTCCACTTCAGAGCAGGTGACCCCCCCACTACAAACACCCAGTTTCAATAAATCAGCAGGCGTGTGGTGACTCTGCTGGTTATAGGTCGTGATGAGGCAGCTCGGATTGTTCCTGACAGCGTGAGCTACTCTCTCTCTCCACCACACACACACACACACACACACACACACTCAGGTAGTTTGGCTCACCTCCCTCATACTCCATCTGACAGTTCCCGGAGTTTTGCTTCAGACTCTCCTCCTCGTTAATGATGATGTTCTCGATGTCCTTCATGGTCAGGTGGTCGCGGAAGGCGTAGAACAGGATGTGTTTCAGCTCCTCCAGGCTGATCTGCTGCATGTCGAACTGCAGGGAGAGGGAGAGGGCTGCGGTGAGACTGTGTGTGTGTGTGTGTGTGTGTGTGTGTGTGTGTGTGTGTGTGTGGTGTGTGTTGTGCACTGCCGCAGGAAACAGCAACGTGTGCTCAGTCTGATGTTTAATCTGCTGGATATAACTCGCATTCATTTATCACCACGTATAATCCAGAAGTTCTCACCGTGCAAAATCCAGATACAGCTGATGCATTGATTTAATTTAATGCCCTGAGGTTATGACCTGTGTTTGATTTGTTGTTCAGTTTGAACCGTTACACAATTCTGTCCACGCACACACACGCACACACACACCACAACTTGTAGACCAAAGGGATTAGAAGGTCTGATTGAGGGCAAACACACAGATGGGGGGGGGGGGTTTGTTTGAAAAGTTCACATCCTGTAAACTTCACTTCACACAAACACTGGCGAGCAACATTTTATTTCTTTTAAAGAAAAACAACCAGAATCTCTTATATTTACAAACACAACTCAGTTATCAGGCGGTTGACAAACTGCTGTTTGCTGTAAAACCTGATGATGAGCTGATCGTCTTTATTATCACCTGAAAATCAAACATCAATTACAAGCAAACATTTATGATGATTGAAACGTCCCCAGTGTCGTCAACCCTTTGTTTTCACATAGTCACACATCTCAATGTTCACAGGATCTCAGCACAGACACTCAGGATACAAACATGGAAGCAACTGACCCTGAAACTCAAATCCCTCTAATGGCCCGATACCAGTTTGGAGTGACAGTCTGCAGCTCGAAGCCATAACCGAGCAATCTGTGACACAAACAGGTTTTTATTTCCTCCATGACCTTGTTGGTTCTTTCGGTCTGAACTGAACCACGGGATAAGTCTCTTTAACTTCGAAACAGACTTTAAAACAGAATCTAATCTGTGACATCGAGTTGAATCTTCCAACGCTGCTTCAATGACAGAGACGAGAAGTGAGGAGCCTGCCCCTGGGGGGGATGAGCTCATCCTACGCTTCTTATAAAGTTCTGATGAAGCAGAGTCACAGCGTCTGCGCAGATTGAAACTGATCTTCTGGCTTTGAGACGCAGGTTGGTGTTTGTATTGTTGATATGAAAGAGACTGCAATGACACCGTGGTTGGAAACACCCTCATGAGGCCACAAGCCTTAAAACGTATAAATGAAGGAGGAGATTTGATATAATTATTAATTATGTGCATGCACAGTTTGCACTTTGTTTATAATCTAGATAATAAAAGATCTGTTTGAAAGTTGGAAAGAAGATGGTTTGCTGTCGTGTGTTTCTTGGATTCAGTCTCGATTGACGAAGGCAGAGCTTTGACTTTTTTTTTTTTACATGACCTGTGAAAATGTTTTCCTTTATTTCAATTTGAAAATTCAAAAAATCACAGGGTGCTGGGAAGATAATTACATAAATCATACTTACAATCAATACCATTATTATCTCTTCACCTCAGAGTGAGCTAATGAACACACACCAGCCTCCACAAGGATTCATCACCAGAGAGCCGGTTACAAGCTGCAGGTCAGAGTTATGAATTTAGTTTGATGCGTCGTTAATCAGACGAGTATTAAAAAAACTAAAAACGTGAATTATAACGAGGTAAATTAAGAGCAGAAGAAATGTTTACACCACATGTCAGCTGTTTCACTAAAGTGTGTTTATGTGATTAAACACGGTGAGAAGGGCAGCACATAGAAGTTATGGTTTATTTTGGCAAGAAATGAAAAAGCTGCTCGGTTTATATTTTGCAGAATAAAAAAAGGCAAAATTCAAACAACGTATGAATCATTTTTCAATTTGAGCTTCTGATACAACCGCAAACAAATCAACAAATAAACCCCTGCTCACGCATTTCAGTTTGCTGTTCACTTGAATGATCCAAATGTTTAAATTATCTTATTATTATTCATGAGAGAATATCATCTGTGAAGTGACGAAGGACAAAAAGACACGTCACGGAGAACGGCCCCGTCAGAGGAAGATGTTTTACGCCTCAAACACTCAGAGCTTCTCTGACGCCGATGAGCCGCAGCACGCGGTTTAGATCAGTAACACAATCACCAACGCACACGACATCTTTGTGTGTATAATTCATATCACCTGTCATGTACAACAACATGAAACAGACGTTCGCGTTGTGTTTCAGGAGCAGACGAGATTTTCCCTCTGGGCCAAAGAACGAGATGTGAACCTGCGGCAATCTGCCCTCGTTAGTTAAAGGTTAAAACATGGCTCCCGTGTCACTTCTCCCACGGGGACACGGGTCAGCCGCCCGACTGCGTTTCCACGACCTTCGAGCAACCTTACCACCGCCGCCTCACGACGCCATCGCTGACAGACATCAAGAGACCGGCGGAGCGTCACCTGCCGGGGGGAGAGATGGACGAGCCGGAGGACAGATCCATTCAACGAGCTCTCCGTGGCAGATAAGAAAAAGGCATTTTATTTTTCTCTTGCCACGTCCCACCGACAATATTCACATTCAAGCCAGGAGTGACCTTTACGGGACAACGTGGGGGGGGGGGAGAGAAGAATGACGCCCCGGGACGTGAAGTGACTCCCACAGACAGACAGATCTTTAGTAGCACACCCGCTGCTGTGTGACCTACAGTTTAATACAGAACCCAACACGGTCTTCACAGACGCTCACTCTGAAGCACAAAGAGCCGCAGAGGCTTTTAATGGAGAATCTGAGAGTTGGAAATGTCACGTCCTGTTAAGTTCGAGCCGAGGAAGGAGCCTCGCCGTGAACTGAGTCCCTGACGGAGCGAGGACGGAGGTTCGCACGGACACTTAAAATCTCCGACATGAATTACGCATCAATTTACTTTAAAAAAAAAAAGAAGCAGTTTCCACAACATCAACAGAGGAGACGAGGTTTTTAAAACCAGCACTGAATTCTGCAGAGTTTAAAACCCACAGAGCAACATTACGAATAAATATATTCTAATTCAGTATCGTCACATGGGACGAGCGCAGGATTTCATAAGTACAGTCAACTTTAAACTTTCTAACAACACAAGAATGTGAAAAATCATATTAAAAATCATATCAACAACAAGATCATTTCTTCTGAGTAACAGGAACAATACGTAAAAGTGTAAACATGGATGTGGAAGCACTTGAATGCTCAAAACCATAAATCTCCAAATCCATGTTTGCAGGAATAATCACTGTTCCTGTTTTTTATTTGACAAAATATATTTATTCTACCCAAAGGTTTAAGAATAAAGATGATAAACATCAGTATTATGTATCTGTAAAGACTCTGATTCCCTGAGAACAGATATATGGATATTGAATTATCTTAAAAAGTCACAATCTCTTCACCGACGTGTCAAGAATCATAATCATCATAAACATCCCCGGTGATGATCCAGCTCGAAGCCACGAGACGCATCAAGGTTGATTCTCTCAGCCGCGCAGACGCAACACCCTCGAATTAAGCCATGAAACTTTCTTTTTCGATTTCGTTCAATCGATAGCGTGAGTGTTCTTCACGCCGCAAAGTGGATTCAGTGTTCGAAGACGAGGAAGAGGAGTTGCTCTGAAGAGGAAAAAGCCGCGCTCCGTAAACGAGGCCTGTTCAGCTGCTCGCACACGCGGGCGGTGGCGACAAGGTGCCAAGAAGCAGCATCGATCCATCTGCTGAGTTCAGCCCTTTGCAGCGCGGCCAAGTCACGCACTTACAGATGATGCTCCGCGCACACACAATCCAATTATGTGCATTTGCTAATCTAAATTTTAACGCCATGGGCTGGCAAGTAATTCGGTTTTAATGGCGGAAGTGTTACTGCATCTGAAAACGCGGCACAGCTGGGAACAAGCTCATCATGCAGGGTCAATCGATTTAAATGCACAATTATGGGATGTAGCCACAGGCACAAATATTTTAACGACCTCTGCCCCTTTCGTACAAGTCCAACACCGTTAAATATCTCTTTACGTCTTTTTTAGTGCCCAGCGATGTTTTGCAGGGATGTGATATCATCCTAACACTAACCAGTAATAGAATCATGGTGTAATCTGTAAATTAATATCTATGTTAATAAAGATTTTCTCCCACTATCCAGACGTGAGAAATCAGAAAGCCGCCATCTTGCACCAGTGGCATCACTTGGAGCCGGGAAAGTCTGTGGAGTCGCGATCAGGAGTTTGACCAATCAGGAGCCAGGTGTCAGCTGTCAATCACAACGTTTGACCCTGTTTTTGTAGCATTAAGTAAAATTAAAACCAAAGTAATCGGATACAGGAACATTTGAACTAACATCAGTGTGATAAGAACGACCTCAATTGACAGAAACCATGTTTTCAAAATTCATTTTTGCTCTCGCCATTTCCCATCCACTAACATGGAGGAGGCGGGGTTCATGACCTATACTGCAGCCAGCCACCAGGGGCTGAGTCACTACTTGCTCCACATGACAGGCACAAGATGGCGGCGCCCGCATCCCAGATACGTTGGCTTCATTTTTGTGCCGAGGGAGGAAGAGTTCTCCGTCTTTATTAAAACTCACTGGTCATATTCTATAAAGTGGATTTGACAGCGAGGAGAAGACGACAGTTCACTTCCCTCTGAACTAAAGTGCTTCTTCTGGCACTTCGGGAAGTTGCAGCGGTCAATCCAACTGTTGCATCATGTCCTTTAGACTTTGAGCAGATTTTGCATCATCACCGTGGAGGCGGGGCGGGGCGGGGGGGGGGGGGGGGGGGGGGGGGGGGGGGGGGGGGGGGTGAGGAATCAAACCTCCCAGGACAGGACGTGGCTCCACCCGTCAACAGCAGTGGAAGTTAACACGCTGGGCTTCTGACAGCCGAGCCGGTCGGGCTCTGATCCCATCGGCGGACGCGTGCGGTGGAAGTTGTAAAGAACAACGACTCATCGTTGATTCCATCTCTGAAACAATCTCTCTCCAGGACACAAGTCAAACCTCTGCCAGTGGCTGGAGAAACGAACTGCAGGGGACATGTATTATTTACAAAGCAGAGAACACACACTCCTGCATTATTCACCGAACACGCTCGGAATCTGAATGTGCTCTTCTCTCTTAACTACATTCTTATCTTAGCTTTTTTTGTTTGTACACATCTGGAGGCAACATCTGTTTACACGTAGTAGAAACATGTTCATCTTCTCGTCTGTGACGTCTAAATGTGAAGCTGCAACAAGAATCAATCAATTAATCAAAACCATAATCAGCTGATTTAATGACCATTAGTTTGTTTCAGCCCCAAATATGTAATTATTCTGATTCTGACTAACTCCTGTATTCAGCTAAATACTCTAAAGATCGAATCTGTAACTTCTACAATTATTCACAAGGATTTAATCCTGCAGATTTGTAAACTGTCTTTCTACAGGTTCTTCGTGCCACAGGTTCTAAGACCCGACTAAACTGAATACATCCATCACCTCCTCCTCTGTCCACCTCTGAGGCTCAGGTCCAACATGCACCCGTTCTTCTCCTCGTTGAAGCCGATGCTCAGCACCTTCATCGATCTCTGCTTCCTAACAGCACCTCCACCTTCTCCCTGGAAAGGCCCCCGAGCCTTCAGGAGGAAATGTATGTCTCCATTACCGCCGCGTCATCCAGCCGTCAAACTCCAGAAGAGTGATTGAGCGAAAGGGAAAACATAACGTTCACCACGAGAGTCACAGCAGCGGGGAAATAAATAGGAGCTCGCATCTCGAGCAATGTTGCCGGTGATTTAAACATCGGGCCACTGGGGAATTAGTGAAATGAACTTATACGTCTTATTCTGTCAACACATTTAACCCCTGATGAAACGAACCAGATTTCTGTAACACTTAAAAACCGCTCAATCAACAAATGGGCTGAAAGACAAATCTCATCAAACTACATTCTGAGTGTTTCTGTTGCTTCTTCTTCAGACGAGAGCAGAAAACAGAGAAGCTCGGATCGAAGAGGCGGAGATAAAACGCTGGAATCAGGAAGCTGACGTTGTGTGAATCCTTCGGGGAAATCTGTGCAGAACTCAATACTCTCCCTTCCAGAGGTTCGCTCGCTTTACGTTTACTTTTCATTTGCTAGCAAGCGCGATGTCGGGACGTCCCCGCCGCCGCAGCAAATCGAAAGGACGACAGACTTCGGATGCCTTAACTCACAGGCAACCTGACTGCCCGAGAGCCACCGAGCAAGCTATCATTTACCAATTACTGTTAGCATTATTAATCAAGGAGATGTTACACACATGAACCCCTGCAGAGGAGCACAGGAGATGCAGTGCCTGAGGTTCACAGTCCTCATTAGTGGGATTCAGGGGGAATCTCTGTGACCTGCCTCATGTAATTAATTTCCTTTACTGAAGAGACAGAACACAAGAGAGAGGGAGGGAAGAAGAAGAAGGAGTTGGGGACAGAGCGAGAGAGAGAGAGACGCAGAGCTGAAGAGGTGGAGGAGAGACGTGGGAGGACAAATTAATTCAAAAGCTTTTACTCCGAGGTTTATTTGGGCTCAATGCGAACCTGAGCATATTCAGCACAAGGTTTAATTAAGGCCCAAAGGAAGGCAGCTACAAGAACCGTTCGAAACCCGGGGAACTGATGATGAACCTCATGTGAAACTTTGTTTTCACTTTCACCGAATTCCTAATTAGGTCCGACCCAGGAGAAACCGGATCTCGCGGGTTCGCAGAAGAAGATTCAGGAATGAAATAATCTCTTTAAGCTCTTTTCAAACACTGGAGAAGAAGCTGAAGAGTCGGACTTTGCCTCTTTTCTTTTCTGAAGAAAGTCCCTCAAGACGTTCACGAGATATCGTGTTTACAAGAATGGGAGCGTCCGGCCACTGGGAGGCGCCAGCACCGAGCCGCGACACGTGAAAACATGCAGGAATATGAGTTCAGCTGAGGAAATGTAGAAAAAGACTCCAACCGGGCATGAAATCGTTAAATGATGCATCCCGAGGAAAGTCACATCCATGAAGCACAACTCGGGGAGAAAACTGCCCCTCAGCTGATGTTGGTGCAACGATCCACACTGTGGAACCATGGACAATGAGAAATGGACCTTTTCAGCTGGATCCAGCAAACGAATGGTTCCCCCCCCATCTGTGATTATTCAGAGGACAGAAATGAAGACGCTGCCCTCCAGGGAATCCAGCGTGTCAGTAAAATGCAAAAATCTGGTCGGAGGCATTTATTCAGACTGACGGACACATCATTAAAATTCCGAGCACTCGCTGTAATGCAACGTGTGTAATGTGTTGCCGACACTTCTCCGAGCCGCGATGGAGTGAATCACCGATGTGGCCGAGCTGACTCACATGTAATTACAGCTACACGGGAACATAAGGAGGAGGTGCGGGGACCAGGAGAAGGGAGAGAGGCTCCTCTGAGGTTTCACATGTGTGACGGAGAGGAGGAAGAGACGAAGTCAGACGAGCTTCCACTCCTCGGGAGGCCTCGGGGTCTGAGCTGCAGCAGAACTTCAAACAACAGGAGCCACTGTTTCCTCGGCGCTGCGAGAAGCAGAGATATCAGCTCCACTGATTGGTACAGTCGCTCTGCTGCTGCACATCATCATCCCTATATTATTCTGGATAACGGCTCAAGTAGTTCAGGTTTAATCTGCGTGTAAGCTTCTTACTGGGCACAGAAATATTCTGCTTTCAGAAATACAGACTTCCTCCTGCACCTAGAAACAGGAGGTGCAGGAGGAAGTCAGCTTCACCTGGGATCTGTGTTAACCTGCTCTTATCAATGACCTACGTATAGAACGGCAGTAACAGTAAGTGGGTAAGTAGGTGCACGGAGGAGAAGTGACCGGGTTCCACGCGTGTGCGTTGGTGTTGATTAGCGCTCGGTCACGTCTCTGTCCCGCCTTCATCGCTATTCAAGTCCAGGCCCGGCCGAGGGAATATGATTTCTCTGTGCGTTGACGTCCTGCTCGGCCGAGTCCATCAGACAGGAGCTGCTTGTCAGAGGAGCAGCGGGGGGGGGGGGGCGCTCTCCTCTGTTCACCCGCCGGCAGCACAGCGACTGACAGTCAGCACTTCTTCATGCAAGTTCCCGCCGGGAGTTCAGGAAACTTTGAATTCTGTCCGCTCTGGTTTGTCAAGTGAGGGTGAAGAGGGATAATAAACATGGACGTTATTTTAATCCAAAATGAAAGTGGGTATCAAACTTTAAATTCTGTCGCATGCTCCAGTCTTCAGTGTGACCCGGCTCGATGAGTGAAGAGATGGAGATTAGGTTTGAACGGCTGCAGCGTGGGCTTGAATAATAAAGTCTCACTAGTCTCAAGATATAGATTTGAATTAAGGGAAATATTAAGATAATGCACATTTCTTCTGCATTGCTTATATCTGCAAACATGAACATGATATCATGTCTGTGAAAGACTCATATCAGCTGATTTGTATCGGTCAGCTGATAAATTTTGTCAGGACAGGATGTTTAATAACTATTTACAAATGCTCTTCAGTAAATTAAACAAGTGAAGAAAATGCCTCGTATCTCAGTGCATGGTTCTCCCGGTTGTGTCCCTGGTTCTGTCCGAGTGTCTTTGTGTCCGTCTTCCTGCCGGACCACCTGCCCACCCGAGACTGGACCTGCTGCCGACTCCACAGCCTGCTGACCTACTTCTACCGGGCTCGTTCAACCAGACTCCAGACGGTCCCGTCACCTTCAGGGCGAGAGACACTGCCCGTCTGAGTGCTAAAGTACCTTTTGCCACGTCCAGCCGGTCTCTGTCTCCACTCTGGACCGGAAACACTTTGCCTGATAAGGAAACTAACTCTGGAAACCCGGACCTGCTCTCTGGAGCCGAACCGCTGATCCAGGTTCAGACATTTCTCAAATTCTTTGTCTCTGTGTCATTCACTGTTTATCTGAGTTATCGAATCTGCAAACTAAACTTCAATGTCCTCAGTTCAGCTCAAACCTCTTTCCCATCCGTCCCCTTATGAAACCACATTCAACTGTTTACAGATCTGCACCAAATTACACACACGGATAAATATCGGTCCAATAAACGAGCAATTTTTTTCATATTATTATTATTCAGCAGTTTCTGCATAATCCTGCTAACAAATAAAGTTACCAAGCAAAAAAACAAACGGACAGCGGTGGAAACACCCCCTCCCTGGTGGAGGTGAGGAAATAAAAGTCGGACTTGGCCCCAAATGAAGAGCAATGACTTTTCTGCAAGAGAAAATTCTTCCCCAATGAAATGAAAAGGCTCATGAGAACTTGAGAAATCTCCCCCCCCTCCTCTCCCTCCTGTTCCGTGTCGTCCATCCTCTCGCCGCCGGGAACACAGGGATGATTCTCACGCGTTGATTTGTCCTTTGAGTGAACATTAGCTGATGAAAGTACCGTGAAAACACAAACTGCACAGGCCGGGCTGCACCAGAGAGACTCCGGGCCCGAGACAGGAGGCGACAGGAGGCGACAGGAGGCGATACATCATGGTTCTGATAACAAGGCGGTCGGCAAATGAAAAGTAATTTCAGTTTTCAGGGCCACGTTCATTCTGTGATCATGATTTTTGTGGCTTTGTGATGAAAATGAATCGGAGGCATGAGCAGAACGAGAGAAAGTGGAACAAACAAAAAGATGATCGGCCTCGTTCTCTGCTGCTCGTACACAAATACAGAAACGTGCCGCTGAGAGACTCACACTCGGGCTTTATGCTAATTCCCCGACAGGTCAGTGCAGAACAATGCACCTTCTGAAAGATCACGTTTCAAACCGTTACACCCGAGCTGCGACGCTCAAACTAAAAATAAATGCAGTGAAACAACACCAGATAAACACTGCACATGCTCTATGTGCTTCTAAGAGTCTCGCATTTAAATGCCTTCGAGTTTAATTCTCCAGGATTTGTCAACATTTGATAAACTTTCCACGATTTGCATTTTTCCTGCTTATTGAGGAGGGAAGTATACGAGCCTGTTTCCCAGAGATTATTCTTTAAAACTGCCGGAAGCTTTCAGCTCCCACTGAATCTGCTCAGGTCCGGTTTGTTTAGCTAAAGAAAGTGAACAGGATCCGACCGTAAAGAGGAAAGAGACAAACGGGAGCGGACGTGTTCTTCAAGAGGAACGAGGAGAACGAAACATCTGGATTCAGGTGGAAGTGCAAGTTGAATTGAAGAAAGTGTTCACATCAATACAGAGAAAGAACAAAGAATAAATAAAGAATAACATGTAAAGCGAACGGGGAAACATCTGGTTGGTGATGCTAAATTTCAAATTTACACGGGATTGTAAATCTGGTTCATATCGTCACGTCAAGTCTAATTTATGATCCCGTCTGAGGGAAGTTGTGTTGCAGCGAAGCGATAAAATACACAAATCACCTTGAATACAACGTAAAAACACAAATACCCAACAGATGACGGGGACAAAAAATGTTATGGTTGCAAAAGTGAACGCATCACGAGAGCATATGATGTGATTTAGTGACTCCAGAGTGATTTCATGGATAATTTTCTATCTGTATAAGTTTTAAGTTGAGTCTATAGTCTTAAAGGATGCAGATGCCATGTATGTTTGAACTATGAGGATAATGGGGAATCACTTTCTGATCAGCTTCAGATTGTCTCACGTTTTATTTTTTCTAGTTTGGTAAAAATGAATTGAGGAGGTAAAGAAAACAACCTCCATTAAAAGTGCAGGTCACTTAATAAGAACCCAGTGTTGATTTTGAAAGTCTGTTCTCGACAAATTTTTTTTTGGCTTTAGACCCAATCTGCCATATTATGTTGAAATGAAAGAAAGTACAGAAGAGAACACGTTCTTCCAGAGACAGACACTCGGCACCAGCTCGTTCCAGCTCCCTCTGTTCTTCTTCTTCTCTTCTTCTTCTTCTTCTTCTTCTTCTTCGTTCGATTTATTGGTGGGTGGCAACCAACGTCAAGGTGCATTACCGCCATCTACTGTGTTCTTCTTCTTCTTCTCTTCAAGGTTTCATTTCAGCGTTGATTTGAAAGTGCCACTTTCCCAGTTTCCCAGTAGAGAGCGGGCGCTGGTGCCATGGCTTAGAGAGACGTCCAAAACGTTTGACGCATATATGTCGATTTTTTGCAATACATTTGGTAATAAACTAAAATCCTAAACTGTCTATTGAATCAAAGAACAGTTTTATAATTGAGTTTATCTCTTTAAACACCTTCTTCTGTTCACTGCTCATAGTTTCTTCTTTCACACGAGTCGAACCTTCCTCCAGCAGCTACTTGTTCAGGTGTTTTCGGTCCAGAAGACATTTTGGCAAATCTGTATCAGCGGCCGATGCATTTTGGTAAATGCATTATTTAGCTTCTGTCTCTTTAACTCTCTGTAGCCGGCAGGCGAGACTCAAACTGTACTGAAACCACAAAGCTTCAGATTCTGCACATTCACGTATAGAATCTGTTTTATACAGAGATTCATCAAAGTACAATAATCTGTTTGTTATTCGCGAAGCCCTCTTTCTGATGATTGAGCCAATAACGATTTAGCCAAACAGAGGAGAATTAAATTGCCGCCGTTCGATTCCCGGCTCAGAATCCCCCAGACGGGTTAATTAGACGGATTAACACGTGGTTCGAGAAGCCGATAGGAGTGAGCGAGCGTGTGACCGCAGGTGAATCATCCTCCCGTCGCTCCCGCTGGGGAAGATGTGACACGAGTGGAATTAAGGATCAGATCTCAGAGCAGTGCACGTGAGGTGACTGAGAGCGAGCCGGGGTCACCGAGCGAGCGCCGCTCCGCTCCGACAACCTCGGGGAACATGAATACTTCAAGAGGGAGGCGACATTTTCATCTGCGAGACGCTATAACGTGATTTTTACAGTGGATTTTTAATAAGGAATCACAAAACCCCTGCAGCTGAATCAGGGAGGGGGGGGAGTTTTTTTTTCATATTAAGAGCCATTGTAATTTTAATAACATCCTTCGAGGAATAAAATATTCAACACACATCACTTTAACCGCTTCTTAAACTCACAAATAAGAAATCACTGTTTCCTTCGAAGTCAGTTCACTAATAAACTAATTTAATTTAATAGACAGAGAGAGAGAGAGAGAGAGAGAGGGAGAGAGAGAGAGAGAGAGAGAGAGAGAGAGGAGAGAGGAGGAGAGAGAGAGAGAGAGAGAGAGAGAGAGAGAGAGGACACAGACTATAACTAAAGGAAAAGTTATAGTAAAAGTTTGATAGATTTGTTGATTGACAGTCCGGTGGAGCTTCACCTCGAGGTTAAAAGGAAATTGTTTCTCGCCAATGTCCGGTCTACCTCTCGTTTATATGAAAAGGACATGAGATGACTTCTGATAATTTGGTTTTACATAAATCAAATTGACCCGACTTAACGAGCTCATGGATTTTAATTAGAGGGGAATCGTGAGCACGAGTTCATTCAGTGTTTGCTGAGCTGTCGGTGCAGGAAGTCTCTTTCTTCTTCATGCATATACGATTAATACGATTTATTTTTGTCAAGAAAACTTAAAATGCAAGATCACAGAAGAATTCCACAGGATCTAAAAACGTTCTCTTCACTACAGATTTCCCTGCAGGACGACTGAACACAGTGTAAACACGTAGAAACAGTCTGAGTCACGCCCCACAGGCCATTACCAAACTAAACTAGGCGCACAACTGTAATACCTCAAGCAAGTCATTTCTGTGAGGCGTGAGGAGAAATAATCACGATGAATCAACGTCGGCGGGAACATTTCTTTCCTCTGAATATGCTCCACACCATCAGACGAGGTGTTCGCTCCCAGGCATTCATTCATCAGAGGAGGAATGTGGGGTTTGTAAGTGGAGGAGTGACAAACAACCCCGAACCCGTGCCAAGACACACGCATCAGCCCGACGTGGACGGGTAAAGAAACAAACCGCTCCTCTGCACGAGCCGAGGTCGGTGCAGGAGTCCGATGAGGCCGGCGGCGCGTTGGTCTCGTCCTCGCGGTGTAAACCACAATCTCCTGCCCCCCCAAGAAAAAGCCGGGGGTCAAGACCGTTACCGCCAAAGTGTTACTATCCGAACCAAGCGCTCCGCTCTCTCCCTTCACACCTGCTCGGCTTGTCCTCGCTCTCTCTGCTGTCTGCACATTCATCGCTCCCTGTCGCACTCGCTCAAAGTCAGTCACTCTCACTCCGACGGTTTCCCTCTCTTGTTTATTTCCTGCACAGATGTTCAGAGGCACATCTGTCGGGCTCTCATTTAACCGTCATCCGTCACGACGTCACTCGGAGGACGACAGGTGCCGGATCTTCAGCTCTTCAGGAGGTCACAGAAACCGACGCCAGTGTGGAAACTTGAGTTGAGTAAAGCGTTTTTTTTCCTTTAGCTTGATTTATAGATTGCATTAGTGCAGAGGAGTAGGGAGGACTGAACACTCGAGGCCGAACCCCCCGAGATAATTTCTACTTTTGAGCAACGATTCATTTTCAGCATCATAAAATCCTCTAATCACTGATTTGATTGTGGGAGACCGTCGTTCATCAGCGACACGAGCAGCTTCGCGAAGGAGGAGAATAAAATGAAGAGCATCGATCTCGAAATCTAATTAAAATCATCATATCTTCCTTAGTCTAACTTTAAGTGGACATGGATTCTCCGGGTTAAAGCATCACGTCCAGGTTCTGCTCCGGTCCACGTGTGTTACGTGTTTGTTTGACGTCAGGATCATGCAGAGACTGCTGAGTGGAAAGATGGAACACTTCCAAATAAAATAACCTTTTCAATTCCTTTCTTGGCTCCGAGCAAAGCGGAAGATCCAGGATTTGTTTCATCGCTTTCTTTAACATCGTGAGATATGAGGTTTTATGACATTTTCAGGAATTTCCCAGACGATAATTCAACATCGGGCGTATTTAAGGGACTGATATCTATGAATGAAGAAGCTATGTAGACCTGAATACAGTCCATTTAGCATTGAGGTGTTTAATGCATCACTTGCACTTGGTGTGTGTGGCGCTGATTCTTTCACAGCTGGATGCAGAGGAACACCTCAGTCAGCTTGAAGCTAACTATCAACCCCATGACTTTAGAGTAGAGGGGATCAGTTACTGCTTCGTTTAAAACACAAGCACATAACCAGCGGAAGGAAAGAAGACGTGCTGAGGTCTCACCTGCCAGAAGATGGTGTCTATCGTGCTGCCCAGGAAACCATCTCTCGTTTCAGACGACAGGAGTTTGGGTCCGAGGATCGTCATGAACTCGTTGAAGTCCACTTGTCCGTCACCTGACACAATAAATAACAAGTCAACAACAAGTGGTGATGTGTCGTCCATCTTTATTTAGAGAGTATAGACGTTTTCTGACATGACTTCTGGGTAAAATCCGGAGAATTGGCCACGGAATTTACCCAGAGTTCACTTTTTCACACATGCACAACTCAGCAGGAGGTCTTCTGCACAACGGCATCAAATAAGTCCTCCGTGTTATTCAGGCAAATCTAGCCGGGGGATCGATCCCCTGCTGTTTCTACGGACATTACACCTGGAGGCCACACATGCACGTCCTCCAGAGACAATACAGAGGACATGTCCAAATCCATAAAACATATCACACTCATCCCGTCTTCCCCCTTCAGCTCATGATCTAATGAACAGTTCTTCTGAGTCTCCACAAAAAGAAAGGGAATCATATTTTATGAACCATATTCGATGTGTTCCTGGGTCTGAACCTGTGGATCAGCTCCTCGTCTCGCTGTTAATCTCAACTTTACCACCTCACACAGTAAAAATCCGCACGTCTCCGTGTGTCCCTCCATTGGTTTGGAATGAGAGGCCGAGCAGAGGAACTGACGAGTGCTGCTCGTGTCCTGCACAACTCTGGCTGACGTGCCTCTGAGCAGCAGCCTGCAGCCGAATCCGTGAAGTCAGGTGTGGGGGAAACAAGGACACAGGAATGAAGCTTTTCCTGGATTAAATTAGTGTGAGACAGAACTGAATCCTTTGGGGCTGCAAGACATTTCTGCAGAAGCTCAGTTATTATTTCTCCCAGTGTTTGAGCTTAAAAAGAAATATGTGTGTGTGTGTGTGTGTGTGTGTGTGTGTGTGTGTGTGTGTGTGTGTGGTTATTATCTGAGGCCATGCAGCACGCTTCAAATCACACAGTTCAATACGATATTTTCTGCAGAGACCAGAGATAAGAACAGACTAATTCCACACCAGTGGATATGAAATAGATCAAACTTTACAGCCACAGTATCGCTCTCGACACGGAGCTCCTGCAGAGCTCGTTGATTCCAGTCACACTAATGTGGGCGCCGGCTGATCGCTGCTGAGGAGCCGAGCTCAGTCACACCGTCGAGGATTCACGTCACCGTCAACTCTGCAGATTCACCTTTTCACTCCTGAGAGTCGAGGTTCACGTCTTTGTTCCTTTGTTTCCAT
Source organism: Reinhardtius hippoglossoides (assembly GCA_006182925.3). NCBI lineage: Eukaryota > Metazoa > Chordata > Actinopteri > Pleuronectiformes > Pleuronectidae > Reinhardtius > Reinhardtius hippoglossoides. The sequence goes on from CM031673.1 coordinate 2,299,258, forward strand.
TTGACATTGTGAGGATTTAGTTTGACACTCGTGCGTCCTGGCGTCATCGCCTACGTGACACAGATTGGTGCGTAGAATAAAAGTCGTGTTTCTGTTCGAACGGAGGAAACGAACGAACCGCTTCACCTCGTTAATTTCGTTTCCACTGTGATATCATTATGGTTCTGAACCCATTAAAATGAACGTCCTCATTATTAAAACATTATGTCGTTGGAGGTGACGACTGCAGGCAAATCGTTCTTCCTCCTCTTTTTCTTTTTCTGTGGTTTGATTTCAACTCAACTTCCTGCAATTGCTAGTCCAGACCCAGACCGCCCGGTTCTCCATATGTTCGTGAAGCACATTTCACACCTGTGATTTTAATTTGGACTCAACGGAAAGTTCAGAAAATCTATGTTAAGACGAGCTAAACTTCAGGATACAGCAGAATTTAACGCTGTGATTCATAAAAGCTAAAGCAAGAGGAAGTTAAAGCTGGATTCAACATTCCTCCTGTTCGTCACGTTCCTTTTGTAAACGCGTTTATATTTTCTCTTCCTGTGTCTGCGGACGAGGACGAGGACCTTGTCAGAGGAAAGTTAGCGACGCAGGACGACTCGCTCTGCACCTACAGTCCTCTCAGCAGGAAGCTGGCTGTGGCCCGTCTGATGCCACTGACTGCTCTCTGTGCTCAGCGCCGGGCAAACGAAGAAGTGTCACGATCCAGGGAGCGAGAGATGACAGCAGAGAGAACGTCGGACTGGGTGAACTGGTACAAGGGTGAGGAAGGATATAGAGTTTGTGCCTTTGCAAGGATCAGGATAGGATTCTAGCTTCAGGTTTAATCCATCAACGTCCTTCCATCATCTCCTCCCTGTATCATCTCCTCCCTGGATCCTCTGAGGGAAGCAGGGATTTAGATTAATCTGACTCTGCATGTCTTTGAAGCCGTGAGAAGAAGCTGGAGGATCTGGAGGAAAAACCCACGCAGACACGGGAATAACATGAAAGTATTCAAACCGGGAACCTTCCTGCTGTGAGACGACATCGCTAACCGCTGCACCACCGTGACACAGTGGCCGAACGGAACCGGACCAGAGGACGAAGACTGGACTAAAGGAGAGTTTGTCGTGACCAAACCAGAACTTCAGATTTTTTGACCAGATGCATTATGGGATGATGGACCTGATAATGGAAAAGCCCTTCAGAGCTGTGTGTGCTTCTCGCCTGTGTCATTTATTTATTGTAACTTTATTATTATGAAAAATGTGGGAGTCAGACATTTTAAAGTCACAACGAAAATAAAAACACGACTCGTCTTGATTCATAATTCTCCTGATGACATCATATTAATCCTCTTTCACCCGGTGACCAACGCGCTGGCAGTGAGCGCAGCCTCCCGGCAGCTGCAGTGGAAATACGAGAGTAGAGAAGATAAACGCAGGACTCGATGAATCAAACACAAGTCCGTGGGATTCCTCCCACACTGTGGATCCTGCTCTCGGTAACATGAAGAGGTGGTAGTTTGGATTTATATGTTTACATGTCAAAATCGTACCTTTTAAGAGGCAACATTAACACTGACATAAGGACAATTAAAAAGATATCTACGTATTTTCCGATTTCCACCTCAAACTTAGCGGAATATGAATGAATTAAGATTCATTCATTCATGTTATTCATGACATTATGGGCTGTTACAGTCGAGAACAACGTGAGAACACAGGATTGATCAGATTAACACGTCCTGTTAGATATCTGATTATTCACCGAGTGTGTGTCGTCACGGCGATGAAGAGCCAAGCGAGGCAGAGGGAGGGGGGGGGGGGGGGGGGGGGGTGTGTGATTGTGTTGTGAGCAGCTGTGAGGATCAGATCCATCGATCCCGAGCTCCACCTGATCTGCAGAAGATACCGATGAGTCTCGGCCGTCACATCCCGGTGATTGTTAGTGAGCTCCGTTCGCCCTCGGGGGGGGGGGGGGGGGGGGGGGAGTGAGAGAGTCCACTGCTGCAGCCTCTTTGTGTTTTCACTATCGATTCCCACTCGCTCCACTCGCTCCTGTGGCGTCGATGACCTTGAAGCCGTGTGTCTCCCCCTTGAAATGAAAGTTTTAGATCTGCGTTCGGCAAACATTTACTTTTCGTTCCCCCCCCCGTCTTTAATCTGACTCGGTCGCCTTCAGCTGGAGGAAGCACGAGTTCGCGTCTCGCTTCAATAATTCATCGTCGTGTTTCCAGCAGGATTCTTTGTTGTGACCCGACACGTTGGGACGAGAGCGGATCAAAGCAGGGAGCTCGGACTGCGACGGCCTCGGACACAGGCTGAGTGGTTATTGTTGAGAGGCCACGAAAACATTATTTGTTAGGGAGGCAAACAGGTCATGTAGATGGAATTTATACGTAGTTGGAAATTGCATTTTGGAGCAGCTGTTTAGCTGGATGAGGGTTTAAATTATATTCACTTTAACATTTTATCAAACTAATCAGTCGTGTTACAGAAACAACAAAAGACTGAAAATAAAGACGGACGACACAGCTGCACTTCCTGGTGATCGCTGTGTGGAGCTACAGAATAAAGTTTCTCCGCTTGTCAATCATAACGTTTTTATATCACTAAATAGCTAATTAACCAAACTTATCAGAAACGTGAAAACTTCAACAAACATCAGTGAGTTAAAATTACTAAAAACATCTTTGGGGGGAAATTTATGTCCCTGAGAATCAGTTTGCTTTTTCCACGAGCCAGAGACGCCACAGAGCCTCATCATGACGTCACCCTACACGTCTCTGATTTCCCAGCAGCCCTCGGGGTCGCCTTGTCGCAGCAACATCAACAATGGCGGACCGCAGCGTCTCTTCCACAGTCAGTCTCCTCCGCTGACCAATGTTACAAATATTCACTGTCAGATTTATTGTGATTTCTGCCACAGAGAAGGGAACGTGTCTGTGTAAACCTGTCGGATCCTCTGAGTGAGAAGACTTCAGCAAATTAACAAACACAAGAAACGACTCGAGCGACCGGTCAGTCCTCGGATTCAAACGAGCTCTGGTGCTTTTCATGGGAAACAGGTTTTCCTCACAGAGACACTCAGAGGAACCCGGTTAATAAATAAACATCTCCTCTCTTCTCAGACTTCCAGTGACCTTCATCAGAAAGTCCCCAGAAGCTGCTTCGCCTGCGACTTGACGAGGCGATGCCGCCGAGGCCCGGAGGCGCCGACGCAGCGACGCTCTCCTGAGAGTCTGAAGCTCGTGAGTCAGAAGAGGAATAAAGACACTAACTCCTGAAACTTTAATATCCAGCCTTGAATTTACTGTACTTCTCCCTCCACACTGAGATGGAAAAGCAATTATCAGAGGCCGAGGTAGCGGCAAGACGAACATGAATATTTTCCCGGTGATCAGACATTTGCATATTGCTATTTCCTTAATCCCTGCCTTACAAAAATAGTAAGCGACTTCCCTTTTTAAAATGTCAATCACGTTTAAGACAGACGGCTTCGCTGTGTGACTTCAGGAACTAACGGTTAAAAGGTCACAGGTGAGGACGAGGCTGTATATATAAGACAATTAGTAATAATGTAATTTCACTAGGATGTCATCATAATATGATTTATAAGATATGATGATGAATTCTAAGCCAGAAGCCACAATTCCTGTCATATGATCATAAATGATTGTATAAGCTTCAGGTCCTGTCTATAGTCCTTGAGATGCAGAAATAGCCGACTATGCATGACGTCACTCATCATGACAGGGATGAAGTTTTTGATCAATATAAGAATTAGATTTTCTCTCTATCATCTTCAAAAATGTGTCTTTAACATCGTATTTCTGTCGACCTTGACTTTGACCTTTGACCAATCAGCTCTAAAAGTTGATTCAACAAAACTCTGCTTCCAGCTTTGTAAAAATACACGTTTGTTAAACTCAGCTGATGCAGTATCTCACTCTCACTCACAGAAAACACAAGTACTTTATGTATTAGAGCAGTTTTTAGATTCACCTGCTGCTGTGAAGACTTCCTAGCGTCTGATTTCGTTTTTTTCACCGAACATCATGCGTCACGCGTCTGTATGTTTTATAAATATCACGTACGTCATGTGTGTCGCGCTCTCTCTCTCTCTCTCTCTCTCCGGGACGAGTTGTCGAGATAGAAATCAGTGCGCGGAGCGTGAATGCATGAATAACTGTCACCGGGGGAAACGTGCACACTGACGTTTACTGTAACTGTCGGTAAAAGTTTCCTGTTGATGAAACCGTGTCTGTGGCCGAGGGTGTATTTTTATATGTGTACACGTGAGGGGAGGAATCCAATCTGCATCTTTACACCTGTGAGTGTGTGTGTTGTGTGTGTGTGGCGTGTGCGTGTGTGCGTGTGCGTGTGCGTGTGTGTGTGCGTGTGCGTGTGCGCGTGTGTGTGCGTGTGCGTGTGCGTGTGACTCACCATCCATGTCTAGTCTCTGCATGATGATGGCCAGCTCCACCTCGCTGGGCATGTAACCCAGCGAGCGCATGGCCATGCCCAGCTCCTGTTTGGAGATGAACCCGTTCCCGTCGCGGTCCAGCACCTTGAACGCCTCCCGGATCTCTGCCAAGACAAAAAACAGGAAATCCTCTGAGCGTCTGTAAACCACCGGCCTCCTGCCGCCGAGACGCTCGGACACAAACGCCGACGCCTGCTCGTTTATGGCGGCGTTTTGCACGACGCTGCCAAACAACCTCGTTATTATTATTGTTTCTTCAAACTGCCCCGTGAAGAGTTCTTCTCTTTGGCACAGATTCATTTCTCACGGCTTTGAATTCATTTGTGCTTTTTTAATGAAGTTAGTTGGCGTTTCTTCCACCTCCCTCCTCCCTCCTCCCCCTCCCTCCCCCTCCCTCCCTCCCTGACCCAGCTTTGGGCTGCACGTTATGCAATTGGCCTCGCACCACTGACTCGAGTTAACAAGATCAATTCCACCCATCGATTCATTTTCTCCACCTGCTGTCACGGCCGCTGTCACAGCCGCTGCCACCTCCACCCGTTTCAAAGCTCTTACACTCGCCGGCCAAACCCCCGTTCTCTGCGCTTCTTTGTTTCCTCTTCTCATCCGTGACACCTCAATCTTTTTTTAGTTTGATCACAAACCCCCAAAGCTGCATTCACACAGGAGCTGGGTTGTGGTTTGCTCAAGGGCATCTCGTTAAACGTGCGACCTTCAGGATGGAGAATATCACTGCTCAGTTCGCGGATACAGAGAAATCGCATTAAGCCTGACAAACCAACAAACGGGGGGGGGGAAGACATAGCCTCCGTGATGGAGGTAAGAATCAGAGACAGCATTTTTAAAATCTTTTCTGGTTCAACATCTTGTGCAGATTTATGCTGCGATCCCTCCGGGTCTAATATTCTCTGCAGTTCTCTCTTTACCTGATGAAATTACTTTTGTCGTTGGCAGCAGTGAGAAGATGTACGAGCCCAGGTGAAACAGAAACCTCTGTGGTTTTTCATATTTCCACTTTATAGTGACCAGAGCTCTTGACAGATAAACTACAGGAAAAATAATAAACCTTCCTGCAGAGCCACTAAAAAACAGCAATTCTTGTTGAGACTCAGCAGCAAAATCAATTCAGCGGCTGTTTGTGTGTGTGGTGCTTTTAATAAACAAGTCTGGAGAAGCGAGAGTGCAGAAAGTCTTTTCATGCTCCTCTTTACAGAATCGGATTCATCAGAATTAAAGACGAATGAGCCTGACAAAAAAAGTATAAATCTGATTTATTAAAGGCAGAAGGCCGTGTCAACATTTGAACAGAATTCCCTCGATGAGTTCTCAAGAAAACGTGTTCACGAGGTAAAACGTGTTTGTGCGATCACAGTGACCTTGAGCTTCTGAGAAGGTCGTTGAGATATCACCAGAAAGGGATGAACAGACGAGGCGTCGCCATACAAAGTCAAATCAGGTTTTTCTGATCGTCGTATCTTTTACATCTTCCTCCCATTTTCAATGAGTCCTTGAAATTAGCCGTGATCCACGTCAACGTCTTGGGTTTCGTGTTTTAATCGAGGCGTTGACACGTCGAGCTGCTGAAACCACGTTTTCCCGACTCAGTCGGAGACTCGCGCGGCGTCGAGTCAGCAGCTGCTTCCCGCACGTCGGCACAGGGACGAGTCAGCAGCCTTATTAAATGCATATTTCATAACTGCGGCTGCAGAGACAGGAGAGGCTGTGCGGCCGCAGGAAGGAGAGACTGACAGGCATCTGGTGTTATTAAATAGAGGTGGAATGTCACTTCTCTCCAGAACACAGTGATTGCACCGCTGACATGCATGAGCACACCGACGGGCGCCGAATAATCCGAGGAAGTGGAATAGATGGTTTAACTCCGTCCTGCCCGGGGAGCGTTAGAGGCAGCAGGCGTGTGCCGACTGCATCCGACCCAGCAGCTACACAACAGAGAACATCTGTGCAACACAATGACTCCATTCACTACACATGTTCTCACACTGCACATGTTGTTACACTTATATATTAGTTTTTATTCTATAGGTTTCTGTATTTCCTTACACCCCACTGTGGGACTGATAGAGGATTATCTTATCTTATCTTAAAGAGTATATTAAAATGATGCAGCGGGACGACACTGCAGAATTCAGTCAAGGCAGCAAAGTTGTATTCATAAAGCACATTTCACGATTTCACGATTCAAGTTGCTTTACAGGGACTTTAAAAACAACACAGATACTAAATGTTAACAGAAGTTTAAAACCAATTTTTAGAGGCAAAATTACTTGATTGGTTTTTTTTATGTTCAGGGAACAAAACGAGCTGTGACAGCATCTTCTGACCTGAAACCACCAATTCCCCAAACTGAACCCAAAACCCAGTCATTAAGAAACGAGCCCATCAATCAGCGAGTTACCTGTGACGCTGCCGCGACTCGGAGCCGCTCAGGTGGAAAATGATTTGGAACCACGAAGCGTGAACGAAGCGTCAAATCAGGAATCGTCTCATAAAAAGTGAGAACAGTGTTGTGACGGCGTTAAGTGGCTGCAGCCGCTGATAAGAGGTCTCAGTCTCTGACCTGCGTGTTACTGATTCCTCAAGCAGCTGCTCCACGGCAAATAAACGCTCCATCATCATTTGGGACAAAAGCTTGTTTTAGAGATTACGTTTTCCAGGAACTGCTGACAAACACACATCAGAGCCGTCGCCCTGCATCGAGAGGCCCATGAATAAATCCATCAGTGATTCAGGCCTTTATTGAAATCTGTTCCCTGAGCATGTCGGAGCGGCACAACAACACACACCAGCTTTTTATATTCAAACGACTGCGTCCATTTCATGCACAGATGCTTCCGTCGGAGACTCGCGGGCACTTTGGGAGTTCTGAGTTTCTTTCCGACCCCAACATCGGACATTTGTTGCAGCAAAACGAGCAGAACTAACAAAACACAAACTCAGAATCCTGCAGAGTTGGTTCCTGTTGTGTGGAAGCGATGGCGTGCGGTGTGGAAGTGTTAACGAGGGCGTGTGTGTGTGTGTGTGTGTATCGAGTGTGTGTTGGTTCACATGATGTCAGCTGCTGCACCTCTTACCTACATCTGTGTTGTTCGGCTTCACCAGACACAACAGCTGCTGCTGCTGCTCGTGTTGGTGTCGTCACCTGAACTTTAACTTCATTAAAAAAGGGGCCTGAACTGAAACGTGAGCCGTCGGGTTATTAAAAACTTTCCTGGAGCATCAACTGGTTTTATCGACATTTCTCGTGTACTGGTTTTTGTTGCTTCGGTCCATCATCTGTTGTTTATAAACTTTGGATGTAGGTTCGTCTACTTTCAGGCACGCGAAGCAGAACCTGAATGTATAAAACATAACTTAGGATAACTTACGTATCCGTAATCAAGTTCCTCTACAAAATTAAGGCTGCAAATCATCCTGGTGAATCTGAACCTGTCGGTAAACGTTCAGTTCAGCAGCTTCCAGCTCCGCACGCAGCCTCGTCCTCTCCGGCACCGACGCTGCAGGAAGCCCAGTCTCTTTCTAAGTCTGGAGACGGAGCTGGACCTGCTGTCGATCTGGGGTTTGGACACAAGGTGCCTAACGCCGGTGCCCGTCAGTCCTCCTGTTCCTCCCCCCCCCGGCTCTCCATCACAGACAGCTCGTCGCTGGTCAACAGTCACAACCCTCCCTGCCGGCCTCCTGCCGCCTGCTGGAGCTCGGCGCGCTCAGTGGAGGAAGAGCCCGAGCGTGGATTCGAAAAGATGTCTCCCTCTGCCCTTTTCACTAAACCTTTAAATAAAGCAGCCTGTTTGGAGTTCTGGCTGCAGAGCCTGTCTCCGGGAGTCGAGCTTCACCCTGGACTGTGGATTCAGACTCAGCTCAGCATGTGGTGGAGATGCTGCTCCGCTTGAAATATCACGGCTGCTGCAGTCGACTGTTAGAGACGGACAGGAGCACCCCCACAACCCACCATCCCAGTCTACTGCATACGAAGTCTGTACAGTGGCTGAAACTGTGCACGTAGAATATGTCAGAGTCATAAAAAGCCCCATAAAGATACGTCCATGTCCTTCTGTTCCTAATGTGGGAATAATTTAAATCCTGCTTAATGGGGTCACAGAAAAGTGTCGTTAACATTTGATTTGCATAAAACCGAGAGAAGGACTCGTTTCCCTGAACGCACGGATGGAACCGAAGGTCACGACCTCGCGCGGCTCTTAAAACCTTCATCAGAGTTATTTAGAGGCCGACGGTTTTTCAAACGCTTTGAACTCTGATCTCTACAAACAGATCTGTGCACGTGAAGAAGCTGTGGACGAGAGACGAGACTTTTTTCCCCCGCAGCGGTCGCCATCTTGATTCTCTTCGTCCGTTCGTAAAGTATTCGGGATTTTTCGTCTACTCCTCTGTTTTTAGACGGGTCCTGAATACACCGGATATCTGCTCTCGTCCTAAATTATTGCCCGTTGCCCTCAGAGGCTAATTCCTCGTCAGACGATGGTCGCTGGGCTCAGACACTGATTCAGCTGCCGTCACTTTCTCCATCTGCAGTGTGGCACAAGCAGCTCAGTGTATTTTGGGGGGGTTGTGTGATGTAATGGAGAGTTTGTTCCTGCACAGACAGAAGAACAGAGTATAACAGTGAATCTTTACACCTGTATCTGTCCTTGCATTGGGTCTGGAGCAGAGCCGAGCTTCTCTCCTGGTCCTGCAACGCTCTGTGACTCACTTTGCATAGACTCGTTAATGAATGAGACAAAAAAACCTGTTTGCTCGTTCACATTAATAATGAAGCTGCAGGAAAAGTACAAATTGCTTCCAGAGGGCAGAGAGGACGGAGGACGTGGATCTGTGTGCAGAGCAGCGTCGCGTGGCATTAAGCATGAAACACGTTCAGATGAACAAACGCCAGCCGTGACGACAGAGACACGAGCGGCGGCCGTCATTAGGGATGTGGTTCGTTGCTCGCAGAGCGACTGGAGTGTTAATGAAGACGCACGAGATTAACTCCAATTTGCATTTGGGTGTAGAAGCTCAAAGGACGAGCTCCTGGTTCCGGCTTCCGACTGGACCCCGGATCAGAGACTGGGCTTTGAAAAGCAGCAGCTCGGCAGGAGAAGAGATCACACACACACACACACACACACACACACACGTTGATGAAAACTCCCTGAGATCGATGGAACATCTTGTGGATTCTGTTTGAATTCATTTTGTCCCAAACCGACATCGTCCATGAGATATTTAGAGCTCCTGGATCGACACGTTTAACTTTCATCGCTGCCGAGGAGGAAAAACTTGTTTTTTACTCATGCAAAGAATCTTCCTTGACTTTTAACTGAAGTACAAATACTTAGTTACTGTCCTTAAGTGACACGCCAGTACAATTTTACCATTCACCCATTCACACATCTATGTGCAGCTCTTTCTCTATCACACATCACTCACGCACAGCCGTCACTTTGGCACGTAGAACAGGGAGACTGGGATCAAACTGCCGACCCACTGGTTAGTGGACTACCCGCTCTACCTCCTGAGCCGCAGCCCTGCACTTTCTAATACTTACATTTACAAAACAATTTGTATTATCCGTCATTGAGCGCCGCCTTCGCCACCTCGAGACAGATTTCAATCTAAATGGACGATAACATAGAGAAGACGATTCCTTGTTGTGTATCTATCGGTGCAGATCACGCACAACGGACGTAACACAAACTAAAAAAGACGGATCAAGACCCAACAGACAAGGGAGGGGGACGAGGGAGACTCAACCGTGCAGCAGAGGAACGTGTCCGTGATGAAGAGGAGCCACATCAACATCACTGATAACGCAGAAACATTCCCAATCCCTGGAAACAACACAACACAAACACAACTGTCTGTGCTTCTCCTGGAGTAAAGGAGGTGTGCACTGTTTCCACCTCTGCAGAATACGCACACAGATCCTGGCTACACTCTTCAGACGGACACTCACATTACAAAGTGGCTTTTCTCTGTGCGACGGCCGCAGGTGGATAAATAGAAGCCGCTTCCCTCAGAGTGACTGACTCCCGCTGTCACATCCCAGAGCATTATCCATACAGTGAGACGGAGGTGAGAGCCGGGCGTCGTTAATCCGTGCAGACATCAGCAGCTTCTCCTCAGAGATAAAGACACAAAGAGAAGCAGCTGAGTGATGCCACTCCGCCGACCGCGCGGCAGCTCGGCCCGCCGCCGCCGCGAGCTTTTTAATGGCCCCGGACAAATACAGTGAATTGCCTGTTTGGATATCGTGGAGTGTTGAATGTGCAGAAACGTGCGGCGCTGCAGGAGGCGAGGAGGCGGGAGACGCAGCTAACGATGACGGCAGGAAGGTAAACGCCGTCCCCCCCCCCCCCCCCCCCCCGTGGCGTCGGATGAAAAACATACAGCTCCAGATTGACTGTTTCATATCTGTTATTTCCTGCAGGAGAATCACAAATGTATTCAACACGTCACTGCTTCACCTGAGAGCAAGGCGGCTTTTTAGTTCCTGTATTTATAGATTTATTCTTTACATGTGCTGTAAGTAAACACATCATATGTTGTTATTGTCAGAATAAGAGTCATTTAAACACATGCACTGTTTATATTTTATGTCAAACTCTGTTTATTGTCTTATTTCAAGGTCTATGTATTTGTGTTTTCCTTTTTATATAGTTATCACCTTGTTTGTTAGTTATTCAGCAGGATTTTGCAAAACTACTCAACTTATTTCCATGACTCATTAGATTTGGGTGCAGATCTGGTTCAGGGCCGGATCCAGGAAGTGTTTTTTCACTTTGCAGCATCGGGCGTTTGCTTTAGTTGACGTATGAACTCATCAGAACATCCTTCTACTATATAATAAAGTTCATGGTTCATTTTAAATATCAAGCCTTAATGACATCTGAGGAATAACAGCCATAAGCTGATATATCGGTTTGATGTTTTTACTCATTATCAGTATTTAGCTCTAAAAAAGGTATATTTAAGTATTTTGTCACTTAAACAGAAGTGAATGGTTAAAATGGAGTTTCTTTATTTAGATGTTGACCAATTTACAATACTGAGAGTAAACCTGCATCTATACTGAAATGATATAAAGACACGAGAACTTATGGATCTTAGAGGATTTATGGAAAAGGCTCCTGGAATAAACTAATAGATTAATAACTACAAGCTGCAAAGGTATAAGGCCTCTGCAGTTTGTTTCTCAGTGTTTACTCGACCTCACCCTCGAACCACCAAACTATTTCTTATTCGCCAAACAACACGCTCTCGTGAACCAGGAGGAATGAGAAAAGCTCCCTCTGCTAATATCTCCATGCATATTAAAACTCCCCCCCCCCCCCCCCGACAGAGCACATGCAGCTATCACCGTGCAGCCAATTTCCCAGGCGGCAGCTTAATGTTCCATCAATGGATTCATATTTTTGGCGTTGTGACTGCTGCCGACGGTTATTGATCAGCTTCGTGTTGTACCGGCTCAGGTGATTACTCTCCGACAGGCTCCAGAACAAAAGGGTTGATAACCCACAGCCGGGAGTCGGACAGAGGAGCCGGCACAGCGACCCGGGCTCCAGGTGGGATCAGCTACGTAGAGAGTAATGCATCACCGGGTTTGTTGGCTCGGATCAGGAGGAGGCGGCTGCTGGCTTCCTGTGGCAAAGCAAATCTTAGCCTGGCGTCACGTGGGGGGGGGTTAGGGCCTTCGTGCTGTTAGATGTGATTGAAGTGGCTCCGAGTCCAGCTCTCAAATCAAGACTGACCGACGCTGAAGAGCCCGTTCAGCTCTTCACTGGTTTGTAATTATCAGCTGCAGCGAGTTGAAGAGTGAAGCTGAACTGAGATCAGTTAAAAACCAGAGTTTATCTCCAATATTCAGCAGGAAACTGTTAAAACATGAAGAATTCTAAACAGAGTTCGGTGGCGTTGTTACAGCCGCAGCTCGTCTGGGTCCGGAAGCAGAGGATCATGGGTAATATCCAGTGGACAACACAGCGCTCAACTGAATAAATCCCCCTGTGTGGCTACAGAGGGCGCTGTTGCTCATTCAAAGCAACACCGTGCTGCTTTAATGTTTCCTAAAAGCAAAGCTCCGTTTGGGTTCACGGCTCAAAGCTCACCGCCCAACAGAGTCGTTCTTCATGCAGCAGCTGCCCCCGTCTGCACGGAGCTGGGAACCATTTGTATGCGGCTCCATATTCCAGGAGTAAGTATCCGAGTCCTGTTTCCACTGTGGAGCGAATATTAATGTGAGCGGAACATAAATCACCTGAAAACGGATTAAAACAGATTAAAGGGGCGTCGGCTGTTGATCAGAACAAAGAGCACATGTTGGATATCAATAAATGATTCAAGTGTATTTTTCTAAGTAAAAACATAAAACAAAATATCACCTGCTCGTCTTCATCGGTAGCAAAACGCTGCCAGTGGTTGTAGAGGTGGAAAAGCAGGAAGCAGGTAAAACACATGTAACTGCGGAGTCTTACCATCGAGCTCCTCCACAGAGATGCCGGCCATCACGTCGCTGTCGCTGTCCGACAGCGAGCGGCTCAGGTAGTTCCCCTTGTAGAGCAGGCCGGCCGCCACGTGGGGGAACGGCATCTTCTCCCTGAGACGCAACAGGAGGAGACATTTAGAGGTCGGAGAGGGAGGGAGGTCTCACTCACCGGGGGGGGGGGGGGGGGGGGGGTTTCGGTGTGCGATTAATTCTGGACACGAGGACGAACAAGGAGGGTGGTGAGGGAATGTTAAAGATGGACCTGGATCCAACAGTTTATCTTTTCTGTTTCAAAAGTCAATGGTTTCTTCTTTGGGTCACGTCCCACTCCCGACACCAGCTTTAAAGCAAATTGGTTCGGTGGTTTTTGCATAATTCTGCTAAAAAACAATACACCATATACACACTAAATATCAGGTCCCTAAATACGTCAGATTTATTCATCAAAATCCATTAATTGTTCTCAAATCAAGGAAAATGTTGAAAACTAATAAGATTCCTGGATTCGACCGACACGCATCTAAACCAAGTTCCGTGGTTCTCCATCCAAACGATTTTGTGTAATCCTGCAAACTAACAGACAAACTGACAAACCCTACATTGTCATGTTAAAGAAAGTGAAAAGAAATCTGCCTGTTTATGTGGAAACACTCAAACAAACAAACGACAAGCCAATGAAAAGCTCCACAAACTATTCATGTGTCTAATTAATGTGATCAGACATTCAAATGAGCCACTGATCGAAAATTGAAAGTTACGAGAAACGACCTGTGAGGAGCACGAATCCTCCGAAGACAAATAAAAAGCGACGTGAAGTGTAAAAACCATAATCGGCTGCAGGGAGCATTGTGATATTTGGTGGAGTGAAAACAAATCACCGACCGAGCGGCGTAAACGAGATCTATTAATGAAGCAGAACTCATTCTCTAAATGGGAAGTCACACAGTGAGGGAGACGCGTGTGAGTAGAAGTAAATGTAGGAAATGTGTGTGTGTGTGTGTCTGTTTGTGCAAATGTGACTGAAGCAATCAATTATTCAATAAATCGAAGCCTGAGGGCGCAGGAGGGAAATAAGAGCACACGGAGGACTACTTCCTCCTCTCTAATTGGATTTCTCCTCGACGAGCACGTTGAGGAGACAGAATTCAAAAACACCCGACTTCTGTGAAGCAGCGGTTTGTGTCTTCATCGGCCGAACTTCACACGTTTCTGCAGAGTCAGATCCTGAAGTTTAAAAAAAGCTTTTCCATCAGGAGGCAACTCGAGAGACTGAACAGGCTTTTAAACACAAAGGCGGACGAGGTTCGGTTCTTTTGGGTTCTCGAGTCACATCTGCAGTTGTGTCCTCAGCCAAGTTCCCAGAGACATTACAAGTTAAACCACAGATGAACTGGTGCCGAGCCCGAGAAGTTCTGAAGATGACAACATAAGAAAGAGACATGTGAGAAATCGTCTTAAAGAAGTTTGCAGTTCTCTTATGAAAACCACCTTTAAATTCACTACATCCAGATTTGTATTTGGATCTGCACCAAACACACCAGCCACCTAAATATAGATCCAGGGCATCAAATTAGATTATAAATTACGTTAGAGTAATTGATAAAAACATATCTTTGGAAGTTTGGACCCTGCGAGTCGTCTGCTGACTCTCAAACATGAAAACAGCTCCCTTGCATTTTTCTTTCTTGTCAGTTTAATATTCGTGCAGATCAAAAAATGTCCGAGCCGGCGCCCGAAGCTTCAGGATTATTCACTTCCTGATTCATCAATTATTCAGTCATCTCCCCGCTGTCATTACGAATATTACAAACGTCCTTCCTGCCGGCTCTTTTCCCGTCTTCGTCACGAGGAGCAGAATTTACATATACGTACTTTTGTGCTTTAAAAATACCCGAAGTCCGGCCGCGTGCGTGTGTTTTACATTTTCTGTCTTCGACGGATGAGTTACAGCTTCTGTCGGGAGTTTCATTGCTTTTCTTAGAAAACCCATTAATCTCTTTTAATCTCGTGTTTGATTTGACTGATGTTTGCGTCTGGACTCGGAGGTGAGGAGTGATAAAGCATTTCCATTAACACGCGGTGGGGGAGTGAGAGGAAAGCAGCTGCTACAGTCGGAGCTGTGATGAACACATTGATTGGTCGACAGCAAATCAGTGTTTGAGTAGAAAGCTGCTCTATTAGCGAATTAATATCAAAACAATTTAAGGCGTTCGATCTGTTCTTCTAGTAATTGAAGCCCGAGGGTCGAAGTTTATCTTTTGGACGAACTCTCAAAACAGACTTTTCCAGAATGGTTTTTATTTTATAATATACAATCGTTTGTATTTGTTACTTTTAATGTTTCCTTTGTCTCCTTCTTGTTTTTTCTTTTAGTTCTACCAGCCTCCTCCTCCTCAAGCATCTTTAGTCCCATCGATTTAAGTAACTCTCATATATCTTTAAAGAGGAGATTAGAGAATTAGAATCCTCATCGATGTTTAAAGTCCCTCGATGTGTTTGTTCCGAACATCGAATCTTCCTTTATAACCTCTGGCAAACGAAACGCCCTCCGCTCCCTGAACAATCAACAATGAAAAAGTACTGACGTGTTCTTTTCAGAGAAAACTAAAAGAGACGAGTCACAGGAAGTACGGCTCATTAAAGGGCCAAGATTTAAATTGAATATAAAATAATCCTCGTGATGTTTTCACTAGTTTGTTTCATCGAAATTGTACAAATTATTGTTTCTTTAACCCTAGAATGAGCCTTTATATTAAAATACTTTATATTCACATCAGGAGTGGGTCCTCTCTAAGGAGTTTTTATGACAAGCTGAAGGTTAGAGGGTGGAACCTCCTCTCCTCGGGTGAGAGGACGGGATCTTTACGGCAACATTGTACGACGGCATCTCAAGGACGTCGTGTTTATCGTTGCAGGAGATGGGGAGTGAGATAACGTGCTGCAACTTCATATCAATCAAAGCTTTCTAGTTTCTCCTGGTGAGGAAGTTATGAGTAAATACTTTTATTGTGATGTTTTCTAAGGATTTCTCCTCACGGTCTTAGTCATTAACAAATCCTCCTAACGTGAAAACCTCAGGAGAAGAAGAAAGTGAGTGTGGACGAGGACCTGCAAGAGGATTAAGAGTTTCTCCGGCAGAGGAGGAAATGGTGTAATGAAGTGATGCAAGTAGAACTCCACTGATTTATCAGGAGGTCGATAAGAATCTGTGGTTATGAGCCTCTCACAGACGGTCTGCATCAGTGGTAATGTTAGCTGATAGGAAAACGTTTATGTTACTGAATGAACACTGTAGAAAGGATTTGCTTCTCCAGCTCCTCTTTCAGTCGAGCTTCCTTCTCGATGTTCCCGTCGCTCGGGATCCTCATCAATCAGAATTGTCGCCTTCTGCTGATCCAGTTGGTCAGAAATCAGCAGTTTGTCTGGCTCTGGAAGCCCCACAGGATCCCACCCACCTGGAGGTGTCCAGCCCCCCGGCCCATGTTCCTGGACACTATACCGACTCCGTGCCTGGATCTCACACCCTGCTGTCAGGAGCTGGACGTCTCAGGTTGTCTTTGCACAGCCTGTATCTGGGGTCGACCCCTGCCTCTACTGATCCTGTGCTGCCGGGTTAGAGCCTCTCTGCAGCCTCTCTCAGGTTTTTCTACTTTCTATTATCTAATCTTATTATTCTCCCACTTACTTCACTCCCCACGTCCTCCTCTTGGCCTGAGCTGTAACTCTGGGGTGGAGTTTGACACCCGTCTACTAATTGAGTTCACAGTAGAACACGGCTCCTCGGCTGTTTGCTCGCTCAGTAGTTTATGACGGATTAACATGATCGCTTTATACTAAAAATAGCATCAACATTAGCAAATAAACAAGCATCAGGGAGTGATGTGCTGCTGCTTATGAAGTCTTCCAGTGAACTGCTCGTGGTCACGGCCCCGGGGCTCGACCATAGGGCTCGACCCCGTCAGAGGACGGAGGAGAGCAGAGCTGCATCAGGACACTCGATGAGATCGATCAGGTTCTGAGCGGAGACCCTGAGGAGCGGGACAGTAATCACTTAAATCAGGAGGTGATCACCGCTGCCGCTGCCGCTGCCGCTGCCGCTGCTGCCGAAACCACAACCACAACCCCCCCCTCCTCATCAAACAGCCCATCCCCTGCGGACTGACATGTATCAGCTGAGAGAAAAAGAGCAGAGGATTATGGGATGTAATGCTCAGATTGACTGGCTGGTTAAAAGGATCCATGGAGATAGAATCAGTACCTCAGCGTTTTACTGAATCTACAAATCTTTACCAACAGGTACAGACATTGTTTTTTCTTCTTACACGTCAATGACGATATATATTATTTGATGCACTGATTCATTTGTTCGTCTATAGATTATTAAATGGTGAATAAATAATAACTCAGAGTCCAAATACACATAAAACCCTTTTTCTATCACGCACCATTCGTACGCTATCGGCAGAGACGTCGGGGGAAATCAGGGATCATTATCTGTCCCAAAGAGGTGGAGGTGCCGGGGATCGAACCACCGGCCTTCCTCAGTCAGGATGTCTCTAATGTAACCTGCTTTGAAACCAAGGAAATAACCAATCCTCACTTACAGGCTACGACAGAGAATTAGGATCATGAATAAATACTGTAAAAAAAAGCCCTATGAGACAAATTGTGATTCGTGAATATGGGCTATACAAATCAACTTTGATTGATTGATTGAAAAAGTCATAATTTTTACGAGAATAGAGTTTTAATTGAGAAGAAATCCGTCATAATATGATTTTAAGATAATAAAGAAAAAAGACAGATTCCTGATTTCATAACAGAACGATCTTCTGATGTTCCCGCTCTAAAATGACACGTAGCTGAAAATTAAAACTCTATTTTCATAAAATGACTTATTCTTGAAAGCTACAATTGTTTTTTCCGCCCATGAATGATCATAAAATATAGTTTTTTCCTCCTCTTCACCTTCAGTGGTGAGGAAGGTGCGTCGGCCTCACAACAGGGAGACGAGCGGCTGCTGCTGCTGCACTCAGACGACAACAGTTTAACAACGTGTACGATCACACATGAACGTGTACAAGCCGATGAAACATGTCCCGGGTTTTATGGGACACTAACTCAGATTTTACACAACACTCGAGCCCATTAGCTGATGCTGTTTCCCAAATGGACTCACTGGGACCCGGCGTTTGGCTCGGGAACGCGTTGAGCAGACGAGACACGCGAGTGTGGACGGCTGCACTCGCTCTGATTGGACACGTGGAGCTTTTAGTCACAGGGACAAACAAGTCGTCACTCTGACGTCTGCCGAGCTTCAGTGGTAAATCCAGATCCATTTCCAGACCACTATAAACCAGTATATTTGTTTCCTGGTGACTGGAAGTGAAGGTTAAGCGCAGATCTGGAAACTGTACTTGTGATGTAACTGCCAGCTTGTAGGGGAAGTGCGACATTTTACATTTAGTGTTTACTGTCAAATGAACAATGACTTGCTGTTTTATGGCTCTTGGATGTGAACAAATTGGCAACTTGAAGATTTTATTTTGGATTGTATAGAAACTGTTTTCTCCCAGGATTGGCAAAAGCACAGATTAATTACCTCTGCCAAGGAGGTTATGTTCATGTGGTTATGAGATTTATGGGCTTCCCAAGGAGTTAGTGTGCGTTCATGTTGTGTCGAACTAATCTGAACAATTCGTTCGGAATTGGGAAAATTCACGTGAACGCCACCTCAAGTCGGAGGAATTCAGATATTAAACAATCAAACATATTTAAGGGATGGATATTTATATATATATTCGAGTCTGTGCAATTTGGTGCAGCTTGATTGAATTGAGTGCAGTTCTAGTTTGAGCAACTCTACACCTCACACATGGAGACATTTGCTCACAGACTTTGAAACCATTTCATTGTCCTGCACTTTACACAGAAGAAGAAAGTTCTGCAGCCAACAGCCAACAGCATCGTTAACCTGAAACACAACGATCTGATTGGTTACGACCTCTGAACACTTTGACTGATCCGGGGTCTGAGAGCAGCCGCTCTTCTCTCTTCTATCTGATGGCTCACGGTGATTAAAGCAGTAGCGTGTAGCACGTGGGACGGCTGCACGCGCCCCCGGCTTTAATGGGGATGATCAGTCAGAAAGTAAAAACCACTGGCAGCATAAATTCAAGGTGTAATAGTATTTCCAAACTATTACTGCATCATTACAGAGCTTTAAAGTCTCCGCAGTGTTGTTAGGACCGGGTCACAGCAGAACTGAACCCAATTACAGCAGAGACATAAATAAACCTCCAGTAAACTCGTGTGCACGGGAAACACTCGACACTTCAAGGATAAAACAAAGATGACTAATCAAAACACTTTGACCCCGAAGGACGGAGCAGGAAGACGCCATGTTGACATTAAAACGCCGCAAACAACTGGACATCGGTGACGCACCTGAACGCACCACATGGAGGTGACCAGGGAACTGAGAAGTGGAACAGGAATCAACCCTGAACCAGAAAGAGCACAAAGCTAAATATCAGTTATCTTCACGTCGGATTGTTTTCATCAAAATGAATAAATCTGGATTCACGTTCTCCTCGGAGTTGTGACGTCGTTGTGTGTTTAAGGCGTTTAAACCACAAAGACACCACTTTTCAATGTTTATATAATAACAGAGCAAAGAAAAAGGATCATATAGATATTATATATATCATATAAACATATAAAGTGTTGTTGGCTGCTTGTGAAAGACGGACAAAACTGTTTGCAAGTGACAAAAGTAACATTTGACCAATTTACATTAGAAGCTACTATTTAGAGCCGATTGTAAAATTACGTTAATTGTTTTATAAGTGATGACGACAGCAAATCATGTACCAATATGTTCTATAACTTCTATAACTAATATTTATGATGATTCTGACACCACACAATGCACAATTGTTCCCTGGGAATTTAGTACGACACATATTGTAATACTCAAATTGCTTATCGTCCACATTTGAGAACCATAAATCAGCAAGTCATTGTTGTTTTGTTTGATTTCTGTTGATCAAGTTATTGATCATTTAAATGCAAATATCTTGTTGTGGCAGCTGTTGGGTTTCTCTATAAAACATCTTTATAAAATTGTGAAGTGCATTGAGATCGTTATAAAATATAATTGGATTCAAATATCCTCTTATTGATATCCTATTGTCCTGAGCGTCAGTAAATTGTCCAGAAAAAGAAAATATCCGAGACCAATTCTCCAAATGTTTACACAAATAACTTGTTAGGAAAGAAGAAGAATTCTACATTTAACATTTCCACCAATTCTATTCACGTCCGCTGAGTCACCTGATCGTCTCTGTGCTGAGACTTTGTGATAAGACAACCTGTCAGTCAGACCTTGGAGTTCAGACCTCTGTGTCTTTAATGACCGAGTTCCAAACCTCTCGCCCTTTCTACGAAGACACATCTCCTCGACCCACGGCCGGCACCAAAACACCAAAACACCCAAACACCCAAACACGGAACCAGCCCTCGGCTCTTTGAAGAGAGCGCGATGAAAAGAGCTCAGATTCATTCAAAGCTTTCTGCATGACAAGGAGGCCAGATGGCAATTTCTCACATCAGACCCCGCAGCACAACGGCCAATAGCAACAGGCCGATTCAGAGAGAGAGAGGGGGGGGGAGGGCACAAACAGAACATTGTGTACCGGCGACGACAGAATCTAAAATATACACCAGGAAAAATAAAGTTATCAGCAGAACACAGGGGGTGGGGTTCAAAGCTCCTGCACGTCGCCTCTCTGATCACATCCTCGTCACAGAGACCAGGAGACAACATCTGGGTGGAGTCGCAGAGGGGGGAGCGCTCACATTAGAAAGTTCATTAAAAAAAGTTTCCACTCAAACGGAAACAGACGCAGCAGCAACTTTTCACCGGTTGCTCTCCAGCACGACCAGGGGAACATCAACAACAGGAAGCTGGTGATAGAGACACACACGTGAGGATCCTGTTGGAATCTGTGAACTTTACATCGGAGCGGAGGTGACGTATTCCGATCACACTTCGGTTGTATCACCAATCTCACACCACTGATGAATCCGTGCACATTTCATAGCCGTGCACGCTGCAGCAGCGAACACACACAAATAAGATGCTTAAAACCAGAGCAGGTCATCATCAAGATGCCTTCATGACCAACTGCTGCCCGTCTGTCGCTCTGCTGTGAATAACGAGCTGAGGTTATCACTGAGGATCAACGAGAGCCTGAAGCTCCAATTAAAGGTTAAACGTGTCTCCCGGGCGATGGGGTGTGCAGCAGCGGGGGCACACGAGGGAAACACATCAGCCGGGTGCAAAGGTAATTCATCAAACCATCGCCGCTGAACGGGAGTCCACCAAGCTGTCCCACAGGAGCGTCCCCGTCTCCCTGCAGCTACAGACCCCCTCTCCGGCTCATTCTTACCCACACTGCTGGCCGGGCTTGCACTCGGCAGGATACTGCAGCACAACAGGCTCCCTCACCGGACTCTCCATCACGCCGTCCGACCCGTCCCTCAGGCACGGGTTCCCCGGCAGGTCTCCGTTTACCTCCGAGTGCGTCCCCGGCGGAGGACCGGTGGGCTCCGGCGCCTGAGGATCGGGCTCGGTGACCTCCTCCTCCATCAGACTCCTCGCAGACGCAGCCTCCAGCAGCAGACTGCCTGTCCTCGCACCACTGAGACGGGCTGCCTCCACAGTTTGGGCTGGTCCCAGAGCAGCAGCATCGGTTCCCACAAATCCCTTGTTTAATATTTGAGCAGCGAGAGCAGCAGGTACGACGGCTCCTCTCACGCTCTCCCTCCTCGGCTCCTCGCTCACTCCCTATCTCTCTCTCTCTCTCGCGCTCTCGCTCTCGCTCTCCCCTCCTTCGCCGGCTCACTCGCTCTCCAGTGCAAACATTCCTCCACATGGGGAGACAGAGTGGAAGGCTCATTAGTGAGTCCCAGTGACAGACTCAGCCCTGCCTGCAGCCGCGCTCGCAGAACGCACAGGGAGGAGAAGAGAGGGGGGGGGGGGGGGGGAGAGGCAGAGGAGACAGGAGGAGAGAGAGAGGGGGGGGGGGGGTGTAGACAGACAGTCCTGCCAAAAGCAAAGGACGTGGGAGAAAGGAGGAATAAAGACTGACAGATGAGGTGAAAGAACAAGAGGAGAGTGTTGGTGAGTGTGTGTGAAGCAAACACACACTCACACACACACACACACACACAGACACACACACACACACACAGACACACACCTTATCCCTCACCATAACCAGGAGCTCAGGAATGATGTGAAGCCTCATTAGGACTGAGCTCTGTCCCCATACGGTCAATAATCAGTCAATCATATTTATTTGTGTCTCATGGGGTTTAACAGCAGGTGCACTGGTCCTGACAAGATCAGTGTTTACAGAGGAGGAGGGACACACACACACACACACACACACACACACACACACACACACACACACACACACACACGCACACACACACACACACGCACACACACACACGTTTTCCTTATCAGGACATCGACCTCCATCATCGTGGACACAGACCTCACTCCGATCTTCATCATGACAACTTCATGCTATAGACTCAACCTACAACCACAACTCACATCTTAACGAACCTCAACCAGGAGAATTAGAAAATATGTTTTGCCTCATTAGGACTCAATGAGGTCTACTGGTCCTGTACACACACACACACACACACACACACACACACACACACACACACACACACACACACACACACACACACACACACAACGTGCGCCACCATGTGGAGCTCGAGCGTTGGATGCTGCATAACGTGTAGGATGGATGGATGGATGGATGGATGGTGTTGGGGGGGGGGGGCATGTCACAGCTCCATGACATCTCATCGCCCCCCCCCCCCCCCAACACGCACATGCACGCACACACGCCCGTGAACTGCGTGTCATCGGTGTGAAAGGAACTGGAACAACCATCATCACCATCACCATCATCATCATCATCACCATGATGCGAAAAAACACCCCCCCACTGCGCTCACATCCTGTTTTCTTATGATTTACTGGCGTCGTTTTAAATTGAGTTCACAGAATCACGTTGAAAATTCTGGATGTTTAACATTTAATATCTCAAGCAGATCAAGAGTCAATTATTCATTTTAAAACTTTAGTTGTTTTTTTTTTTTATCACAAACCTCATTATACATGAAGGAAAAGTAAAATATGAATGTGACTTATTTCTTCAGTGCAAAGTTCACCATCAGCTCATATTATAATTATCATCATCATTATTATTATTAATAATATTATTAGTGACACTGATCCAAACAACAGGTGTCTGACAGAACAAGGAGCCTAGAAGCTCGAGGGTTCTCTGTCACTCACCTCGAGGCAGCAGGTGATCACTCAAATCCGATAATCGATCCCAGTAGAATCCGGGGGTTCGAATCCAGTCTCCAGCCTCCGGGGGTTCGAATCCTCAACCTGCCTCCGGGGGTTCGAATCCTCAACCTGCCTCCGGGGGTTCGAATCCTCAACCAGCCTCGTGGATCGATCCGGTTCCTTGATGTGTTACTGGTGAGTTATTCCTCTGCTGTTTATTCCCATGGTCATCATAATAAATAATAACAATAAAAAAAAAAAGATGGAGATGTCACTCGAGTTCCACTTTTCACTGAACTCTCATCAATCCCCCCCCTCCCCCCTCCTCTCGCTCCTGCTCGGATCCGGGAGGAGAATCGAGCTCAGAGATGATTTCACTGCTCAGCTGCGACGACTCGAAGTCAAAATCAACACGCACACGCACACGCACACACGCACACACACACACATGCGCGCTCACACTTGTAGATCGTGGGTAAGGATCGATGAGAGGAGCGCGTGGCCGGAGGAGACGCTCCAACCCAAAGGCGGAGCGCGCTGATTGGCTGGTTCCGAACTTGTTCGTCTTGGCTCGTTTGGTCGTTTCTATCCGGAGGGAAGCACGTGCGGAGTCCAACACTGCTCACGTGACACGTTCCAATCCATCACTGCTTTCATTTCCATCCTCTGACAGAAATATAACTAATGTGGGTGAAGGGTAATTAAATAAGATGATGATTTCCGGACATAACCTTCAAAGTAAAGTCCTCACTGGCCACCACCATGAAAAAATCATCATTGTTATTATTCCAATTATTAATATTTGACTTAACATTCGAGAACAAAGCTCATTTATAAATGTTTAGTTTGATTTATTGGCTCTTCAGTCTCAGAGAGTTTTGTTTTATGATTTTATTGCCTCTGTTAAATCCTCCAGTTCCGGGAGTTCTGGCTTTATTTCCATAAACTACACAAAAACAATGACTTTTATTTTAGGAGCAACAATTACCTGTTTTATTCTGATAAGTCAATGTTGGATGTAGAATTGTGGGACAAGAGAAAGAAAGAAAGAAAGAAAGAAAGAAAGAAAGAAAGAAAGAAAGAACGTCATATTGCTTTGAATATTGCTTTGTGTTTGCTTTATTTTCTTATTTACAAATTCAACGTCTTATGATTTCTAACGTGGTTCTGTCAGATATATAAATAAATGAATGAATAAATAATAATACCCTAATTCACATAAAAGACATGAAAACATATAATGAACAGACAAACAGTTGAAATAAGAATAATCTGACCACTGAATAATAAAAATAACTTCAGGTTAACATTGAATATAAATGAAGTTATTAACAAAACAAGTCAAACATAACTTTATTAAAGAAGAAGATATGTTGTTTTATTCTCTGCACGTTTCACTGACTGTGTATTTTAATCTCCTGCTTCACTGGAAAACACTTAAATCCTTCTCAACCTGACAAAATGTTGAAAATCTAAACGACCTGTAAATAATCTCACAGCTCATGTGACGGCTCAGCTCCTCCTGCACCCCCACTCTCTTCCTCTCTCCCACTTCCTGTCAGTGTAATCAGAACCAACGTATTGTAACTTTACCCGAGGTCTCAGTCTGAGTTCAGGGTAACGTGCCCACCGAGACCGGAGAGAGGCGAATGATTTCTTTCACAGTTTGGACAATTACCTTTTCACACTTTAAGGCTTTTAGCAGGTTTCCACTCAGTGGGACTTCCTGTGAGTCAGCGGGAAGGAGAACGGACCTTTGGGTAATTTGATCGTCTCTGTGAGGAGGTGAAGAAATGTGGATTTACTGGAGACGTATTAAAGTCAGGTGGTCAGATACCAGTCGATTAGATGCGGAGTCTCTATCGGACCAATATTCTAAACCTTGGCTCGTCTGCTGGGTCGTGGAGATATCTCGTACCTTCCTCCAGTTCTTATCTATTTGACAGATACGGCAACAGATCGGCACAAACACGTGGCCGATACGAGAGAGAGGCCCGAACACCAGGCAACACAACGTTCTGCCAAGCGACAGAGAATCAAACCACGTTAGTGAAACAGATCTGAACCATGAGCAGACCTGCTGGACTCACACTTCATGTCAACGCACCGTCCGCTGCATTAGGATGAAACACTCAGATAACATGCGATACAGTAGAGAATTATAAATACATAATAATAAAACGACGACAGTAGATTCTGCACTGACGGATGAAACAGACACGAAGAGAGAAACGAACACAACACATCTTGTATCTCACTGTGAGTGACAGTGATTGACACCTGACTCACTCACACCTGTTATTTACAAGCAGATTGATGCGGTCATGTGACCTTCGTGTTATTATGAGTGCATATATACATACAAATATACAAACACATATTTACATAAGGATATAAATAATTCAGTTGGGGGGGGGAACTGTATCTTTTTCAGGTTTGAGGTTAAAATGCTTCATTATTGAGATCTTGTGTTTAAATTTCAGCAGATATTCATTATATTTATTAGATATTATCATAATTAAAACTTGAATTGGCTACTTAACGTGTTTAGTTTGTAAGGATTAATAAAGGATGGATATTCTCCTGCTGCTTCTTCACACGTAGAAGACGAATGTTTTCCGATGTGTTAAAATCTGAAAATCAGAAACCAGAAGATCCTGTGGCTGTTTGAACGTCTGAGTAACACACCAGTTGAAACCTGATTACGATCAGCGTGTTAATGGGAGTAATGGTTCCCACGGGAGCGAGAGCACGAGAGCAGAGTTAGTTAATGAGACGCCGCCGGAGAGAAGAGCTGCAACAAACTGCACACGAGAGGGAACCGGATAAATAAATGACTCACGGAGCCGGAGAGGGAAGTTTGAAATAAACTGCAGCCTTCGCAGTTTTATCAGTTTTTGGGGTTTGTCGAGCGCCTCATGCAGGGAACACTGTGAGCCACGCACACCACACGCACGCACACACACACACACACACACACACACACACACACACACACACACACACACACACACACACACACACACACACACACACACACACACACACACACACACACACACACACACACACACAATGTATCACATATCCAATCTGTGCTCAGTTCCTTCACCAGTTCAGCCTCGGAAAGCTTGTCACCATGAGGTGTGTGTATGTGCACGTGTGAGTGTGACTGCATATCTGAGTGTCGGACTGTGTGTGTGTGTGTGTGTGTGTGTGTGTGTGTGTGTGTGTGTGTGTGTGGTGTGTTGTGTGTGAGTCACAGTGTCTCTGTTCCTGCTGTGGCTTCATCTGACTTCTTCAAAGAGGAATATAATGAGTCAATAAGTCGGTTCTGGTTTCCGAAGAGCTGCTGAATATCATGTTATCGTGAATCTGCTGAATGTTAACAGGACAGATGCACTGGGATATTATTCATTTCAATAAAATGAAGTCCAGGCAAAGTAAAAGAAGTTAGCATGAGGATATGATTATTATTTAATTGCCTTAGTTCATCAACATAATGTCAAGCTTCTCCAGGGACGGAAATTATACAGAAAGATGAGATCAAATTAGATTTCCAATCAGTTCAAGGTGATTGGAAATTTAAACTACATTAATTAACCAATTCACAGCAAAAGAAAAATACATTATGTTAGAATAGAATAGAAAAGAATAGAATAGAAAAGATCTCCAGTCACCAGAAAGAACAACAACATAAAGAGTGAAGGATCTTGATGTCACGTGGGATGAGGGACTTCTTAAATACACTATATACTCTATAGCGCCTCCTGGAGCTCAAAGGCTCAAACTGGCTGACGAGACGATGGCAGGTGTCGGCCGGGATCCTCCTCCCTCTCTTCCTCGTCCTTTGAGCCAACGTCTTCAGGGGTTTGCCAACTGCTCTTCGTGACACTGACACAAACACTGGTTGATTTTCATTCTTAAAACACTGGTAGAGAATATCAAATTCAGTTAATTACGAAAGAACTAAGACTAAAGCTGTTATCGTGTATTGTCCAAAATGCTACCACACACACACACACACACACACACACACCACACGCACACACACACACACACACACACACACACACACACACACACACACACACACACACACACACACACACACACACACACACACACACACACACAGTCTTCACACTTGTGAGCAGTTCACTGTGCCGGTGTCGCTTCCTCCCACAGTCCAGTGAGTTTGTGAATGAGTTTGAACGTTTCGCTGCAACGAGGCAATAAAAAAAATGAATGTGCTCATTTGAATAATAACATCTAGAGCATTTACAGAAGTATGTTTTATGGACAGAGGTAAATATATTTTTCCCTCGAGAAGCCCTTAAAGCTCAGGTTAGTTGTGACTGAGGGACACAGTGAAATGAGTTATATCCTGCTGCTGTTTAATCTCGTTGCCGACGGAAGGAACCAAAATAAAACTGAGCGAAACATCAAGAGCCGAGACGACGAACTGATCGGGGATCAGCTGTGCAGCCGGAGACGTTCAGGACCAAAGATGACAAACGTTTTCCTGTTTGCAGCATTTCCACCACTTCCTCATCCAGTCAGACTCAATCTGTGTAAACTACATGAGAATAGGAAGAACCAGAAGGAGAGGCTCAACATTTGGGGCCACAAGGTTTTCTGGTTTGTAGTTTGAGCAGCTCCAGCGACAGGTAAACGGTCCGGAAGCAGAGAACAAGAGGATCGGCGTCGGCTATTTAATTAATCAGCTTTTAAATGTAGACAGCTGTTAGTAGAGATGAGCCAAACTTTCATCTGGACCGAAAACACCTTCAGAAAGCATCACTGTTTGTGTTTCGTGTGGAGACACAGTCGAGTCATGCGATGAAAAGAAACTAGTCAGACTGCAAACGTAGACGATGGAGTCTTCACCTGGAAATCTGCTTCCAGCTCCAGAACGTCGGCCATTGCTCTCAGACAGACGAGGATCGGTTCAGTGACGTTTAGAAATATACCTGGTTTATTGTGCAACAATACAGCTGCAGGAAATCATGCTGCAATCATCTCACTCAGTTCTCACACGAGCTGTGCATTTATGTTTCTGTGGGATGACCTTCATACGAGTGGGGTTTCCTTTTCCTCTTTTCCTCATCTCTGTTCTACAACACTCGTGATCCAGGCTGAAGTATTTCACGTGCTTGTCTGACCCAGGATCTGCTGTCACCATCGGAGGAGGCTGAGCTGCACACGCTGACATTTCCTTTCCTGTCATCACACCTGCTGAACGACGCTCACGCTCCTGCTCCTGCATCGAGTCCGTCTCGTTCCTGCCGAGCTCGCTGCCCACCGACCTGCAGAACAGCGTTTCTCCACACAACGACCCAACGATCCGTGTTCTGGGACTGGTCACGTGTCTAACAACGTGTCCACGTGCACAGACGAGAGCTGCTCAGTCACACACACACACGTGAAACCGCTCATGATCACATCACAGCATGTTCTTGTGTTTGCAGCACGTGAAGGAAAACCAAACCAAACAGATGACGAGCATCTCGTGGAGGAACTTCATCACAGTCAGAGATGCAGGTTAACGTGCAGCGATGAAGATTAAAGACTCGTCAGATTCATTATAAAAACACTCTGCTCCTGCTACAGTGAAATTAATGTCCTGATACTGACAAACGAGTTCAGAGGAATAAATGGTTTGTGTTTACAGATGTGCCGGCGGTGAAAGGCTTTATGAAGCAAACGTACTAATCGAAGCAGCATCAGTTTCTTTGATAGGCAGAATGAATCAAATGAATATCTGTGTTTCCTTCTCCCGGCTCCGTTCTGGACCAGAGGAAGGACTTTCTGCTGTTTCGTGGTTTTTCCTTCTCACGTCTTTTCCCCCCTTTGATCTGTTTTAAGGTCTGAACGCTGCTTTTACCGAGTTTGAATAAAACCCTTTGGGCTGCTGCCAATCCACAGAGCGGAGCACACGGAGCGAAGCCAACACGGAGCGGAGCCAACACGGAGCTCGGCGTGTTTCAGGGAGAGGTCAGCGAGTGAACAGGTAATTCCCACACGTCTCTCATCAGCCTTCCATCTGTAGCATAACGTGCACAAGCGTGTACAGAACTGTAACGTGTTGCGTAACAGTTGGACTTTTAATGCAATAAGGCATTTGCAGTATTGCATGAACTGCATTAAATGATGTAGTTATGTAAAAGACTGATGTAAAGTTGGCAGTTATATCTCCGAGCCACTGACGGGTCTGTTATGACGGCACGTTCTGTTGTTTTGTGGGAAAGATCAGAGGTTTCTGTTTGGCCTCCGGCCTGAAATCCATATATTCAATCACGTAGTCTGTGCCAAACAAGCATCAGGCTAAACAGAGGGGTAAATAAGACTCAGCCCAAACCTACGGGACTTTCTAAGGCTGGTGCTGGGTGGTACTTTTGGCTCCCGGGGCAGACACACAACCCGCAGGAGGGACTACATGTCCCATGTGTCCTGGGTGGGATCCCCAGGAGGAGCTGGAGAACGGGGGGGGGCCTTAGCTTGCAGCCGCTGATACCTGGAGTGTGCAGGTGATGAAACATGGGTGGACGTGTTCATGCGTGGTGTAGGACGCAGTGTGCGTGTGTGTGGCCACGTTATGTCCAGACCTGTGGTCACGATGATCCGTCCACGGACCAAACCCTGTTTTAAATGTGCTGTAAAGCCAATGAGCTCAGTGATGATCTGACTGTTCATTGGATTCCAGCTTCAAACTGATCTAATTATAACTGTTCCAGGTTCGTCCCTGAAGTTCAGGTGTGTGTCTTTTTGTTTCCCTGCGACTGAACAACACCAGGAAACAGCTGTGATCGCTGGTCTGGGACCAAATGTTTCAACGTGCAGAACAAAGAGTTCCGGTTGCTGCGACCTTCCATCGGCACGTCCACACCTGTGTGCTACACAACCTGTGTGCTACACAACCTGTGTGCTACACAACCTGTGTAATGAATGTTCTTCGGCGATTTCCAAACACGAGACGTCCGATGCATCAGTATCAAGCTTCAACTCAACCGAACAGCAAACTGTAGACGTGTTAAAAAAGAAACCAAGGGGCATTAGAACTTTGTGAGCAGCTCTGTTGCTAGGAGACAGCGGTGAGGTCAGGACCACTGGTGACGCCATCACGGAAACACTCTGTAGGCCAGACCGTCTCATTTGTGTTGAAATGAAAGGAGTCGCTCTCCGTGACAGCTGACGTCTGGTCGGGCCCGTGTATCGGGCCCGGACCTCGACCCCCGTGGCTCTGTCCCCCGACTGCCGCTGACAGAGCAAATCCTCAAAGACTGTGTGTGTGTGTGTGTGTGTGTGTGTGTGTGTGTGTGTGTGTGTGTGTGTGTGTGTGTGTGTGTGTGTGTGTGTGTGTGTGTGTGTGTGTGTGTGTGTGTGTGTGTGTGTGTGTGTGTGTGTGTGTGAAGCAGAAGCTGACAGATAAATCACCTTGTTGATCTTGTAACTTCTTGCATATGAAAAATTAAAACAGCCAAGAGAAGCTGCGGAGGTTCACGAAGTCCTTAAACTTTAACGTGATCTGTTAATTGTGCCCGATGGAGCGGAACCTTTGTGCGGACCGCTCGGTCGCCGAGCCGTGAAACAGACCGTGCGACAGCTGAGCCTCGGGGGAAAGAAAGAACGATCCAGGATACACAGCAGGCAATTAGCACACACCTCCTCTAATCGCTGGGCACCCCCCCCCACACACGCATTGCAGCACTCATTATTGAGACAGATTTGTCTATGATTCATCACGCTGCTGTGTGACTTGCCACCAGTCAGTTGTCGGGGAGCGAGAATCCATTTCGCCATTAGAATGCAAATCCCCCCCCCCCCCTTCAGGAAGAAGGCATCAGTCTGCACGGCGGCGCCTCGGTTAAGCGGCCGTTTGGTTAATTGAGTCGCTCTGTTTAGAGAGCGGATTAGCGCGGGAGCTAATCGAGGTCGCTGCCCACAAACACCCGGCTCAGACGGAGGCAGGGAACAATGAACCATCCTGGGGGCAAATGTCAGCTCGGAGCCGGGGGGGGGGATCGTTCTTCAGCAGCACCGGACGATAAGTGAGGGACGTGGTGAGGTCCCACAGGTCGGGAGGTCAGGAGGTCGGGAGGTCAGGAGGTCAGGAGGTCAGGAGGTCCCACAGGTCAGGAGGTCGGGTGTGTCGGTCTGTTGTCATCACAGCTGAGCTCCACCGACGGGACGCACGGTCCAGAGGCATCGAGCTGGAGCAGAACATCACCACCTCACACTGGAACTCAGATGTGATTCTGTTCCACTACATCAACTTGTACATCTATACACCGAGGTTCATGCATTTGAATATATACGCTTCGAGAGGAGACGGAGCGTGAAGCTACAACAGAGGGCAAAAACACATACATGTTGAACTTATATATCATAAACTGAAATACTGATCAAACTTTCTGGTTTGTGAGGATATCAGAGGACTCGTTCTGAGTTGAATATGAACGTCGGGGCTTGATGACATCACAGGAGCAGAACGGAGACATGTTGTTTTGTTTTTCTGTAAGTTTCTTTTACCCATTTACTGTTTTTCATAATTGTAATTGGATTTGGCTGCAACGCTGTTTACCCCTGAAACTCCACAAGTGTGTTGTGGACTCAAACACTTCACCCCACTTCACCCCCCCACACTCCATCGACATAGTGCTGAGTAGATAACGAGCCATTCTTCACTTTTGGGTGAACTATCCCTTTAATCTCTGACCCATCAGCTCCAAAGAGTTAATCACAAAAACAAAAAACAACACAAACACACGTGTGTCCTGCAGCAGCTGCCGGTTTGATTCCCACCCGGCTCTTCGCTGCGTGTTTCCCGCTCTCTCTCTCTCCACGTTTCATGCTTGACTGTCACATCCATAAACTTATCATCTAGAATCTAAATGATAAGTTTATGAATCTAGATTCTAGATGAGCAGAGTTTTGTCCAACAGTAAAGTACCGACGTGTTTCCACGGAGTCGGGGAACGATGAAGCTGAATCAAGCCTCTGCCAACGGTGGGAAAAAAAGGAATTCACCACGTCCAGGACAAGATAATGGAGACGACCCAGATCAGCCAGGAGGGGAGATGAGGTACAGATGGACACAGACAGGACGGGCTGAGGGATGGTGGTCCGCTCGGCGACATCTGCCCCAAACAGCACACACACACACACACACACACACACACACAGACACACACTCAACGTGTACACGCAGAAGCTGAGGGGGAGAGGGGGACGTTCAGACACGGTTCGAGCTGCAGCAGCGTCTGTGAACACTCACCCCTTTGAGGTGAACAGTTTATTCTCTGACAAACACAGAATCACACATAACATCCAACACATTTATCAGCCATCTGCAGGAGCCATTATCACTTTCACATACCCTTGAGTTTTGGGCACATTGGGCAGGCAAGCAGCCACACACTCCGAGACACCACGGTTATAAATATGCTGATTAACCCTCAGTGGAAGCTGACGGCTCAGAGTGACGCTCAGAGTGACACACACACACAGACACACACACAGACACACACAGTGCACACCACCAGCAGCTTAAAAGATGGATGAGAAAGCCTCTGGGACCAAAGCAGGGAAAAGCAGCAGCAGCATCACCGACATGTATTTTTTACAAGCGTCTCCACGAGGGCAGTGAACATCTGGGAGTTCAGCGGACCCCCTGCTGTTCTGACGACAGGCGAACAAGCTGACCCCCCCCCCGCTCAGGAAACATCCACCTGGGAGAATACAAGGCTCACTTTTATTCTGAAGGCCTCCAGAGTATGTATCCTGGACTCTCCCCACGTTGACTGAAAATACCCCCCTTCAAAATAAAAAAAAGATTCTGTTCTCTGAATGCCAAGAAAATCCATTTGTATCAGGGTTCAAGTGAAATGTTACTGTGCACCGCGGCTCAGTGAGGGGAGGAAGCCGGTTAACTCTCCATCTGTCGGCGTCGGGGCGAAGCCAAGTGTGTCTGTGTGTTTTCAGCTTCATGTTTTATCCAAATGCTTCTTAAAAATCAGGGCTTTTATACTTGTAAAGAGCAGAAGAACTAAAAACACAGACAGCAACAGTGGACGTTCTCCCCGTGCTCCTCTCGGAGTTCGACCACAAGCACAGTGAGTGTCATCGCATGGTTTTTTCCACTTGGTCTCAAACATGAATTATTTGTCTCTCTGACTGTGTTGAAGCAGAATCACTGGCGGACGATGAAAGCAAAAAACAATTCTCATTCAAAAATGATCCCTGCACGTGTTCACGGGATGAAACATTCATCTGGTCCAGGATCTGCTCGGACGATAGAAGACACTTTCAGGAACAGACTGTGACAGTGAGAGAGAACGTGTGATGACACTTTGTCTTTCTTCCTTTTCCTCCGTTTTTTATTTTAGGTTTCTGACCTCGACCAAGTTTTCTCTTTGTTCTGAGATTTCGTATTTTTGAGTTCAGTTGAACAACCTCTCTCCTGATCTCTAAACCTTCTTTACAGTTTAAATAAACATATTCACTGAATTGTAACAAAAGCTATTTCATGACCTTATTATAATTCTATCAGAAGTTAACGGTGCATCAAGCTGCTTCACAGCCTCATCAGATAAACGTCTCGCAGACAAACTTCTAACTTCTGCTTCTGGAACGAGACGAGATGATCGATACACTAAAAAGCTGCAGTGAATCAATTCATCATTTACAGTAAATGACCACTTACGGTCCGTTTACGACCCGGTCATCATTACTGGGACTGAACGGAGTGTAAATGGTCTCGGACGTGATGAATGGGCCCAGTGGAGCCGTTTGAAGTGCGCCAGGGAAACGAGTCGCAGCCAGAGCAGCGAACACTGCGAACGCACTGGAGCACAGAGACAGAGGACATGTTTAAATCCTACATTAACTTTCAGATCCCAGTCTGGAAAATTAGGCAGGAAACTGAAATGACTCTTTATAGAAAGACGATATCTCCACCGAGGCCAAACAGTTTCCTTAAATTCAAGTATGAAAACTTTTATTTTAAAGAATAAATAATGCAGATGTCCATTTATGTTTATTGTCCTAATTCAAGTTCTTTTTATTTGGTTGTTTTTCGGTATTGCTTATTACAATAAAGTTTATAGTTAAACTTAGGAATCATTGCCAAGTTGTTTATAATAAACAGCAGCCAAAGTATATCTGAAATGTTTTTATCCCTTATGTCAGAATTGGTCCCAAAAATCCATATTAGCCATTAGATCTAATATGAGGGAGAGAAACTCTGAAGATTTCTGAATTCAACAGAATTTACTTTTGCCTCAGTCACCAACTTTCTGCCGGAGCGTCTGAGTAAAGTTATAAAGAAAGAACAGGAGCAACTTTACTGTCAGTGGAACTTGACCTTCGCAGAGCGCCTCCGTCGTCCTGAGTGCGGCACAGGAAGCTCGGAGAGTATCGTCTTCAAATGTCAACGTCCCACTTTGTCCCAAGTGGAAAGAAAAATAATATCTGCCAGAAATACTGTATGAAAAGTGCACCTGAATGCACCTGAGTGTGTGTGTGTGTGTGTGTGTGTGTGCGTGTGTGTGTGTGTGTGTGTGCGTGCGCGCTACACGTGAAATGACAAAGCAGATTATTACCAACACATTTATTACAGTGACAGTTTCCACACATCCCGACAGAAACACACATCTAAATCAAAACGTTAACATCTGGGTTTCACATTCAAAAAGACAACACATTGAAATAAACGTAAACTAAAATATCAGTAAAAGGCTTTTTCCTCAGAAACGCTGGACTGAAGTAACATGACTGCTCGTGATGCTCCTACACTCTCCTGGATGGGGACTGACCCTGGATCAGGGGATTCATACATCAACTGTTAATGAGCCCAGTGTTGTGTCTATTTACCAAAGAGCTGTGAGAAGTGAAGTCATGAGAGGATTCAGAACCATAACCTTCTGGAACGTACTAGAACAAAGCCGGTTTCAGACATGGACTCTGGGAAACTGGGTCCGGGACGTTCAGGCGAGGGGGCGGAGCCTAAGTACAGAACATCGCCAGGCGTCAGGACTTTATCGTCCAAAACCCTCGTTTGTCTTTGTCTTAACAAGTTGACGTCTTCATGTACAGCTCGGGAATTCAACTCTTATTCTCACAAGAACTCGCTCAGACATTTTCGGGACATTTCACTCTAGAAAAAGTTCTGGAAAACATCTGGAGCCACTCGGATATTTGAACGTCGGACATCCCACATTCGACCCCTCTGGAAAAATGTCAGGAAAATGTGGGTGCGTGACTGAAAGCAGCTTCTGATGGCTTTGTTTTCCTGAGACTGAAATCCCCCCCCTACTTCATCAAGCAGTGTTACCCAAAGTGTTTTCAACATCACGATATACGGAAATAAGTCGAATACATTCATTATAATGTTGGAATGTTTTTGTAATATAACCCACTTTCTACTTCTGTAGAGCAAACCTGTACGACTGGTGTAAACCGTCTGTGAGAAGCTGAAACCATCCAGGCTCGGAGCTTTGAAACCAGGCGAAGCCGACGCTGGATGAATGTGCAACAGAGCAACAATTGTACTGGGGGTAAATTAAAAAAAAGAAGCAAAAACACAAAGAGCGCAGCGAGAA
This sequence comes from Reinhardtius hippoglossoides, assembly GCA_006182925.3. NCBI lineage: Eukaryota > Metazoa > Chordata > Actinopteri > Pleuronectiformes > Pleuronectidae > Reinhardtius > Reinhardtius hippoglossoides. The sequence goes on from CM031673.1 coordinate 2,335,220, forward strand.
GCCGGTTTCTGTAAAGAGTCTCTCCCAGTGGAGACGCAGCTTTGATGCTCCTCTCTCACTGCGGAGGAAACGCAGCCACCGTCCTAATGAGTAGGTGGAAGAGCAAAAGGTGTCCGGGGAAAGATGTGCAGCTCCCACGGAGGAGACGGAGGAGACGGAGGAGAAGGGAAAGAGAGACGCTCCTCACATGCTGATCGTGTCCTGGGCTATAAACAACACACATGAGGCTGATGATGTGGAGGCTCCACCCGGTTCCACTTCACCCGTGTACAATGTAAAATCTCCCCAAGTGCTGCCAGACTCATAAAGATGAAATCAAGAGACATTTATAAGAGGGACCCCTTGGAACAGAAAGAGAGGGAGAACGTCTATAAACATGTACGAACAAAAGAATGATCAGAAGAACCGCGAAGGGGAATGTCTAGAAGTGAGAGGGAAGTGATTCTGGAAGGTTCTGGTGGAGCCCAAACGGTTAAAGACCAAGGGACAGAACATAAGTGCAGAGGAGAATGAAAGCAGCTGTAAAAAAAGTAACTGTCCGCTCGAAGTGAACGGGGAATAAAAATAAAAATCATCGAGGCTTATTCTTTGCAATCAGTACCCGCTCTGTCCATCCTCTCTCTCTCTCCATCAGCATCCTGAGATGTCTTTGGTTTTGTTGCGCCGTTGGAAGCGCGTGTCCGTCGGGTCGAATCCCTGCTCGTGGGCCCCGAACAGAGCCCAGCAGGGGGTCTTCGCCGTGTAGTCCAAGGCCGAGAAGCTCCGTTGGCCCCCGCTCTCCTCGTGGGCCCGGACCAACTCCTGGAAACGCTCGTAGTCGATCCACGTCCACCACTCGCCGGCCACCTTGAACTGAAGGCACATGAGAAAAGTAGAACAACTTATTAAAGATACTTATTTAAAAAACTGTTTTATAACCAGAATAGAGCAAATGTTATTTTTACAAACTACAAAGAATCCGACTGGATGTTTTAATAATGAAACACAAAACCAAAGATACAACAGACGGCCTTCAAAGTCAGTAATTTCAGTGCTAAATAATCAAGTAATTTATTTTTGATTAATGGTTATTATGGTCTGCAAAATGTCACAAATGATGAAACAGGTGAGTTACCACGAATATATACGTTTTGTATCTGAAGCCTGAACGAGAAAACGAGATCATTACCTCAATCTTTAGATCGAACACGGTTATGAAACTGATGAATTTATTTGGATCCACATCAAGTTTCACAAACAGATAAATATCAGTCCTGTAAACATGTCAGATTTTAAGATCCATGAATCGTCCATCATCATTTATAACACTCATCGTTCTGAGGATTGCGAGGGACTGGAGCCAATCACAGACACGACAGACGAGAGACACGCACCTACAGACATTTACATTCTCCAATTAACACAACCCCAATCTCTCAGTGTGTTGTGACTGTAGTAACCAGGGAACGTACAACTTCACGAGAAAACCGCGGCCAAAGCGGGATTCAAACCAGAAACCTTTTAACCTTTTAAACCAGCTCCACCTCCTCCTTCTCCTCACATCTTCTCCTTTATCAATCACTGCTTCTTACTCCTTCACCCGATTCCCAGCCATCATAGTGAAGAGAACAAAGGACGGAGAGAAATGGACAGAAGGAGAGCGGCGAGCGGCCGAACGAGCAGAGAGAGAGAGAGAGAGAGAGCAGCTTCATGAGCTGGACAGTGAGGGAGACGCCTCCAACACCTGCTCCTCTCCAAATCCTGCTCCTCGTTCCAAGCAGTGCAGGAGGTGAAGAGTGGGACCTCTACCTCCCCAGCACAGGGCCCGGCTCTGCAGCAGATACAACACCGTGCCCCCCCCCCCCGTTGTCTGCTGGGAAATACTGAGAAGAAACCAGAGAGAGAGAGCAGGCCGAGCAGCGAGCGAGTTACACACAACAACACGTCCTCTGAATGTTTACTTCTGTTCACGTGCAGCAGAAGTTGATCTTTAAATGCTCCTTGATAACTGGAGCTCCCTCTCGGGGATTTGTTTGGATTTTCTCGATGAGCTGCAAACCGGATGAATAATGTCCGTCACTGGGGATGAGCGTTGTGCTTTCAGCTTTCAGCATTTAAAAGCTCTTTCAGGTTCAAGGCCGCTTGGGCCCGACCCCCCTCGTGTCCTCGTTTGAGAAAAGACTCAAAATGACAAAATGTTCTGACTCACATTTATTCGCCCAGTTAAAGACTTTGCACCGAGGGAGTGACGGCGCCGAGCGTTTGAATGCCGGCCTGCGTCTGCCTCAGCCATTAGAGAGAGAAGCTACCCACTGCATTGCTAATGAGGCCTGAGAAGGGGGAGATTAAAGCAGCATCTACTGGGAGTTAATGGTTCTGGTAATGAGAAGGGCTAATATTTGCTCAGGCAGCATCTCTGCAAACAACTGTCGGTCTCCGAGCAACAAAGCGTGGCTGCTCTGTGCAGAGAACAAGACGGCCCGTTGTTTCCACTAACTGGGACTCTGCTGAGGATCGGCGAGGATGCTGAGGGCAGCGTCTGCAAGCGAGCGCCACGGGAGGCGCGCTCGCGTCGAGGCACACGACAAAGAGCTGAACCCGACTTTCACACGCGTCTCCTGTGTTTTCTTTAATGAAAAATAAGCGTCTGAAAGGGAGATGATTCTAAATATAGTGTGTTCTGTTCTGTTTAGTCAGTAAAATATCACCGCTAACTGTGTTAAAGGGAATCACGTTATTGCTATTAGCTAATTGAAATATTCATTATTTTCCAGTGTCATCTTCTTATGTTCGGGCCTGGAGACAGATTCCGCTGCAGAACGAGCTCCCGGACAAACTGTAGAGGTTAGAGGACGAGAGGGGAAAGACCTGCAGGCCGACTGGTGGAGGTGAACCGGGAGAAACTTGGGGAACTTGTGAGAACACACGTCTCCTCCCAGGTGAGAACACAGCAGTGAAATACCCGGGAAATTCCCAGCGATGATGTTCTAAACAAATCCCGGCGCTGCTGTGCCCCCGGCTCAGCCGACAGCCGAACATCTGCACCAGCACAGCAGGAGGCTAAGAGACACCGTTTGGCTCCTCGCAGTGATCTGAGAGTCAGGGAGGTTTGTGTCTTCATTGTGTAGATGTGTGTTGTTTTTTTCCTTACACAGTCGAAGCGAGACAAAACAGAAGTGGATGGAAAACAAGGGGAGAGATGAAAGTAGAACGAGGGGGGGGAGAAAAGCAAAGATGCAGAGAAAAGAGAGAAATGACTGTGAATGGGAGAATCCCAGAGAAACTAATGATGTGTCAGTGTGGAGAGGATGTACGCACACGCACACACACACACACACACACACACACACACACACACACACACACACACACACACACACACACACACACACACACACCACACACACACACACACACACCACACACCCCACACCCCACACACACACACACACACACACACACACACACACACACACACACACGATGCCTTTTAAAGGACTACATCAAACACTGATATCATCCATCTGGAACTAAGACTGAAGTGCGCAGACACGCGAGCTCGGCTGATGTGCTTCCCTGTGATGTGTCTCACACTCGGCTGTCATGCACGTTAAAACCTGGAGGACTTCGTACTCTGGATTCTCGTCCTGCTGAGGAGACGCTGAAGACACTTAACTAAATAACATCAGACTTCTGAGACGTTCTCAGAAGGAACCTGAAAATGCCTCCAGCTCCCGAACTCGGCTGGATTATTGACGTCCGCCCGAAGACAGCGGCGTGCTGGGTTAGACACACACACGCCTCTGTAAACATTTAAACATTTAAACAGGCTCGTCCTCAACGCTCCAGCTTCTGATTACGCTTTAATTTTCATCTTATTCTCACTTTTAACTTCTGCCTTTGACCTCATTTCCATCACTAGTGTTTCTCTAGTTGTGATACATAAATTCAAATGATTCCAAGTGCTGCTTTTAAACCTGCACTTGACTGTAAGTGTTAACTAGGCATGACTTGTTAATCATAACTAGAGATTCTTTTCTGTTTCAAAATGGAATAGAATTGTTCTTGTAGTTTCCTTCAAGCTCATAAAATGTGCAATCAATCAAATTCAGGAGCAAGAACAATAAATACAATAAAGCAAGTACAAAAAATACACATTAATCAAACCGATGTATGTTCATGTGTTTATGTTTCTGATAAGTTTGGTTTTACTTTGTTATTTGATGCTGTAAAAACTGTAAACTTCATGATTGACAGCTGAGACTGGAGCTGTGTATCGATGGGACCTGGATATCCTGGTTACCCCCCCCCCCCCGATACTGAACAATGGCAGCGTACGCATCTGGGATATTTTTTACTTCAACTCTGGATTGACGGAGGAAGTGGTGACGTGTCGTCCATCTTTGTTTTCAGTCCATGATTCATAGTCATTTCAGCTCAGATGTTATATCTTGCTTTAGGTTTTCGGGGGATTTTAACTCAGTGTCGTCACCAATCGAGACATTTGACTTCATGAACTTGAATTAACACCAGATCTGATGCGTGTACTTCATCACACAAAACGCATTAATGCCCTGATAACGTGTACATTAATATTTCCATTTTGCACACAGAGAAACAGAGAAACACACAGTGGAAAAGGTTTTAATTTGAGGTGCAGTGTGTGTGTGGTTGAAACAAACTCTTCTCTCCTCGGTTTCTTCTTAAAAAAGCCTTTCACAGGTTCCTGAAAAGCCCGAGAAGACGAGTGTGTGAGAGCAAAACGCTGTTCATCCTCCTCACGCTGGCTCAGCCCCAGATATGAGTTAACAGGCAGACAGATCCCGCCTCAGAGCACCGAGCACTAATACTGCAATCTGTGTGGCCGCGTGCAGGAAGTGGAGAGAGATGGGAAGAGAGTGTGTGTGTGTGTGTGTGTGTGTGTGTGTGTGTGTGTGTGTGTGTGTGTGTGTGTGTGTGTGTGTGTGTGTGTGTGTGTGTGTGTGTGTATTAAGAAACACTGACAGTTGTAGGCGAGAAGGTGCAAATAAATTGGTCTAATGTGTCTAAAGCAGTCACACAAATGGCCACATCTATATTTGTGAAGGTGAGAGAATGATGATAATGAAAAGAGAGGGTGTGTGTGTGTGTGTGTGTGTGTGTGTGTGTGTGTGTGTGTGTGTGTGTGTGTGTGTGTGCCATCAGCAGAAAGGCACTGATAGAGATGATGATGATGATCTTTAGAGTTAATGTACGTGAGTTTATCTTTATAAACCAGAACTGAATCTTCAGATGGTATTTCGGAGGAAAGTGTACATCTCTGCTGCAGCTCTGTAAGACTAGTTCAGGATAGCAGCATGCTACCATCCGCTAACCGGCACCAGACACGATGCACAGCTGTGGCCGACGGGGGGGTGTCATTTATTCTGCAGGTATTCAGTCGACTGACGAACCGAGATGGTCGGTGCCTCAAGCTGCGCTGCTGGCGTGGCTATAAATAGATTTCCTTTTATAGAAGTTCCCCTTAAATGTTGGATGTTTACTATTTCCAGCCAGAACCGAATGAATTCAAACCTGAGTTCATATTGTCAACATGAAGAGGAATCATTATTTTTTAAATTGTATTTGTTATAACTGGTATTAAAATGTGAAACCAGTGTCCACATTGAGATCTGATTGTGATTGTTCGCTTCATTCGTACCTCCTATCATTTGCATATAGGAGAAGAAGAAGAGGGTAGCATCACTTCCTCCCTCCATCCACGAGTTTCTTAAATAAAGTGAGGACTGAGGAGAGGACTGAGGAGAGGACCGAGGAGAGGACCGAGGAGAGGACTGAGGATCTGAGGAGAGGACTGAGGAGAGGACTGAGGAGAGGACTGAGGAGAGGACTGAGGAGAGGAGAGGACTGAGGATTTGAGGAGAGGACTGAGGATTTGAGGACAGAGGAGAGGACAGAGGATTTGAGGAGAGGACTTGAGGAGAGGACTGAGGAGAGGACTGAGGAGAGGAGTGAGGAGAGGAGTGAGGAGAGGACTGAGGAGAGGACTGAGGAGAGGAGTGAGGAGAGGAGTGAGGAGAGGAGGAGGACTGAGGAGAGGACTGAGGAGAGGACTGAGGAGAGGACTGAGGAGAGGACTGAGGAGAGGACTGAGGAGAGACTGAGGAGAGGACTGAGGAGAGGACTGAGGAGAGGACTGAGGAGAGGACTGAGGAGAGGACTGAGGAGAGGACTGAGGAGAGGACTGAGGAGAGTCTGCACCTGAACTTTCATGTGATCGTTTCCCACCCGATAAAGGAAAAACACATTAAAAGGTGTAAATGATAATTTCTTTCCTGTTAACCCTCTAAATACAGCTCCAACAGAAAGAGCCGGCAGGTTCCTCAGAGGTAAATACACCTGTAAACTGCTCATTGCAAACAAACAACCATTAAATAAAACTAAGGGTTAGTTTGGGTGGTAAAAGAAACAGTGATAAAACATGAAGTGGATGATCTGAGTGTGTCTGTAAATGTGAATGAGTGTGTGTGTGTGATCTGCCAGTGAGAGTCAAGACAGCAATTACTCATCATTTGTTAATCATTGACGGACAGAACCCCCCCACTGACTGGGGCTTTGTGCGGCAGCGAGCCTCTGCCAGAGCAAACCACTGATTCATATTTGGAAAAGAGGGCAGACAGGAGAATTGATTATCTAAATAACACAAAAAGACACAAATCTAAAGTCACTTTATGAGCCGTTTAAATAGATAAAGCACGTGTGTGTGTGTGTGTGTGTTTGTGTTTGAAAAGAACCGATGTAGAATCACAACAGACGCAAAGAGGATCACCAGCTCATTCACTGTGTGTGTGAAGGCTGATGCAGTATCCACCGTCCTGATAACACTGATAACTTAGAAAAGTTAATGTGCAGAAGCAGCAGCAGCAGCCAGCGAGCTGCACTTAGTAAATATCCATCAGACTGAGGCTCCTACTGAACACACATCCATCTACTCTCTGTTGTACACTACAAGGAGTTTGACACTAAAGGTATTTAGTTTTACTGATCAAGTAGAATTAGAAAGTAAGAATTTAAGCTTCAATGATCAATAACTTGTTTTAAAATCAAATTATTCTGTGTAAATCTATTAAAACGTATATATTCAGTCTTATAGAGGAAAAAACGCTTTATTTCTTTATCATCAAATTGCTTGTTTTGTCAGATCAACAGTCAAAAGCTCAAACTTACGAACACAGCGGACTAAGAAAGTTCTGACTGTCACATTTGAGAAGCTGGAACCAATAAATTCTTTGCACAAATTTGAAAAATAAGATGCAACATCTAATACACAGCAGAGCAACAAGCCGTGTTCCTTACACTACCAGGTCTGAGCTCGCCAACACGATAGAAGCACGTTTGATCCATTTCAGTTTCAGCAGCAGTACAGGACTTTACATCTAGCGTTAGTTGTGTTTTAGTGTAAACGCCGAACATGTGTGTGCGTTTGGTGTTTGTCTGCATGAGCTCACCTGGAGCAGCGTTCTTACCTTGGTGTGTGCGATGAGCAAACAGTTGGAGTGCTCGTGCTCGCAGGCGATCTCGTACTGAGGCAGCATGTCGGCGAGCTGCTGGACGAAGGCGACCACCTCCTGGTGCCAGGGGACGTTGGCCATGGTCAGCGTGCTGGCAGAGCTCTCCCCGCAGTACGTCACCCCCTGGACAGACACAACATACCGTGAGCAATTATGGAAGTGTGGAAACTGTGTTGCAGTAGGATGGTGGTGAAGGGGTTATAAATAAGGAGATGAAATGTAGAAGTGAGTCTGTAGGTAAAGAGGTATTTTGTGTATCGATGATAAAATGGCTTCATAAACTGACGATTATCTCCAGCATATTTTTCTGAGCTGACATATAATCTCTGATTCGACCGCTGAGAGAACTGGAGGAGGAAGTGAACAACCATCTGGCCCTGGACACGGAAATCAATCAAAACAGCAGCTGAACGCCGGCTGTTTTCTGATCAATATTGGCCAATCTGTGCTGTGGCTACAAGTGATGAGGGGGGGGGGGGGTGGTGGGGGGAAGAACAGCTCCCTCTGGCAAGGACAAACTATTGATGAGTCGGGCTGAGAGCAGAAAGGTGCGAGGGAGCCATGAGGAGAGTGCGTCATTAGCCGAGCTCCCGAAATACACAGCGAAAAAAACACCGTGAAGACGGGAGATACAACTGATCTGGGATCGGTGGAAGCTGCGAGGATTTCACTTCAGTATCTGTCCGAGCTTCAAGATGTCAAACGGCCTCTCGGAGTCTCGTACATCTGAGCGATGAGCTGCAGTGAAATCATACACATCTGATTATCACTCATCTGAATGGCCATGACGTTAATATATTTTCTTTCTAATGTCAACATAGACTATAACCCCCCCTTATCCCACATTTACTTATAAAGTAAATATTTTGATTTTTAAATGTCCACCACATGAAGAAAAACCCAACTGGCCTTACTATGCATTATATATTTTTGTATTATTATTCAGATTAACATGAATGTTTCATGTGATTAAAAACACAAGTTCAATAAGACTTTATTTGTATTGCATTCCTCTCATTTCCCTCTTGTTTACTTGGATGTGATGAAAAAGCCGCAGGACGTCGCAGAGACATATTCAAACAAACAATCTCTTGGACTCGGGAAAAAAAAAATAATCTGCCGGGGGGGAGATAAAGAAACGTTTCCTCAGTTCTCCTGAGCCATACCCCGAAATCCAATAAGCCTAATTTACAACCCATGAAAACACTGGTTGGTCTCAGACGTGTTTACCTGCTTTCACCGTGCGCCGAAACATTCTCACAACTCAGCTCCGTCTCTGATTGGCCCTGATATTGCCAGAGCGCAGCCGTCGGGCACCTCCGACTCGTTTCTTCAGTAATTTAAACCCACACATGTCCTGAAGGGCTACTTGTGAATTCACCTCACAGAGAAACCTGACGCAGCTCTTTACTCTTTCGGGGGTCGAGTTTGGAGAAAGTGAAAAGGGTGCAGCTCGGGGGGGTAAAAACCGGGCCGGGGCGTTGGGCAGAATTTATGAGGGACCTTGGTATTATCGGGTTTGCCTGGAGGCCCCCGCTGAATAAAGATCAACTCTCCGGGCCTCTATAAATCACCGGGAATGGGCCGGGCAGGAGGAGGAGGAGATCTTTGAGATACATGGAGGGAGTGACTGCGGTGAATCATCGAGGAACTTATGAGAAAGTGGACGAGATAAAAGGGGAAAGAACCTTTCACCTGTTTCATGCTTTGACTTTAAGGGGAAATCATAAATGTTGATCCCCCAAGCCCCCCCTCTGTGCGTACATGCCGCTACACCAAATTTATCTCCAGATTTACACCCTTACCAAAACCCCTTCTCCTCCTCATCCCCCCCCTCTCTCTCTCTCAGAAATCCATTCCTCCCTCAGCGAGCGAGGGAACAGAGGCAGGTAGCTGCCACTGAGATGATAAATCACACCTCGGTCGACCATCGGACAGCGGATGGTAAATCGCCCGAGCAGAATGTGTTGCACCACACAAGATGATGGACTAATAATTAATGGGTCAATAGCAAATGTGTCACTGCTGTCGAGGGAGGACACACACACACACACACACACACACACACACACTGACACATGCAAAACATCATTTCTACACATACATCTTGATCAACTGCACGGAGAACCCTCATCTGTCGCCACAGTCTGTGAAGGTGGAGGAACAAACTGAATAAATCGGGAGGAAAATACACAAGAATGTAGAATGAAGATCATTTCTGGCTCGGTTGGGTTCAACTTGTCCCTTTAGCGCGACATGTTTGATGCACATCAATCAGTTATTCTGATAAGTTAACTTTAGGCTCCCTTGAATGATTTGACATCCGATTAAAGAAAGTTTAAAAAAAAAAGTTTCTTCCAGCACGACCGGGCCTCTGCAGGGCCGGAGGCTCACTCGATGAGTTGAGTGTGAGAGTAATGTGAATCATGAGCTACAGTCTTCAGAGTCTCCAGAGCTCCAGCTAATTAAACACCTATGGGAGTGTTGGATGGAGATCTGGAAAAACGTCATCAAAATAACAACAACTTGAGGAATATCTTTTGGGAGAATGGTGTTTATACTTTCATGAGCGCTTCAGGGCCTCGGAGCGTCTGTGCCAAACATAAAGTCCCTCTTCAGGTGCATTAAGGTGACATGGACCAAAGTAAAGAGAAATTATATTTTGTATCCGTCACCAATCTTTATAATTACCTTAGAAAAACCTGACTGAGCCGGTTCAGTTAAATTTGCTATACTCACATTTTCCAGTCGGCCAACGTCAGCACAACAACCGTCTCAACAAGCCAACAATATATACGCGTAATAAAATATAATACAATAAAAGCGCAGGTTTCTAGGTTTTCAGATTTAGGATCCCGACCATTATATAAGCAATATAAAATGACACGGAGAGAAAATGTGTGTTTTGCTTCTGCTCCGTTCTTCCGTCTTCGAGTGATAAAAGTAACGTGTGCGTGAACAGAGTGGAAAATGTGAGAGTGGCTTAATTAAACTGACATCTCCGTATCAAGCCCACGATCTGACGGGTGTCTCTGATCACTTGTCCAATCCGATGTTCCCTGCTGTCTTGTTAGTGTTGCTCTTTCTCCGATAGAATGAAATGCCGTGAAGCGATGGATCAATACACGCTCCCACGCAAAATCCTTAATAGGAAAATCCAGCCAAGTCCAGAGGACTTAGTTCCAGAGGAGTGTGTTTTACACCCATTAACAACACATGGAAAAACACCAAAAGGCTCGAAGCAAGTGGCTCATTACTTAAGTAGCATTAAAACAGTTGGTAGAAACAGTAAATGAGTAATTTGGTAAAAATGTGCTTAATGTAAAAAACGAGGAGGAGGAGACAGAGCTGTGGATCCTTGAACTGTCACATAACTCGTCCAGTTCCATTTTTGCACTGATGGCAAAAAAAAAATTGCTTTGACATTTACAACACATGATGGACTTGAGTGGAAAAGCAGATTTTAAACACATCGAGCAGAGGAAAGAGGGAAAAAGACAGAAAGTAAGTTGGGGCGAGGGTAGACACAACTGTGTGTAGTCATAGGAGACAGGGCCTGGGTGCCATGAATTAGAAAATAAAATATATATTTATATATTCTCTGTTTCTCATCAGTTCTATGGACCGTGTGCTTCTCTCCAGATCTCACTCTCTCACTCGATCGACAGCCAGACGTACAGACTGTACATGAAAAGGTCAGAAGCAAAAGTGCAAGAGTGGCAAAAATAGCAAGTCAGACTGTTTTTTCTCTGTTATGGTGATTAATGCATTTTTAGTTACTCCCTCAAAAATCAACGATCTTTACCAACCTACATCACCCAAGCAGCTTATGATGCCGTATTGTTTATTTCATTGTGCTGCAAATCGCTCTTCACAGTAATAATTCTGACGGTTCGGGAAACACAGAGATGCAGGCAGGACATTTACATGAAGGCAACACAAACAAACATGGAGGAGAGTGAACAAGGTGATTTTGAACACGAGGACTTCAAAACTAAATGAGAAGCTCATATTTAAAAGCGGGGGCGACTTCTGATTCATCAATGTGGTTTGACATAGACCTGAAAACCGTACTTTGGAAATGTATCTGCAGACCAGACCACTCACTTTTACAGAAATCTGTAATTGGTGTTTTGCTCTATTGCTGCACTGTTAAACTTTAGTTGCAGCTCTATTTGCCACTTTGCACTATCATCCATAAAGTGTTTCCCGTCCACGCAGACAGACAGACCTCCCAGTTTCAGCTGCAGTTGCCCCTGACAAAACAAACTCCAAAGAAGTTGGCCAGTGAAAATAGAACTGGGTCCCATTAGGCTCGGTTTAGGAAACAGATGTCCTGTCACCAGTGTCCACGCCACCGGCCAAACCACAGCAGGATTCACGCTTCTCCAGGCGGCTTGTGAGAAAACCAGCTGTGAATGTGGGCAAATACATTTCAGTGGATGGCGAATGGACAGAAGGTGAACTGGAAACAGATCTGTGTGGAGAGTACAGGCCACAAACAGGAGGATTGGTAAGAAAGTGAGTTTCTCTATAGGAGCTTTACTGCCAGGTCAGCAAAAGGGCTAAAAACACTTCATTAGGGGGGAAGAAAAATATCTTCACACACACACCTGCATATACACACCACACACACACACATTATATAGTTGTGTGCTGGCCCATGAGAAAGTTTTTGTGCCCGCCCACATGATCTGACCTTCCGACTGCAGGAATCCCTCATTACAGCCCCAGTTCCCTTATCTCATTAATTTGAAGAGAAAAAGTATATAAACTTCTGTTTGTTCCGACTGTTGTGGAAGTTTAATAAGGATTCTAGTCAAACGTGTGAATGTAAATGTTGCTGTGAAAGTCTCTGGTGGACAAACTTTTTTCTTGTTTCATTAAAATCAGCCAAATGAATGATTCATCTGACAAATCGTCACGTGTATGTGGAGCTCAATGCAAAGTGAACGGTATCCAGCAGAAATGAGTCAGCGTTTATTATTCAAGTAAATGCAAAAGTGCAATACGAGCAAATCTTTGGAAAAAAGATAAAGAAAAACTAACGAATTCCCTCAAAACAAAAAATGTAATCCTTTCTAATCCTCATCAACAATTAAGAAAATGTCACTCTGCTGCTTTTTAAAATTAAAAAAAATCTGTGTGAACTGGAGCTTCAGTGGGAATCAGCAGCCCGAGGTGAGTGTGGTGTATCTCCACTGGTCTGTTCATCGTGCTGCAGTGCTGGCAAACCCAGAACCTGCAGGTAGTTCCACACGGGGAACAGCGAAATCAATGGGGCAACAACTGCCACTCGTGCATTCCCCTGCACATTTCTAACAAAATAAAGTTGAGTCATAACCATTTCTTGTGTGTGTGTGTGTGTGTGTGTGTGTGTGTGTGTGTGTGTGTGTGTGTGTGTTGTGTGTGTGTGTGTGTGTGTGTGTGTGTGTGTGTGTGTGTGTGTGTGTGTGTGTGTGTGTGTGTGTGGGGGTGTGTGTGTGTGTGTGTGTGTGTGTGTGTGTGTGTGTGTGTGTGTGTGTGTGTGTGTGTGTGTGTGTGTGTGTGTGTGGTGTGTGTGTGTGTGTGTGTGTGTGTGAGCTCTTATTTCTGCACCATCAACAGTGTGCTGCAGCACCAGAGGGACAAAGGAAGAGGACAACTCGCTGCCGGGTGCCACCAGGCAAATGTCAACAATGTGCATTGCGACAGAAAAACAAGAACACACTTTACTCTTTGGTAGACGATCGTTTGGTCCGACATCAACATTTGAAAGTTAGCGTAATGAGACAGGACACTTCAATTGTCAATATTAGGCTTTTTCGTGAGTTTCAGAAAGGGGGGGCACTGCAGCAGTGTAAAATATGAGACAGATAATATGCATTTATAACAGAACAAAATGTGAACTAACTCTAGTCGACCACAAATTGTTATTCTGACCCCAACATGTGCACTGAGAGTTAAACCTTAACTTGAATGGAGTCTTTGTTGGACAAAGACTTAAAAGACTTGTTGTTAAACGCATGGGACTACATATAAGTGTGTGAGTAGATGCACGGGTGATCAGGGAACACTTCAATTAATATCACGGTGGACGTTACAATTATCAACACCTAATGAAGATTGTCATTAATGGTCCAGCTCTCTTTGTATTGGTCACTGAACCGTGTCTTAGTTAATGTGTGTTGATGACATCCGCCACACCCATGGTTCCTTCTCAGCCCCCCCCCCCTCATTACCAATTGTCACGTTGTCCTTAAATAAGACACGTTATCCCCAACCTGCTGGGATCTGCTGCTGGCCCACAGATAAGACTGTGCTGGTACTGGGCCGTTCTCTGGTGTAGAGCTCAGTAATCGCAGCCTGGATGAATGAAGGTTAAAGTCCCAGCAGAGGAACTGCTGTTGCCAGGTAGAGCAGGACTGAGGCGTGCTGTGGATTATGAATCAGAGGGGCAGGATTCCCATGTGGGGGCTCGAGCAGTAAGAGGTGCGTCATGTATGACAACTCTGTCTGTAGCAGGACGTTTGGCATGTGGGACACGTGTAATGGGTGTATTCACGTGTAGGGAGGGTGCAGCCGATCACCTGTTCAAACCAGATCTCTTCCACCCCCTGCAGGACGACTGCATCCCAACTTTGGTTCACTTCCAAGGTCGGGGCTCTGATCCCCGCAACCTGAGGTGGAGCCCATTAATTATGCTGACCTGTTTCTTTTCCCACAGTGTTTCAAATGAAGAGAGGATAAACTGCACCACACAGCAAATTCCGGTGGTTTTCACTGTAACGAAGCAGAAACAACCAAAGTTCCAAGTCTATTCCCCGACGAGTCCATACATCAACAGGCTCAGCAGCTACAGCATATATGAAGAAGCACACTCCCCCTAATGCTCCGAGAGACAACCTCACCATAATTGAAAAACCGTGTCAGACCTGCCACAAACAAATTAATAGACGCACTGCAGCACGTTGAGCGCCGGGGACAAAGGATAGATTGAAACAATGAAATTACAACGATGCAGTCGCACCAGGCGGAGAAGCAAACGCTGTCCATTGTTTCCAACGTGAAGCCACTGACTTCACAATACAGGCTCCTGAAATCAATTCTACTCCACTTTTAAAAGGAGCACATGGTCCTGACCAGTAAGAAAGTCACGTGTGGGGAGCAAACAGAATCTGCTGCAGTACGATGACCGGTCCAAAGCAGGGAGTCTGCGAGGAGAAGCTGAAAAGTCACTAAAATTAGATCAAATGGTGTTTGAATATTAATTATATTTAGATTTAAAACCATTAAATGTGACACTTATATATATTATAGAAGTTATATAGTATTAACAACTTGTGCCACCACTTTTTATGTTAATATTATGAATGCAAAAGAAACAGTAGAGGGATTAAAACAAACCCGTTCACTGTCATATACATTCAGCCTGGATACAAAGATGGACGATAAGACGGCTCCCCCAAAGTGAAGCAAAACCCCCTTGATTGCCCCCTGGTGGCTGACTACAGTGTAGCTCATAAACCTGCCCTGACATGGACCAAATTAAAATCAATCAATTACTTATGTGATGCTATAGAAAATGTGGTGAAACATCACGATTAAGAGCTGAGACCAACTCGCGATTGGCCGATCGACCTCGATGCCACAGCTGCTTCCCCTCATTGCTACCATGCACACGGATATTTTAGCTTTATTTTAATATTTGAGAAGGTGAAAACGTGTCATCCATCTTTATAAACTGTCCGTGGCTGAGATAAATAGTTTTATTATACAGCTTCTGCTATGGATGAGCACTGTTTTCACGTGTCCTTCCCCCAAAGCCTATTATTTAATTCATTACCAATCCACTCTGCTGTGCAAACATGACCGAGCTCCAGCCCCCTCCCTCTAAATAATAAGTGCTCGATAATAATAAATGGCTTTGAAACTGAACCTCGTAAATCTCAGTGAATGAGGACGATTTCCCCCATACACAACAAGAGGAGCGGATAGAATCTGCTACTACTACAACGACTTCTGCTGCTGCTGCTATTATTACTGGAATCAAACCTCGATGTGACTGTAAGTAATGAACACAGACCGAGGCGAGTGTGTCACTATGACAACCGCGGCTCAGACTGCCACCAGGTGCTCCCTCCCGTGCTATTAATACCTTCTCCGCCGAACGAGCGGCATAAGGTCGCTGTAGTTCACAGCCCACTATCCCAGTGAATTATGCCGCTTTTCTACTGACACATATTTGGACACAGAGTCTGGCTCCATAAAAGCCGAAGGGTGTTAGCATAACAGCAGTGCTGGCATTTGGCGCAGAATAAATATAGATGTCATATAGGTGGCATTGTGTAGGCGGCCTCGTCCTTGGGAGGAAGTAAATTAAGAATTTGCCGTCTCTCACAATCCAACAAGCTCACAAACAAATCTCCTTTACGTATAAATTCACCAGCACGGAAAGAACCTTGAAGTTCTTACAACATAAAAGCTCTAAATGACTCCTCGGTCGTTAGGGAGAGGAATAATGAAACTGTGATATGATTTGTTGTGACTCTAATTTAAATAAAAGGAGAAATAGGAGCAGACCTTTGTAGGAAGTGAAGCTTTGAGTCTGGTTGTTTGTTCTGCCGGTTCCCCGGGTGTTTAGACTGGTGGGGTGCCAGAGCTGCCGATTCGTTTAGTTTCAGAAAACTCATTAAACGAGGAACAAGTGTGACAAGCTTTGATTTAGGAGGGTTTCCTCCAGACACACATCAAAGCTGGGTACAACAGAATAAGACTCAAATTTACAAAAAACTAAAAAACAAAAGAGATTTATTGCTCTGTGAAATATGAGACATTAACTGAGAGGGGGGGGGGGGACAGAGAAACAAGGGCAGATCAAATGTACACAGGGCCGAG
Source organism: Reinhardtius hippoglossoides (assembly GCA_006182925.3). NCBI lineage: Eukaryota > Metazoa > Chordata > Actinopteri > Pleuronectiformes > Pleuronectidae > Reinhardtius > Reinhardtius hippoglossoides. The sequence goes on from CM031673.1 coordinate 2,351,626, forward strand.
TCCTACCTTGACCTCAATGAAGTCCGGCTGACCCACAGAAATGAGCTCCGAGTACGACAGCATCTCCTCCACGTTCCAGGCCTTCACCAGCGTCAGTCTGTACACCGTCCTCTGTCTCTGCACGGGGGGGGGGGGGGGGGGGGGGACAGGGGTGGACAGTGGTGGACATTACAACCACATTCAATTAAGTCAGAAACATGAAAATAACCCTGTTGTTGAATGTGCATCTTTTCATTGGCGCTTGTTTGTCGATTAGCAGGATTTCGTAAAAACTACTGAACCGATTTCCATTAAACTTTGTGGAGGGGTGGTGCACGAGCCAAGGAAGAAGCCATTAGATTCTGGAGTGGATCCAGATTAAACCAGACTAGATTCCACTTTCCTGAACATGGTGGAAAGAGGGCGTTGGCCTTGGCAGAAGTCTGCGCTCTCCTGGTGCCCTTCAAGTTCATGAAGGCACCTGAACGTTATGGTTTTATTCCTTCTGAGGAGGAGAGGCTATTAAAATTTGTTTTATCCTTACTGCAATAGATGCACTCTGACAAACATTATAGGACCCTGGGCTATATTATTTCAGTGACATTGTATTTAACCAACAGGTTAATGCAAGTATAATGTATAGGGCTTAAAAAAAAAGATATTAAATAGGAGTATTTATTGGAAGATACTTAATATATACAGATCTGAATCAAGGCCAAGAAAAGCAGGTCTTATAGGAGCCCATTCCACTTTCCCCCGGGTGAATAAAGGGACTGAATAGATCCCGGCTCACAGCTCCCGGCTCACAGAGTGGATTCAGGATGCTGTTGTTGCTGAGTGGCACCAGAAAGAGGATTATTGAGAATGTGGCCGAGAGGAAGAAAGGCATGAAAAGACGAGCAGCGGAGATGAAAGACGGGGGATTGCGAGTACAGAGGACATGGAAAAATGGATGATGTAAAGAAACTAGTAAATGACAGTGGGAGAGGAGAGTGTACTCTTTCCCTCATTTGTCCCCCCCCCCCTCCTCCTCCTCTCTCTCAGTAGCTCTCACTAGAAGGTTATCTATAACACTCGGTCCTTTCAGCCCAGTAGAGTAGGGGGATAATTGGCCGGTGGAAGCAGGAAGGTGATGTATTTCAAGCTGCCTCTTTTCTAAATCCGACACCGAGGGACAACTCCATCAGTCCCGCTGAACCGCGGCAGCGAGGGCCAGGTGGAGGCGAGCTGGCAAAAGGAGAAGAGAGAGGGATAGAAGCTTAGGAAGGACGGAGCCAGAGAACCACCGTGAAATGGAGACGTCTGGAGCAATAAGAGGCGGACCGGAGGCGACGGGAACAGAGAGGTTATTTTTAGAAGCTGGGAAGCTACACACCGACATATTGTCAAAGTGAGGTGTACACATTCACACACACAATTAAACGCACTACCCTCGGGGACGTGCATATCTAGGTTGCCACTTAGTAGAGCGCATAGCACTGCCAGGGCCCGACAGTCCCCTCAAATGTAATCAAGCTGCACCACACAATTCCCTCTATTCGAATCCACACCACATTTGTATGGGTTCTTTTTTGCTCCAGGTCTCTTTCAGTAAGGAAATCAATTCAGTAGGTTTTGTGTAATCCTGCCGACAAACAAACCAACCTTTAAAATAACAAACGACAGGGGCTAAAACTAAAAATACAAAAATAACAGTAAATACAGGTAATATGGATCCAGCGTGGACATGGCCATACCTCTAGGGGGCGCTCTCACATCTACCTTGTTTGGTACGGACCCTTAAACTTTTAGGTTTTGTCCGAAACAAAATACCGGGTGTGAACGGTTCCTCGGACCACAGTCAAGGCCAGAACCAAAATGTTGTAGCATTACAACATTAAACAATAGAAGAGGAAAGAACTAAGTTAAAGGAATATCAACATTATGTTTAGTGTCAACTCGCGTGACGTCACTTGTTGTTTTGTCTAGCGCCATCTTGTTTATATCGAAACCATGTAGGTTTGGTGAGTGGGGGGGCACACCATGGCGTACACGCTGTCAATCACATGTCAACCACGCCCCGACACATACAGTGCGTTATCGTCTACCTGACGCTAAACTGGACCATAATTTACCAAATGAACAACATGTATTGAAGAATTGTTTACTGACGATATATAAATCAAGTGAGAAGTGAGATTTTTAGAACTGGTGGTTTATCAGCCATCAAAGAGATCATGTTGCAGATCACGTTGGCTTTACTTCCCAGTATTAGGCTGGAGTTAGACCAGTGCAGCACGGGGGGGGGGGGGGGGGCGGCGCCTCACAGCGAGAGAAGGACCTTGATTTGAACCCAAAAGTTATTTCTCTCTGGAGTTTGCGTGTTTTCCCCACCTCTCTGCACTTTGGCTTCTACATGCAGAGGTTAAGTTAATTAGCCTAATGGATGAAGGTTTTGGCTCATCAACATATATCATTTACAGTAATTAGAGTCTAGATTGAGGAGTGAACGCAGTCCGTTCAGGGATTAATGTGGAAGGGATCATTTACAGTAATGACCTTTAAATGACCACGGACGCGACTGGAGCTGAACATCTTAGCCTCACAGTGGCTGGTGCTTAATGTGAGGCCACTGATTATCTGAACTCTGAGACGTGGGGTTATTTCTGGTGCACCGGTACTTGCTTGTTGGCCTGTGGTGGAAATAGCGATCTAGATGCAATTAGGGTGCAATGATCCGTCACCAGTGATTTGCCTCGAGCCGAGCAAGTCACCAGCACCTCCAGCTGAGTGCTAATGAATTTCTCCGTTGTTTGCTAAAGACGCCGGCTCATTACAGGTCGGTGCAACAGAGGCTCCCTCGGAGACACTTCACAGCCCACATGTTTCCCAGGCTTTTGTGGCAGTGGCTTTTTTTTCCCTCATTGGAAAAGCACACGACCAAAGGAATTGATTTGCAGGCGTAGTGGTTAGATTCAGCCTGTGATGACGGACCTTCCATCTATTTTGTGAATGATAAACAGGACTGCAAGGTTATTGGATTTCCTTTTCTCCTCAACTGCTGTGGGGGTATCTGCAGATGTGCCACTGCCACATCTGCAGGTTGTGGCAGTGGCATTTCTACTCTGATACCCCAAGCAAAATGTTAGAAGCTTTAAGAATCTATAAAATTCCACCCTAGAGTCTGCACAGGAGGCATAGGTTAGCAAAAATAACGGACCTGGGAGAACATAACTGTGACAGAATTAATATTTTCAAAAAGCCTGAGATCTAAATGTCAAGTCCTAGTTTTGGCCAGCTTCCTAACACAAGCACGGATGATTTGCGTTTACATTTATCACGTGAATAAGGAAAATGCCGGGAGCTGAGAAATCAAACACGTAAAAACAAACCTGAACAGCGGATAAACAATGTATTTCCCGGTTTTATGTGTGTTTCACAGAGCCCCAAAAACCTACTGGCGATACATTATTTATGATTATGAAGTCATAACTCCAACTACTTGGCGTGAATCCACACAAAATGTACATGCACTGGCACTCACTCTGCATAGATTAGGCAATATATATGGAGCTTTAGAATTTTACAACTGCACAACATAGTTTTGCATAGTTTATCTGGGTGAATATGACTGAGCAGACATATATGTCTTGAGTAGCACTTAACTTTGGAGTCGCGTACAGTTCAACTTCTTGTTCACATGCTCACATCTCCTATCTCCTGTGTCTGGAAATCAAACTACCACCGTGGACAACCTACCTTCTCTCCCAGCGCCTTGAGGCTGTCCAGGAAACGTGGCCAGAAGTCCTTGAAAAGTGGCCGGTCGATCTTCTTCAGGCTGTCTCTGGTGCTCGCGTCCACACTCACGTATAACTGGGTAACTGGCACCAGGGTCCTGGACACGACAGAGGGATAAGAATGAGAGAGGTTGAATGATAAGGAGAGTCTGGCAAGAAAAACAAATCTAGATCCATTTGAATTAAAAACAAAACAAACATCTCTCTGCAGTTCAGTCACGTACAAGAAAGTAAACATTTGGACTGAATATAAATTTGTCCCGTTGAGTTCCACTGAGAATATCTTTCTCAAACACTTCTACTGAAAGAAAAGTCATTACAAAGGAGGGATGAAGGAAAAAGGCTATTTGTTGAAAACTAACGAGAGCTTCTCATAACTATTTAAGTAAGTAAATATATGAATGTATTTGCATGTAGCTGCAGAACCTTTTAAAAGCAGGAGGAAGCATCGGAGGAGGAAACAGAACCAGAAAACTACAAGATTAACACGATGTTCTGAGATGGGAGAAGATGCATCTGCTGTGTGGAGAGAGGCGATTATGTAAAGATGTAAAAAAAACCAATTAGCCAGATACATAGGGAATCTGTTCTTTCTTCTGCTTTCTGAAGAATCACTTCCATTGCTGTACTGAAATATTGAGCCAATAAAGTGAAACAGCTCATCTCCAACCATGTGGCTGTGGCAGACAGGATAGAGAAAGAGCTGACGCTGTCCTTGCCTTCAACCTGCTCAACGAGGACACCATAAGTCGGCCTGTGACGGTCTAGTTAGCCGACAGATCCCATGTGTCACTTTATGTCTCGGTGACAAGTTGCAAGGTCAAGACGTGCTATCTCTTGATGGGAGGGGGGGTTAGAGGACACAGAGAGAGTGACAGAAACCGGGTAAACATCTGGACATGAAAGATTAATGTTTATGTCAAGCAGCTCCACAGGCATGCATCATTTTCTGCCTCGGTTCGGTGAGAGACTGGCAACTGCCGGGGGATGTGTAGGTGTGGACGTGTTCCCACCGGGGACAACACCAGTACTGAAACTGCATATTTTACAGGAAGAGACGTGCTTCGGCTCGTCTGTGGAGCGGAGTGAGATCTTTAATGCTTTAGCCTCACTCCTGCAGTGCACTTGAAGTCATATGCAGTGTTTCCCATTAATTACCTAGACCGTGTTGGGTAGGTGACTCCTGTGTGAGTTAACATTAAAATTACATCTGCTTCCACATGTCGTCTTGTGCTGTTTAGTGACTTCTTCCAACACCGTGATGAGAACAAGCTTTTGTTTTATTGATCTCCGACACAAGTGATGTCAGGGCGGCTCCGCACCACAGGGCTGTGTTGACAGAGCCCAGTGGGGAGAAGCTGCAGCGTTGAGGATAATGACACCTCGAGGTCACTTCGGTGTTTCCTCCCCAGACACTAAACTTCTCATGTCGACACTCCTCACACACACACCACACACACACACACACGCTCTCTTGCATCTAAAGTACACGTGTGTGTGTGTGTGTATTTGCAAAGCGTCCACCTGCTCCACCTGAGGCTTGTGTCGTCGTTTATGAATTTTTCGTGCAGTTACTTTGCATGTGTCTGTAGGAGATGTGTCTGTAGGAGATGTGTCTGTAGTGAACTCTTCTGTCAAAGGAACTCTGCCTCACTACTGGCAAAGCAGCCGTTTCAGTGGAGTCACACTATTGATTTCACAGACAGCACAAAACGAGCATAGCCTGTGTGGACTGCAGGTGAACTTGAGATGCTACAGCTTATGGGAAAGAGCTTTTTAAATATTTTTGAAAGAAGTGAAAGATGCGAGAGCGCGTGTGGAGCCAGCAGCATGTGGTCATTAGAGAGAATGCATGTTTCAGCACTCCGGCACCGCTTTCAATATTCGGCAATTATGGTGTAAAGGCACAGTTCATCTAAATTAGAGAGGAAACTTCTCCCTTACTCCGTCCGGCCATCTGGTCCTGCCGACAGCTCGGGCTTGACGAGCCAAGTTTTGGACGTGTCCGCCCCTGAAACTGAATCTTGAAGCTAATTGAGTTTTATGTGTCCTGCTCGAAGCACCAAGGGGTAGTAATCTGACAACGTGCGCTGATTTTATTTTTAAATAATTATGTGCATTATAAATAACATCATTCAACACTGCCTTAGACTTCTGAGACCAATGCCAGGAAGTTGATTATGAGCATTTGAGCTATTGTGGAGTTCTGCGCCTAAGCCTAGCAACAAGAACAACATCTCCGTTCAAGCTCTTACCTGATTTCCTCTGGAAACTGTGCATTTGTGACCAGGAAGCTGGAGATGCGTTGGGAGTGGAGGAGGCGGATGAAGGTGTTGATTTCAGGGTACATGATTGGCTCGCCCACCAGGGAGAGGGCACAGTGCTTGACTGCCAAACCCTCCTCGTAGCGCTCGGGCTTCACGCCAGGAACCCCTGCGGGGGAGAGAGAGAGACAGAGAGACAGAGAGAGAGAGAGAGCGAGAGAGAGAGAGAGAGAGAGGGTCAGTGGCTGATTAGATGACGGTTGTGAAGTCGATTCCACCTCTGACTTCGTCATTGTCTCCCAACAGTGCAATCAAGGGCCTCACACGCAGAAAGACAAAACACTGCTAGCTTGGATAACTGCTGGAGGTCAGACTTTAAAGAGAAACTACATGCTCATGAAAAATGGAGGGAGAGGATGGGAGGGGAAGGGGAGGGGAAGGGAAGACACAGTATATTAAGTTTGAGCTTTGGGAGTTCGGCCCAGAGCATCTCTCTCCTTCTCTCTCCCCCCCCCCCCCCGCCCCCGCTGGGTGGTCTTGGCTCCTCTCACTGTTCAGTGGATATACAAGGAGAAAATGCAAGGTGCATAAAGAAGCATCAAAAACCGTACGGCCCTCGGCCTCAGTTATTAGATGCTGCTGTGAATTATAATCGATTTCCAGACTCAATCCAATTAGAGTAGAGTCAATTAGATGAAACTGGCCAAACTTGATTAACTAAACCACCTGGTGATGAAGTTTAATTTCAAAATATAGCATCTGTGATTTTATGAGATATAATAACATATAACAAACAGTTTTCTGTTGACAGACCAGACTGTAAACAAAGATGGACGACATGTCTCAACTTCCTCCCACTGAACAATAATGGAGCTATGATTTCCCAGATACAGGTGGCGCCATATTTCTCTTTGGCGTCATTTCAACCAATCGCGAGTCAATAACATTACGCCACATTTTCATAGCATCAAATATTAGATTAAAGCCAAACTTACTGGACAATTAACACTTGAACAAACATCAATAACCTGATATGACGGAAACAGCTTCCATGTCCTAACTGCTAACATGGAGGAGGCCGGGTTAATGAGCCACCCGGGCGTGAACAGGATGGTTTGGCTTCGACTGTGATGTCGTCCATCTTCATATCCAAACCACGGCTGGCAGTGTGAAGACGTAAATGCCAGTTAACACAGTCAAAAGTCGATTGACACTCAGGGAATAGAAACTGGTTTCATACCCTTTCCCTGGGATTTGATGTCATGTTGATGCAGCTACAGCAGATGCCATTTCAGTTAAGGCTACAAGCAGGGAATCTTAATTAAATAAAACTTCTGGGCTGTTGCCTTCATATCTGCTTTATGAAAATGTCTCTGAATTATTGACAAGGGTCTCAAAATTCTCTATGGTCGAACCGCAGAGAGCAACTGTTCCCGCGCCGCCTGTCAAGGACAAATTACATCGCACGACATATGCAAAGACACGAGAAAGGCAAGCAGTCCCCCCCCCCCCCCAGGAGAAATCCCACTTAACTCCGTGTGTGTCAGAAATCTCATTAAATGTATGCATCTTGTGGAATTAGTTATGTGAAATTCCATTAACGTCTCACATAGTTCACCCTCTCAGGGCGGAGAGTGAAACCAAGTCTATCAGCGAGGACATGGGACTCCATTAGAAGCCAGTGATTTGATTCAAGAGATGACAGCCATTATCAAAGCCCTTCGATTTCTCCCGGACTTGACCTGCACTCGTTGTGGAGAGACACCCACACTCGTGGAAGATGGTTAGGAAATCATTATCCTGTCCCTGTGCTTCTTATCCCTGTTTAATTGGCTTTCTTCTCATTCTCACCGAACACTTTCCACTGGTATTTCTTCATCAATAGACTTAAAATTAAAAGTTCACTCAGTTAAGTAGAGACTACATGACGGGAGTGAGTCTTTTTAAATGTTAAAACGTGCGGTGATGTTGTTGCTACGAGAATGACGGAACTAAATGTTTAATTCATGCGCTGACTTGGCTGTGAAAGTCAGAACATCCCCAATCTTCTTCCTCATATGCAAATGTGCCACACGGTGACATTAAGCCATTTGAAATTGAGCGTGATGCCCGAGCACACACACACACACACACACACACACGCACACACAGGAAGGTCAGAGCAAAGGGCTAAATGTGAAATACTAAATCAAATAATCAAAGTGCAAGTTAAAACCTCAATAGTTGTTTATAGTTTCAAATGGTCCCGGAAATTATTATTGTATATCCTGTCCCAACTTCCTGTTACAGCAGAAATAAATCAATACAGAGATGAGCATCACTGGACACAGAGGAGAAGAACATATTCATATATTCACACTTTTAAAAAGGTGACTAATAACTTGACATGATAAACAGTAACGTGGTATTTAAAGCTGCTATTCGCTGAGACCTTTTAGGCAGAAGATTACCAAGCAGTCAGAGCAGAGACCGATCTGGTAAATCACGCAGAGGGCTTCAGAGGAGTCATCTGGAGAATTCACATTCACCAACGCATCACTGTGGACGGCAAATGGACGTGAACGCTGCCGAACTGGAAAGGAAATTATAGACGATAACGACAATATGGGATTTCACTTTGCTCCATTATACTTGTTATTTCAACTGCAAGGCTTTGATTTGTCAAAGCATCTAAAAAATTACTTTTTTATTATTTTAGGCACAATACAATGTGGCTGTAGTCCCTTTAGTGACAAATGTGTTTCTCACTCTAAGTGGACTAATGAGCAGCTTAATGTCAACAACTGTTCCATTATAATCACATCAGGAAATTACATTTTCAATGACAAAATGCCTGATGGCTCATTATGAATAACACAGAGAACGATATGAGCTATAAAAATGGGGTCTTTTAAAGACGATACGTCTCAGAAGTTTTTCGCATTTGGCACCATGCCAGTACAATGGCCTCGTTATTTTTATAATGGGAGCAGCAGCGGCTTTGAGGTTAGATCATCCGACTCGGATGGTCACAGGATCAAACCCGGCTTTAACGATACTTCAGCTGGAGGTACAGTCGTGCACGTCAACGTACTGCGGATTTTTTAATAGACGTCAACTTGGAAAGACATTGAGATTCGAGAGCTTTTGATAATACGGATAAATGCCGGTGTTGATGTGCAAAAACACTTGATTTCCACGGCTGGATTTATACGTTATCTCCCGTCTCATGCAAGCAGCTCCTTGCTTAAACAGACAAATCAATAAGACTCATGTACAGTCGGCTGCAACTTCTGTTCAAGGTCTTAATTCTAAACTGGTGAAGATCTTGTTTTTTTAAAATGCCTGTGGAATACAAACAATTTTCTAATCAGCGCTTGTTTGTCTTTGATAAATATCTGATTAACGTGTCACCACTTTGTTTTGACAACATTTCCTCAAAAGCCCTGAGAGAAAATTCTGCTCAGGGAATACTCGCAGAACCATCACGAAATTCTGTTTTGCCCGAGCTTTGGGCGCCGAACCAGACGTCCTCGGCCAACGCTGGTGGAAGCCAGAGAATCGAATCCCACATGGAAAGAGTATCAAGTACAAGTCGTACAAATGGAGCCCAGAACTGTGGATCCAGACGAGGTTCATTCTTCTACTACAAAATAATACCCAGTGTATTCCTGCTCTTCTGTGGAACCGTCTGCGAGGTTACGCACAAGTGTGGAAAATAAAGAGAGTTGGGACAAATAGGAACGCAGTGAAGGAGCAAGATGGGGAAATTACATTGTGTGTGTGTGTGTCTGTGTGTGTGTCTGTGTGTGTGTCTGTGTGTGTGTCTGTGTGTGTGTCTGTGTAGGTTGAGGAGTGATTGATGAGCTGCTATAGCGAGGCTGGGGCGAGACAACAGACAAACCATTAGCATTCTGATCTTCCCCTCGGGGAGCTACACTTCCCCGAGTGTTAGAGGTCACGAGCAGGGACTTCAACATGGTAACCAGGCAGAGTGCGATGAAGATGTTCCTGCATGTGTCTGAGGTTATTTCTACGAGAAGAATAAAATGTATAATGTTGCGCTCATAACTGCTGAATCGATAAATGAAGAGCCAGACAGACTTGTCACAGAAAATGAGATGATCGTAGCGATGGAACAAACCTCTGAACTGTCGGATCAGGCTCTGGTGCTTCTCCACGGCCTCCTGCAGGATTTCTCTGCTGGGTCCATCTTCCAGCGCCACTCTGTGCCCACCGGGTTGGTGTGATGTCTGTTAGTGGTGCAGACAACAAAACAGATGAGGAGCTGGACAAATTCAGACAAGCCTTAGAGCTGAGGTATTTACAGGTTTGCCGCCCTTATTGTTTCATCAGAGGCTGAAGTATCCGCTGACAGTCGGTATCAGGCTTGATGTATTTATCTGATTGAGACAGATTCTGGTAATAACACAGTTAATAAACATATTTCACTGGAGCCACGAGAACATCCTTCTATCGAGGTGAGAAAATATCAAGACCCACAGAAGTTTATTCTCAATCTGAGAGCGAAACAAGCTGGTCGTGCGTATTCTCACGCTATAAAAACACATGAAGCGAAAGAATCCATCCTACTCTAAAGATTGCACCTCCTCTAGGTGTTGATGACACCTATTCACTGTAAAGGTGTGATGTCTGGGTGCAAAAACAAATCCTGAGACATAACAAATATCCGACAGTCTGTTGCGTGCATATGGGCGCACAGCACACGCACTGGCCGTGTCCGTCACATTCGCTTCCACCTGTTGCTGCGGAGACGGACGGCGAGAGCAGCAGCGACGATACGTCTGTGCCCTGAAACTGCTGACTCCCGTCATCTCACATATTTGCCTGCAGAGGACACCGGCATATCTGTGGCGACAGTCACCGCTGCACATTCTGACAGCGACCTTTCACTGCTCAACACAGTCGCCTTTCCAAATGAATGTTGAGAGGTGGAGAGGGCCCAGTCTCTCACCAGTGTCACGACGAATCAGTGTCCACCTTTAGGCCTCGCAGTTACGCTCTCGCCATTCGTCTTCTGCACATTAATAATAAACGTGTGTGCCACAGAGAGAGAGAACATTGCTCGGTGTCTCATGAAGGGAAACAAGTTCATCCCTTTTCTAAACATGAAAACTAAACGTGCAGAAAAATAATTAGAGCCCGGGTGGATTTATCGATATGATTTTTGCTTTCCAATGCTGGTGGATTTGTTTGTAGGGTACATACCTCCAGCAGAAGACGCACTTGTTAGCACAGGCGAGGCTGGGGGTCGTCTCCATGCAGCGGTGGGACTCGATCCCGTAGAAAGTGTGTTTGTAGCAGCCGCCTCTCCCTCGCAACATAGACTAACCAGCAGAAGAGACGCAGTCAATGTGAAAACATGTGTAAGTTTGTCAAACAATCCAATGCTCTATTATGAAGAGTTAAATCTAATACCTTGGTCCATCGACAAAGCTTCACTCCTGAGTGACTTCCAATTAGTTTGTAGCCTGCAGAGAAAGACAAAGAGCACGTGAGGAGAATAAGAATCACAGAATCTGTACGTACGACTTCCACACAAAACCATTTCAGACTAATTCAGCTTATAACTAATACACAGAAAAGTGGAGATTACATTATCTGTCTATAAAGTCATGCTTTCACAAATCCTGTTCAGTCACAGTCCTTTGCTCAAAGCTACTGAGCATCTCAGTAAATCCACGAGCAAGTGCTCAAGGACAAGCTAACAGCAGGAAGGGAGAGGAGGAAGAGGAGGAGGAGGAGAGGACTTCCAGCTCCCTTTCAGCACAGGAGGAGGAAGAGGAGGAAGAGGAGGAGAGGACTTCCAGCTCCCTTTCAGCACAGGAGGAGGAAGAACTGTGTCCAATTCACTTTCTTTATAAGTCTGCCTCTCTGTCACAGCCTCATACCACCGGATACCAACAGCCATGTTGGGAGAGTCCTTGATGCAGTTTCTTAACAGATCCTACTTTTACTTTAATCTACCCGTGTAGATTAAAGTAAGTTAAGATGGATACGAGCTCTCACAGTTTCAACACATCTCAGTTGATGCTTGATGAGTCAAATCCAACTCGTTCATCGTTCGTCACGGCTGTTTAGGAGAATATCTGAAGAAAAATAAAATGCTCTCACTCTCTCCTTGCTTTGATTTACCACCTGAATGAAACTGCCTGCGGCTGGTATATGATGTTCTTGACCAGTGGAAAAAACACTCTCTTACAAATGAGGAACCAAAGGCACACACACACACACACACATACACACGCACACAGACAGAATTGAATTTCTTCACCTAAAGTTTGCTGTGGTGTTGTGACCGACGTCAAATTGATTCTCGGCCTTAAATGCGTCGGAGCGTGTCCTCGTCCGACCTCGTTCCCAGTTACTGCAAGGCTCAGAGACATGAAAGATCCCAGTGGGAACCACAGTGGGGACCTGGAGCCGCCGACAGTTTATTTAACTATTATTAATAGTCCTAATGGGAACAAAGTTTCCTCACTTGTGTTTGTTAGAGAAATCAATTGCCAGTGACTTTATCTCATGTGTCAGTGGAGCTCAAGCCAAAGTGAGGGGGGGGGGGGGGGGGGGGAGTAGATGGAGAGGAAAGTTTACTATTTCTCCTTCCTCTGAGGAATGGTGTCTGCTAAAAACTAACGTGTGCTATTAATAATCTTACAAACCTACAAGTGCAAAGCATCAGTAGTTCAGGGAAAGTAAAAAATGACCCAGGGCTTGTTTTCCTCCACCAACAAGTGCAGTTTACATTTTTTTTTACCAGACTCATATGAGGTCACCATGACCTTTGACGGACGGACGGACATCCATAAAACATAATGCCTTCAGCTGCTGGTCGTGACGTGAAGGCGTAAAAAAAGTTCAGATGAACGGACTGAATACAAAGTGAAAGCCTCAAACATCTGTTTCTACGGTTAAATTAGTGACCACCTGCTTCTCAGCCAGCTCTTTATAGACGACTTCAATTTGCCACCAGACGACATAAAACTGTAAACTGCTGCTGCAAATATCTGCTGAACTCAGAACTTTTAATCTGCACGGCACAAACCCAGCGGTGGCCCCTCTGAGCAAACTGTGGAACTGAATAACTTGAGATGAAAGCTATTTGGGTGCAACAATATTTACTATTTATGTGTGACACTCCACTCTGAGCCACCTGGGGGGGGGAATAAAATGAGCAGGGAGCAGATTTGTTTAATCAAAAAAAACAACTAGAATGGTGGCAAGTAAAGAACAGATTCCCACCGAGGCCAACAGTCCTCTTAAATTCAATCAAGCTGCACGAATTTCATATTCATAGATATCACTCCTCTAAATATGCCAGGAAACAAAGCTCTGTCCCGATCCGCCCCGAATGAATCCGGTTCTGTCTTGGCCCACGTCTCATCCTTCCAACAAGAAATCGACGTTGTTTCTGTAGTTTCTTCCCACAGCCTCTTGTTAAACTCTCTGGATTTAGATTATCGCCTCATTTAAAAATCTGCAGCTACATCAAAGACAATACCACCTTACGCAGACAAACCACCCGACCAAAAAGTCTAGACTGTTTTCACTAAACCATAACGGTGACATTGCAGGTTTTGATTTGAGGAAACCGTGTACAGGTTGGACTCCGTCTGAAAGTTGATGGCACCATGATTTGCCTGAAACACGGAGCCATGTCCAAACTTTCTTGGACGCTTTCAGTAGTGGGACTTTTGCCTCCATCTTGTCATGCCAAAAAAAAAAAATCGGCTATGAAACATCCGTCCAAGACCCAGACTCATTCATACGAAGCCAAAACTTTCATCCTTTGTTTTATTTGCAAAGTAAAAAGAACGAAGTGTCCACTGGGGCGAACGTGCCAACACACACACACCGTGTAATAGGTCGGCATTTGGTCAGATGAAGTCTTGCTCAGTCCTATTTATAGAGTGTTGTGTAAGCCAACAGCGGGGGGGTCATTAAAGTGACCTGGCTGAATTAACTAAATATTAGAATAGATAAAATGAATAGTCTCCCGCCATATAAAATCTAATTTAAAGTCCTATCTTTTTAATTCAGCCTCATGATTTAGTCAATTTCTAATTTAGTTTCTATTATCTTCTGTATCTTTTATTGCATTTCCTCTTACATAGTTTTTTTAATTATGCCATTAAAGTTCTTTTTATCCATAAATGCATTGTTTTTTTTCTTGAGGATATTTCCACATCATCTTAATCCAATTAAAATCTCAAGTTTTAAACATAAAGGACTCTGTGAAACTTTCCCTGGGTGATAAGACACATTCAGTGAGTTAATGTCATAACCCTCAAATCTAGACAATCACAGTTTTCCTTAATGCTGCTCATTGAATTAATAACTTTAATATCATGATGACAGAAGCTGAGAGAAGTTCTGCTGAGGTTTCAGTGTGGGAGCAGAGGAGCTGGACGGCGTCCTGAGGACAGGAGGAGGGGAACTGGACAGCAGGGCGTCTTCTCAGAGCCATTAGACAACAAACATTCCCCCAGACAAAAATAAAGACTGCACCAAGATGCACTTTCAGCTTCTGAATACTGACATATTCCCTCTTTCTACATGGAGCAGCAGTGTTTGAGGCAAATGGATGTGCAATGATTTGGAAGAAAACAACATTAAGTACCTGATGTAACTTGACTTTGAGAAAACTGACACCTCTGTTAGGGAATTAGGGGATGGGGGGAGGGAGGGGGGGGGATGCTTGTAATGCATACTGCTGAAAAAAAATGAAAGACACGACTCATAATTTCTATTCCAGAGTGAATTACATATTTGCCTTGTGACCTTGGCAGGTTAAAGATATGCAGCAGCAGCTGGTGTGCTCGGTTTGTAAAGTGATTTTCTTATTGCCAAGTAATGCAGCTAAATTTTATGCATATATTATACACAGTGTATATTATACGGTCACCAGTGATACCAAGCAGATGTTCCTCTCAAACTAGCTGTAGATTTATATATACACAAGTCAGAACATGTTGTTTTACTAAAGAAAGATCCTCTGCTCCTCACCTTGTTTGGTCAGTGCCTCTCTCAGGGCCGGGGTGATCATCTCTCTCCTCTCCTCTTCATCCTCAGTCTTCTTCACTCCATTCAGCTTCGACAGCTTCACCATCTGTCCGCCTCCTCCACCCGCCTCTTTGCTCTGTCGACACAGAACTCACAATCAGTCATTGTTTAAAACCACGATCTGTGGAATCTTGAGATATCAGCCTTTGGTTTTGCTGTATACATCTTTAAATAAGAGAAATTTAAATTATGTGATCAAATCATGATCTCGATTTAAAACCGTTTGCAATCTCATTTCTACCTGATCATGTTCTAAGTTATAGGAGTTATAAGTTTCTGTTTGACCACACCATCATCACCTGACACTAGAGGAGTCATGGTTTGATGTGGGCCGACCTGGCGTCACAACAGTTCCCTGTTGCTCTGCTAACTCGGTCAAGAACCATCCAGGATAGCAATGAGTCACTGGCCAACAGTTGACCTCAAGGGATTTTGTGTTGCCCACAGATCAATGCCGACAAATGGGGAGATGTCTTTAGGACATTGTTCTGAAAGCTGCAACTTGATCACACCCGTCACTGCAGCAAACGTGGAGTCCTGAAGAGCCAGAGCAGATTAAATAACTGCATGTTTTAACTTCAGCAGCATCAGAGAAGGTCAAAGAAACAAAGAGCTCAAGAGTTTTGTTTGTTTCTTCAATCCAGATGAAGTCATCAAATGCAGCTACTGCTTATTCAGAAAGGCCTTTAAGTGCCAAGACCTTAAGGAAACAAGTTAAAAGTAAGAAATACTAAAAAAAGCTCCACTAAAGCTTTAGATGTTGGAAGGAACTGGAATGTGATTTAGTTCTTACATAACTTTGTGTGTGAAAGAACCATTTAGCAGTGGATTGGAGCAGAGGGCCTCGTCTCGTCTAGACAGTATAGTTGTCTTAAGGTCATTCAGGGGACCAGTGAAATGCAACAAAGGGACTTGAGCCTGATACGACAATTCTTTCAAGGATTAACAGCTTCCTTCAGGCTCGGATTGCATTTGTATGTAAATCTAAACATCTTACAGATGCTGTTTACAGATATAACAGAAGATTAAGTTCTGCTAGAGAAGTTGCCCCAGGGGAGTAGGTATTAGAGTAGAGTAGGTTTTACTCTTCAGAAAGTGAAGTGGTGGACGAGCTGCCGTTCAGATTAAACATGTTCAAGTGACGGCTCCTCACAATTACTCTACTGGTGCCTCTGCTCTGGCTTGTATCAGGGTATGGTGCATGTCACCTTCTCAGCACAGCAGCACTCTTAAGGGGCCGATACGCTGTCAGCAAACATTGACAAGTGATCGTATGTGTGTTCCCGAGGAACAGAGACATTCCCCTGGTTCCTGTGCAGCTCGCTGCAGGGCGACGGCTCCTGTTCATCGGTCTCACGGCTATAAATGCTACAGAAATGTGCCACTGAGTCGTGAAAATGTCTCTGAGATATGTGGGCAAACGAGTTCTAGGTGCTTCAGCCAAGCCAGTGTAATTACCACTCGACTGGAAGTAGTGCGAGCTCCATCAGACCGTTATCTTAAGAGCATGCTGAAAACTCGAAACAGCAGTGACTGATTGTTTTGGACATTAAAGCTGCAGACGTGCAGCAACATCATTTGCAAAACCTTGTCTGTTTGGTGAAAAGCAGGTATAGTGTTGAGTGGTGTCGGCTGCGGCTACAAATTAAGCCACACAAGTCATTTTGTAGTGGTAGCGGATTTTTTAGTTCCCTCCAGAGTGCACTCGTTGTTTCCCATAATGCATCATGAAAAATAGGGTACGACCAGTGGTCACTAACGGAGCAATATAAACCATCCTGCATTGCCCTTGTGGAGGAGAGAGCAGCAGGAACAGCCCGACCGGTCGTACAAATGTAAACATAAATAAATAAAAGTATTAAAACTAGGTGTCAAATAAACATTTTAAATTCATTGTGGGATTTTCCACTAGCAGATGCTGTCATAATCCTGCAAAGAGCCTATTGGGGTGAGTGAGTGATGGGGTGATGTCAGACACAGCCTAGATTATCACCGAGAAGAGACCAAGCTTAAACAGGAGCGGTGTGAATACACAACCTATGGATTGTGCATCGGAGTGTGACCTCGGGTGTTCAGGGCCCATCTGTCTCTGCTGACAAACCACACAACGGTGTACTTTCACCTTCCACCCGGGGAAATCGAAGCCCATAGCAGCTCTATGTGCTCTTCTATGTGCTCTCTGCAGCTGAGGCCACGTGGGTCTCGCCATTTAGGAGCTAAGGCCCCAGGTACATCACAGATGGCACATTACTAACAGCAGCAGCAACGGGCCCCAACGTGAGCGGTTCCTTTATCAGCAGGGGATGCAGTAAATAAGCAAACCATTATGCGGTGTCAGAAACCGCCAACACCTCATTCTCATGGTGGAAGAAGATTAGGTGCTGAGCTGGATGGACATCGGGAAATGTAATTTATCTTTGTGCAGATTGTGTGGGCTGCTGCTGTGCTTTGGGTGGTTTAATGGATGCTATAAGTCAAGCTCGATATCCAGATATCAGTGCTGGTCTGTGGCAGCCCACACACACAGTCAATCAGGGACAGCGTTAGCCACACTGAGGCACATTATCACAAGCTCAAAAAGCTGTTTAAGTTTCCAGGTATTTGAACCAGACACTTTCTTTAAATCGCAGATCACGAGGAGACTAGTTTCCGACTCTCAGGCAGCACAAATGTCCCTTCCACAAACTGAGAATTCAGAAAACGTACACAACAAGCAGCCGACAGGGCAACAATCTGTCCCTGTGGTGTTTAGCGTGCGGCCCTTGTGATTCATCTGGCCCCGGCCTCTGATCCCCACTGCTCAGCCCGAGAGCCTTCAGACATCCAGTCAGGACCGGGCCTGTCCGGACAAACAGAACTGGGACATCTCACAGCATTGAACTGAGCTCTGGAACCGTGACACAAAATGAGGCCGATGCAGCCGGACAGCGCATCGACGACACACAGAGACGGGCAGGTGATCAACGGAGGAACCCAAAAGGCTCAGAGACATGAAGGAGAGCGAGAAGAAGCGGAAGAAGACCTGGGAATAGAATAAATTAATAAAGTATCAGCACCTAGTTCTGCAGTTACACACGTACAAATGAGGATGTGCTTAATACTGTAGAAGAACCTGAATTACCCATGTGTCAGTGCCATTTTAATTATTATACTAATTAAAGCCTTAATATGTATACTTCTACACTTCAGGGACACAAACAATAATAAATGAGTCGTGTATATTTACAAATGCTAAAAGTATTGCATCATTCTCTTCACAGCTTCTGTATCACCTGCATGAAGAAGATGATCAATTTGTGACTTGAACATCGTGAAGCAACAAAATCCGACATTCCTGTAATGAGTCGTTTCTTTGTCTGTGTTTAAACAGCTTGTTTACATGTTTACATTTGTTTGTTTGTTTGTTTGTTTGTGTGTCAGCAGGATTACGCAAAAACTACTGAACAGATTTCCACGAAACTCCAGATCAAGTAGTTCAATGTATTTCTAGTTGTTAAATTACATTGTTGGACACATATTTAGCAAACAAAAGACTTTCTCCATTGTCACCACTGAGTTTCTGCGTTAACACCACAGAGCTTTAAGTCACAGCAGCATCTGCACCTCAGCTTCTCTTCCCTGGAAACCGAGTCAACATTTAAACCTCGGCTGAGAACGCTGAGCAGCTGCTCAGGTTATTGATCCGTTCCACTCTATCTTCTCTCTGGCAACACTTTGCCTGCATGAAACTGGACAACTGGCAGAAACAGACGTCTCCTGTGGGACACATTTTTTATTGCCAATGCAAAAGGTGCAAAATCAATAAGAGCAACCATGGAAAAATCTGACACTAGGCAGAATATGAATAAATCTACAGCCCAAAGACTGACATGACTAAAATTGAGCAATATGAGCTCTGCAATCTGGAAGCCAATCGCAGCCAGTCGACGTTTGAAGAATCGCAGACATGAACTTATCAAGTTCAGAAGTAATTCTGTCTTCCTCCATCCTGCCTGGCAACAAGCAGAACTAAATCAATGCAGATAAATCCATCTGTAACATATCTGGCTCTTCATCATCTGGATTCATAGGGTTGGATGAAGTAACTTGTTCAAGAAGAAAGCAGACAGCTGCCGACACTTAATCAATTAATCAGTCATTTTAAAAATCTAAACAATTAATGCTGCAGGCTCCTTTTCTGAATTCATTTTAAAGACCACATGTTTCTATAATTAAGATCAGACAAGATCCATAAAAAAGATCAAGTCTTGATCATTAGATTAAAGATGTTGACATTTCAGTCTGTGGGTGTTGCAGTGGTTCGCCTCACGCCAAGAAGGTTAATGTGCTGACCTTTACTTTAACTGCAAGGTCACGTCTGCGTACTCCTATGGAGGCTCACACAGCTGCGTAATGGATATGGAAAAATATGAGTAAACAAACATGATGAAACATTGCCATGATCATTAGGGGAATAAGGTAATAAAATCTAACTCAATGGAAGCCAGAGAGGAAATGAATGAATCCAGAACAATTCACTCAAAGAGCATTTACCACCAGTGACTCAAAGCACATGAATACAGACTCGGATATAAATGAAGGTCTGGTTTCAGTTTGGTTGCGTAAACAGTGGGAATGTGAAAAAAAAAAAAAAAAAGAAATCTGTGAAGCGTCGATCTTGTTGATTCATGCAAATATCTTCTGAAGTGAAACAACAGAATATCAGCCGGAGACCAATGATTCACTCAGATCTGAGTCCAAGTTAACTGAGGGTCTCTGCCATCACCTAGTGGTCAAACGCGGCCTGGGATCAGTTGAGACGCATCTCGAGCAGTTTCCAAACCACGGCTGATCTTCAGCTTCGTGTTGAATAATTAACAGCAACACAGAGTCCATTATTCATCAATAACCGGAGACTCAATTGTATAAGATCAACTCCATATTCAGCAGTCAGAATTATGAACAGGGAGACGCACGAAACAGATTGAACCCCTGTCTAAGCTGCTGAGCTCCGTCGTAAATTAGCTAATTTCCTTGTTCACACTTAATTTGTAGCTTGGCTAAATACTCGTCGTCTCTTGGCGAGAGCAAATGTTTAATGTAACCACAAAAAAAAAAAAAATAATTACATCTTGTGCGCCTGCTCTGTGCGACCAAATTATGCAAAGACAACACTAATTAGTTTCCTCTACGCACAGCAAACTTGTCATCATGACACGAGCGATCGCAGCAAATAATTAGAATGTTATGAGACAAGTTACAGGTTGAATAAAAATATATTGGCAGCAGGCAAAACGGCCGCTAATCTACAGGAAGAGAAGAGAATGAGAATAAAAACTAAACGTAGTCTGGCTCTTCTCACGGCGACAGACACAACCTGATAAGAACCTGAGGGCTCTGACAAAGACGTCTGTCCCAACCTCCCAGAGCCAACACACAATACACTGGAATATTTATGTCACAGAACAAGGGACGAGCCTGTGGTTCACGTCATGTTCCTCGTTCCGTGTGCGAGACGTGAAACACGCTTCCAGCACAACAGGAACTCTGTCGTGAAGATCATTCATTCATGGGAACAAAATTTAGGAATTTTCTGAGCATCTTATTGTTATGACAGGATATTTCCAGCTGAGAACGAGAAAACTGCACCTGGAGAATATTTTCAATTGTTAAAGAGTGTTAAGAAATATATTATATCCACCAAAGAAATAAATGGGCTTATAGGTTGATCGACTACTATTACTAATAGAGATGAGGTTGCCGGTTTGACTCCCAGCTTGCTGCATGTCCTAGTGAACAGCATTTATTATAAACTCACTCAACTCAAAGTTTCCATGAATTTTTTCCACATGAAATGAGATTCAAACCAACTGGAACATTAATATTTTCCATTTTCTTTGCTCTCATCGCTCACTTCTTTTGGCCCGGCGTATAAAAAAGGAGACCGATAATGCCTCCACCATCTTTCTCTGCTCTTCTTGAGTCACCCGTTCCTCACAAGTCTGTGAGGTGGGCGTCCTCACTATTACGCAAGCCTCTGCTTCTCGCCTGCCGGGGTCTGGTGTCTATCGGCCCATCTGCCATCGCTCCCTCAGTGACACCACTCTTTCCTCCTCACTTAACACTCTAGCTGGATTAACGCGGGCGGAAGCTTAATGCGACGACGATGCCCGTTTGTAGACCTCAACACAGACGCACTGAAAATAAACCTGCTGCATGATGAGGCAAGAGCAACCTCCAGACTGTACAACTCTGATGCAAACAGCTACGTGCTGTACATCGGCCTCATATCTATAGCAGAAACGTACAGTACATCTCTGAATCCTCCGTTGTAGACAAGGCCTGAGACACCTACTGAGGATAGGGAAAGGTGCTACGATGGTAACTGGATCACTTTAAGGGCCATGGTGACTCGGACAGTGTCCAGTGGAAGGAGTCTGACCTTGGCTTTCTTCATGCTGTTCATGATGTTGCCCAGATCCTCCATGTCCACCACAGAACCGGACTTCTTCTCATCCTGCAGCCCTGACTCGTCCTCATCACTGCTGGATTCCATCAGTTCTTCCTGAAACAAGAGAGGAGAACAAAACACACGATAATAGATTAAAAATGTTTTCAGGGAAAAAGGTCAAGGACACGAGGAGACACACGACTGAATGGAAAATGCAAATGATCCTCCCGACCGCAGAGAGTTACATGTGTTCCAGCCCGTAACCAATTAAAAACTTCATTGAGCAGCGGGAGCCCATATGGGAAGTATTTATTGTACATAATTATCCCCTCTCATGCTGATTAAATATGAAAACCACCGCACGTACATAGCGTTTTATGGAGTTCGTCATAAATCATGGCCCGGCGTGGAAGCCGCTGCCCACATGTGGCGGCGGCGGAGCCGTACGATGGGCAGAGAAAACACGATGCTGGTTGTTGATCCTCGCCAACGTTCTCAGCTGCTCCGGTTCCGGTTGAATGCCGCCGCCGCGCTGAGCGCACAGAAAGAGCGTTGAGTGCTGCAGACCGAGGGGAAGAAGTCTCAGCTAGAGTTGGCGCCGAGGTGCCCGCTGCCATGACAACTGGTCATCTGCGTGCACCGTGATCCGTGTGACAGCTGTGCATGTGTCATATATATATATATATATATTACACGCCTGTCTTAGCTTTTTTTGTGAAATCTATATTTTCAGCAATTGGCGCAACTTTCGAAATTTAAAATGATTGACAGTGTTGACAGAGATGATATTTCCCCCCCGACACCGTGCTGCCCTTGAACAGTGTAATATAAACTTAGAATAAAGTGAGAGAAACACTCCTCTTCTTCCTGTCCTCTGATTTGACTGACAGGACATTTTTCATATTCAAATATATCAGTTTTCGATCCGACCCTAAGGACTTGGGTGAGTTACACTCTATTTTATGATCTAATGATGATACAAGAGAGAGGAATCACTATGTTGTTAAAACTGTTAATGATTAAAAACTTCGGGGGCGAAAATAAACAGGTTGTTTGTCCAAGAATGATGTCGTAACATTTACATGTGTTGCATGTACAGGAGTGGACACTACACAAAAAACAGAGAGAACCAGATACCAGATCCAGGACCCCCCCCCCCCCCCCCCCCCCCCCCCCCCCACGTATCTGTCTCTGAACACAGGACACTATATGTGGACTAAATAATAAGTCACGTTTAGCTTTTGGGTCTTTCAGTTAACTTGATTAGATTTGGGATGTGGATTAATCATATATAATGATCGTGTCGTTCCAGATCATTACCTCGAGCCGACTTCCTGCGGCGCTGCCGTCTCCTCCTCCTGCTGCTCCACCACGTGTCCATCTTCTTTCTGATTCTTACAGGAGCCTCCGGTTTTACAGTCCCTGCTGCCGCTCTTCTTCTCTCCCTTGGCCAGGGCCTGTAGCCGGTCCAGGAACTTCCCCTTCCAGGCCTGGAAGTCGGCCTGGATGCTGCCATTACGGCTTTTCACCACGTTACAGTCGCCCTCTCCTCGGGTCATGATCCGCATGCCGCTCAGCATCCAGAGCCACTTGTCCACATTTGTACCCACCTGGAGTTGGAAGAAGGAAACAGATTATGTTTCCCACTGCTGAACTACAACTTCAACTGATTATAAAGCATGTGACAAAGCAGTATTATCATTATCCTGACAGAAATCTCTCACCGTGTTGTAGTGGCCTTCATAGACAGAGTGGCCCAGACCAAACACTGCGTATCTGAGGCCTTTGAGGTAGGTCTTCCCGTATCGGAAATCAGTGGACGCCTCCTCCAGCCACTTACAGAACCACTCTGCGTTCACTGTGGGCTGTCCGTCCGAGTACGTGGCCACAAGGAACACGCAGACCGACTTACTGGTGCACTGAATGGAGACAGAAAGGACAGTTATGGATGACTGACAACAACAGGAAGTCTGGAACATTAAGGCGAGGGATGGTGCTGTAGAGCAGCAGGAGGCCGGACATGACGTATAGTTCTGTTGTGAGAGGCTCAGTGTTTTTCTTTACAGAACATCGACACAAAAACTCATGGTCTTTCCAAGTCTGCGTCTGATACATGACTCCTCTTGTTCATCCTGACACGTTTGTATTCTTCCAGTTTCATCTCCATCACGTGTTCTCAGGTGATAAGACATTTGCTTTCTCATAATCAGAACTACTATAAACGTAGGGTTTTTTTTGGATTTGAGGAACTAAATTATGGATTAACTCTGAACGATATGGAGCAGAGAGGAGACACCAAAACGAACTCGGGGAAATAACTTCTTTACGACTACTTTAAGTCGTAGCCGGAGAAGAATGCCCCAAAACACCATGAACAACTTGCTCCAGGAAGAAGTACTTATCATATTCAGCATTTATCACTTGTGGAAGCTGATGTGATGAATAATACACAAAGTAGATTATGCGGACTTGTCCACACGACTAGAAAATCAGTCTAGATTGAATATAAAGTGGGTCCATGTATGAATACCCAGAAAACTTCTGAAGCAGCTTTCCCATGTCCAGCTGAGTCCAGGGAGCCGCTGCTGCCTGCCGGCTTTTTCATTCTCAATTTTCTTTCCATCACAGAAAACGATATTACTGCCCTGGTGAATAAATGGCTATTTTCTCTCCTGCCGCGCAGCAGTCAACCAATCTCTGATTCATCTCTCAGCGCACACTGCACAGTGGCCACAAAATGAAAAGGCAACACTGATGAGATTAATCCATCTTTCTTCAACGGAGCAGGATTAGTGGAACGCGTTTTCCTCTGTGCTGTCGTCTGAAGAATTCAAAATCGGGGAAAGAAACGGAGGAAAAGGCGGAGCTGCTGCAACATCACAGAACTTGAGGATTACTGTGCTGTTTGTTGTTCGGCTCTAAATTAATAACTTCATCATTTTGTTACACGTTTGATTAATTCTGTTCTAATTGAGTCTTGCATGTAAGTGCACGTTTCCAGGCCTCATCTGCTTGAAGTTACATTTGAGAGATTTAATTGACAGCCCAGAGCAAACTCTCCCTGCAGTACACGCAGCTTCCTTATCCTCTGAACGCGCTGCAACAATTAACTGATGCATAAATTAGTCGCTTATTTATGAAATATGAAGTTAAGGGTTAAGACGAGCAGATCTGATGTTTGGTGGTTCAGGTTTTTGTTCGAGGACAATCTTTTTAAATGACCTTTTCAGGTTTAAGGGCGAAATACCTCATCACACTCATATATTTTTATCATCCGTCTGACCTTTATGAGACAAAGACAAAGCATCTTCTCTTTGGACTCAGCTTCCCCCGGGGACGTCGTGGTCTGTTCCCCGCTGGTGTCAGAATTATTACAGCATCAAACACATTACTACCAGGAACAGAATCCCCTCACCTGTAAATAAGCTTGTCTGTGCTTTAACAGCTTTTTGTTCAAGCATTTTAGATTATGTATCTTCAATCAGATATATAAAAAAACGCTGAGCCCTTCTTCTCTGCTGGGGCTAAATAAAGAATTACAAAATCTAAAAGCAGACAACGGAGGAATGCCGAGCAGAGATGATAAACACAGAGTTTCTTTTGCCTCCGGAGAGATTTATCGTCCACTTATCAGCGAACAATCAAAAGGAGGGGGAGCAACACCAATTTTTCAAATCAGAATACTAGGAAGGGTCACACTCCCAGAATCCATTTTTAAAAATCATAAATTATGTGATTGGTCCCCTGCCCAGGCAGACAGCAGAATCCTCCCCAGAGACACGTGAGGAATTTCTATATTACCTTATAATAAAACTGTTGAGATCGGCTGCAGGATGATGAACACATCCTCGAGATTAACCTTTTCACGGATGATCTCTCCGTCAACCCGGCACAGATGCACTTGTGAATCGCTCACCGGCCCTTCAGGCTGAGTTCCCACTCGGTTTATAAAAGCTGTGTTTCAGACGGTTGGTTCTCTCTGTCTACTGGTGTTTTCCCCTCGTGATTTTAAACATACCACTGATGAGACCCTTTCAAAGAGCCTCCTCTACATCCCTATGATTAAGGTCACCATGAATATAACAGCTGGAAGCCGACTCAGGCCAGGTCTTCATTTCAATCCCTTGACCTCAGTTCAGCCTCTGATACAATGAACCATAATATCATAATCAGCCATCTGAAGAATTATGTCAGCGTCAGTGATGCGGCTCTGAAGTGTTAATCTCCAATCCATCTACTTTATTTCGTGGTGTCCCACATGGGTCAAGTTGGAGTCCCCCCCCCCCCCCAAATGACACTGCTTTCTATTGACGCGGATGACACCCAATTATCTTTCCTGTGAAAGCCTGGTATCGCTGATTCATCCTCTTTCATGTTCTGCGTTGCTGAAATTAAAAATTGCATGTCCAAACACCTCCTGCGGCTGAATGACTCCAAATTAGAGATGATTATAATTATCCCCTGTGGCCCCGGCACTAAACGCTTTAATAACCTCTCCTCTGATCTGGGAACTTTATCCAATCATGTTTTAATTCAGAATTGTACTTTGATGCTCAAGTGACTAAAGTGGTGCGGTCCAGCTTCAGGCATATCAGGTCTTTTTTTTTTTTTTCCTGACATGACTAGTGTAATGGATGAGCAGTAGATACAAAGAGAAACGTCCACATTACACAAACCCTGCACTTCACTTGCTTCCTGTGAGATTAATATTTGATTTTAAGATTTTACTGCTCGATGTAAAAGCCTTGAACGGTCTGGTTCCTTCCTACGGCTGCGATCTGCTGATTTTCCTTTTTCATAAACTATTAGTGCCCTTATTATATTTGTGCTATATAGATAAATATTATTATCATCATTTTACCTCATCAGCCAGTCGATCATCTGGATCGTAGTCTTTCATGTCAGTCACCTCCGCTGGTATTCCCAAAGTCTTCACCTCTTCCGACAGCTCTTTTGCAAAACCCTGAGAAAATGGAAAAAGTGTCAGTTGACATGTCAAGAATGATAAATACACTGTGTGTGATTAATTAGTCACGGCTGGAATTTCCCTTATATATTTTGTGTGAAATTCTGTTTTACAAAAGCTATTAACATGGTTACTGGTGAACCAGGTTTCGTTTGTATAGCCCTGAATTAAATCCTACTTATGTACAACTTATTTTGAATCTTCAGCATTGTGTCAGTGACTGGTCATATCCTCAAGTTTCCAGTTTAATTTGTCATGTAAGTTTAAACAGGGTCAACGGTACAGTAAAAGGTGTTGGATGAGAAGAGGAGGTCAGGTGATGGCAATAGGAGCGATGTCATAGAAAATAAGAACGTAGAGCTCAATATAAATCAAATACAGTACCATACATGTATAACATCACTTACAGGATGATCTTGTCTTTAATGTCGACACTATGAGCTCGGGGACCTTGTTAACCTTTTCAGTGAACATCTCTACCTTTGCTGTTCCGGTTTGTGAACCGTAGAAGATCTTAACTCCCGACACGTACTCCACAGCGTCAGGGCGGTCGTTGCTCTGCACAGCTTTGGGGACCCACGGGCCGACAGGCTGGGAGAAGCTTTTCTGGAAACACACAGAGGAAGAAACGACGGATCTTACAGTTGGAAAAGCTCTTGACAGAAGAGTTTCACACAAATCTACAGCAGAAGACTAACAAGACATTTCAACTGCTGACAGGAAGAGACTGGATGTCCTGATGAGGAGGAGGAGGGCCAGCTCGGTCCTGGGATTCCTCCTTGACCCAGTGGAGGTGGTGGGACAGAGGAGGAGGAGGATGGACAACCAGTCCCACCCCCTGCAGGACACCATCACAGCACTGGGCAGCTCCTTCAGCCACAGCCTGGTTCAGCCCAAGTGTCTGCAGGTGAGGTATCTCAGGTGGGTCCTTCCTGCAGCAGTGGGACAGTACAACCAGCTCTGCTCCCAGTACAACCAGCTCTGCTCCCAGTACAACCAGCTCTGCTCCCAGTGAAACTACATGCACCACCATTGTTTCTAGTCTAGTTTAATTACATTCATATTGTTCTATATATTCCTTACACTTCAGTATTGCATGTCACTTATTACTTGCCGATGCCTATTTTGACTCTTGCTGCTGTGATCCTGCAAATGTCCCCATTGTGGGACTAATAAAGTCTTATCTTATCTTATCCTGAATAATTGACCATCTTGAGTGAAGAGGGGATGTGAGGAGGCGGGAGTTCACCTTCTTCAGAGCCACCTTCAGGGAGAACCAGACCCCGAACACCAGGGCGGCAGCTGAGTACAGGTAGAGTCGGTTCTGCCACAGGGACGTGAAGAAGCTCTCGGTGTGTCTGTGCTCATCCTGAGGAACTGGAGACAGACAAGGCATCAAACTCTGAAGCTAAGCTAGCAACAACAATGCTGCAACGTGCACACATGCAATAAAAGCGGGGGTTTCACGGGGCTGCGGCAGACAGCGGCAGGATCCTGAACCCAACCCGGATATATCCTCCTCACCTCGGGTGACCTGCAGCGGGTCGGGAGAGGCGAGAGCCAGGCTAGCAACACATGCTAGCTAGCAGCGTTAGCACGAAGTCAGCCCGGAGTCGGGACGTGAACGAAGTGGACTCACCTTTAGCGTCCGAGGCCGACACGCGCCCCGCGAGGAGGAAGACGATGAAGATGAGGTGCAGCATCTCCGCGGCTTGAACAATCCTCAGCACCGGGAACAGCGCGCCACCATGTTGTTTGGCCGCTGAGCATGCTGGGAGGTGGAGTTCTTTAAGTGTCGTGGATGAAGTTGGACGATTCGCGGCGAAACTAAAATGAAACGAAGCCTTGATATTTAATAATAGAACAAATTTGGTTTTCCTGATGGTGTAAATAAAGATTTTGTCACTGTGCAGTTGTGTTTGGCTGTTTTAAAGTTTTATTTCTAATATATTTACTTGATTTTCTACTTTGAGACTAACGTGTATCTAAGGTTTATATCCACGTGTTGTTCTTGTGTCCAAATATATAATTTTAAAATAGAACCAAAGAAGAAGTCGTTTTTTAAATTATTCCGACTGTTTGTTGTTTTTCTATTATTGCAGGCGGAACCTTCGAGAAGGCCCGTGTTGCGCAGGGGACAGCTATTGACAGCGCACTCGTGCACCCCTCCTCGTCAGTGGCGCAGTTCTCGGTTCTCGTCGCCTCGTAAAAAACATGTCGATCTTCACCCCGACGAACCAGGTCCGCCTCACCAACGTGGCGGTGGTGAGGATGAAGAAAGGGGGCAAGCGCTTCGAAATCGCCTGTTACAAGAACAAAGTGCTGAGCTGGAGATCCGGAGCGTGAGTACGGTGTCAACACCCCGCAGGCTGCACGTGTTCCGCTTCCACAACAATGTGTTTACCTCCGGTTTTCTCCCGTTAAACGTGTAATTATCTCTGATATGTCGGTTTGAATCCTCCACACGCGGCATCAGCTGAGATATAAAACCCAAAACGAGTTGTGACATCGTGTGTGTGTTTGATCCTCCAGAGAGAAAGACCTGGACGAGGTTCTGCAGACCCAGTCCGTGTTCGTCAACGTGTCCAAGGGTCAGGTGGCGAAGAAGGAGGATCTGACCACCGCCTTCGGGACGGACGACCTGACGGAGATGTGCAAACAGGTGAAGAGACTCGTCCTGGATGATCGTCACTTAGATTCACTGCAGCAACAGTCACAGGGTGTTTCCCACACGAGACACGAGACACGTCCACTTCCCTTGAACCTTTGAGCAGCTCTGGGTTTACAGGAGGAGACATTGGTCCACACCGGCTGGACGTCCTAAGTTTTGGGTTCAAATCTGATATACTGTATTGTCCCTGAGGGGAAATTGGTCCCGGGCCAAACGTGCTACAGCAGCTGCAGAACAGTACATTGTACAACAACAACAACAACAACAAAACACCACACAAGGACTTGTATCATGTTCATGTAAGACCCGGAATAATAACGCAGAATAACAGTGAGTTGAGTATCGCACCTGCCCTGAAAACACGTCAAATTATTAAAACAATAAAAGGATATAACTCCTAAAAGATGAGAAACTAAAAAAATGGCATTAAAACTTTTTAAAAGTGTAAAACGTGCCCGACTGGAGACGATAGGATGCCTCTCATCACCCATAATGATCCCAGTCCTACTCTCCGTCTCTATATATTCATTTCAATACTTGTTCATGTAAATATTTAGTAATATTTCGAAGGTGGACAGTTCAGTATGGTATTGCAGTCGTCACTTCTGGACGTAATGAAGCCATAGATGAGTTTCCCAGGCTACTGCTCTCTTCACTATCCTCTCTCACCTCCTGACCTTTAACCTGCTTGTTTATTAACGTTGTGGACAGATCTTGGCCAAAGGAGAACTCCAGGTGTCGGACAAGGAGCGGAGCAGTCAGCTGGAGACCAGTTTCCGGGACATTGCGACCATAGTGGCGGAGAAGTGTGTCAACCCAGAGACCAAGAGGCCCTACACAGTCAACCTGATTGAGCGGGCGATGAAGGACATCCACTACTCTGTCAAGGCCAATAAGAGCACGAAGCAGCAGGTGAGGAGAAACACAGGTTCATGAAGGCGTCGCTACCAACCAAGTTCTTTATGCTGGAGCCTCAAACTGTGAGAGTCTGTGTTTAGTCTCCTCCCTTTGTTCTGGCAGTGACGATCTGTTTGTACCTGTGTCCTTTCCCCAGGCCCTGGAGGTGATCCGGCAGCTGAAGGAGACCATGGAGATCCAGAGAGCCCACATGAGGCTGCGGCTGGTGCTGCCAGCCAAAGAGGCCAAGCGGCTGAAGGAGAAGCTGAAGCCGCTCCTGCAGGTGGTGGAGAGTGAAGACTTCGACGAGCAGCTGGAAATGGTGAGGAACACGAAAGGGCCCGTCTGAGAACGTCCCAGAGCAAACTGCACAGTCACCGAATCCAACAATCAGGTCTTCAGGACTGTGGATTTGTGCAGAGTTACAATCAGACATCAGCTAAAACTGTATCCTCCCATGATTTTAAAGTTCCCTGTGTTAACATGTGTCTCCCTCCATCCTCCCCCCCCTCAGGTGTGTCTGGTGGATCCCGGCTGCTACCGGGAGATGGACGAGCTGATCCGCTGTGAGACCAAAGGCCGCGGCTCCCTGGAGGTTCTCAGTCTGAAGGATGTGGAGGAGGGAGACGAGAAATTATAGGAAACCAACCAGTCTGGACTCTGCACCTTATCCACACTAACTTCCCGGCAGCACACACGATCATTAAAGAGAATATATATATATGATCATGATATTTTTATTTCCCAGCTTCTTGTGTGAATAATTAATTTGACTAAAAATGTTTTGGTTCATTTGCATTTCCCCTGGAATGTATTTTGAAAATACATAAATTGCAGGTCAGTAAAAAAAACTGTTTGCCTGCATTGAATTATTATTATTATATTTTTCCTTATGTCTACTACATTATTGCCTTGCATCGGACTTTGCGTGCCATGTAGACATGCTCATATACCTTATGGATAATTAACCAAATAATTAATATTTTGTCATAAAAAATGAGTTTGCTCTGTAACAAATAAATATTTAACAAAAACCATGTCAATGTAAAGTTGTTGTAATTTTGAAACAGAGGATAATGCAGAATTACATGTCTTGAATATTACAATAGTACAGTAAGTTACTTTCATTGTTCACAATGCAGTGTTCATAAAGGTTGCTGATCTTTTTCACAGATGAAATGTGAAATATGACATCACCGATGCATGATGTTCTGTAGCTGGAAAACTGAAACATCAAAGATGCTTTGAAGTGTTTTTATTTGCAAAACAAAGCAGGAAACACACACACACACACAACAAGGTCCAGGTGGTGTGACTTGAGAAGAATCATCACAAAGACCCGGGGTTAGAGGTCACAGGAACAAAAAGGGTTTTGAATAAAGAATAAAGTCTAAATTACAATGTGTGACATTTGCATTTAAATGAGAAGAAAACTCAAGTTGTTGTTTCAGTCAAAAGCAAAAGTAGAACTGATGTTTTCACGTTCTCACTGTTTAATTGTGTGTAAAAGTTAAAGAGCACGTTCAGAATCATGTTCTCTGTTTTTTAAAGTTTTCAGTTCTGACCCTCCAACTTAACATTGGTATAAAACTTCAAATAAAAGTCCAGTTTCACATCCGATCATTTGAAAGTGTTTCAACCGACCCACAAAACGCCGTCCTCCTCTCCTCCATCAGCCTCCCCTCTTTTCAAGGCAACAATTCAAATCAAATAACTTTTCTGCACAAATGCTCCTTTCAATGCTTTATTCCGTCCTCATCTCAACATGTTTTTCACTCAACAACAAACCAAACAAGTGTGAAACTTCATGACTCTTAATACCGTGCAGTACAGCGTCTAGTCTTAGGATCAGTATGAACTCAGTCACTTTTAAGGCATCACAATATATCAGAAGCATCGAGGGCAGCGGTCAGTGTCGGACAGTTTCATGAGATTCAGTATCGTAACTTCATCAAAACTCACGAGTATCAAGTCACAGTGATATTATGTTTTTGGGGTAAATGAGGATTGTGTGTGAAACATGTGTTTGTGGTATATTCAGTGTGTTAGCATTAAAGAAACACAACTCTTATTTAAAATCCTATCCACACTTCTATGACTAAACCTAGTTAAATAACACAACGACCCACAACCTTGTGCTTTTCTAGTGTTAAATTCCTTCTCAGTTTAAACCAGTGTGTCGTTACCCAACATGCGCAGCCAGAGTTTGACCTCTGCTGTTAAATCGACCCCCGGTCGTCTCACTTCTTAATGATTCTCCAGTCGAATCATTCACTCTCGCTTATTCCGTTCCAGTCCGTCAGATGGGCTCTGACCTGTGCTCATACTGGCTGTTGGTGAACGTAGTTCTGTTGATCCGGCTCAGAGGGTGACTGCTCTCATCCTCCGCAGTCGGGTACCGGCCCTCTTTAGGCTGCTGGGTCTGACTCTCCCTCGTGGGGCACCTGGTGGAGAGGAACACCCCTCCGACCACCATCAGAGTGACAGAGATCCATCCGAGGTACAGAGCCGGTCCCCAGTCTCTTCTCAGCATCTCAGCGCCATCCAGTGGCTGACTGGTGTGATGGGACGTCCAGGCTGTGGGAACCAGCAGCAGGATTCCAGACAAAACAAAGAGAATACCAGAAAACACTTTGACCTGGCCACGCTGAGGGAACCACACCGCCCCCACTGCACTAATCCCCACAGCAAAGGCCCCGGCCCCGACGGCTGCCATGATGAGGGCTCTCCACGTCCGAAAACTTCCAGAAAGAGACATGAGAGACTGGTAGAAAGAGCAGTGCAGGCTGCCATCGTGGGCCAAGTCCCAGTGATCCCATTCCAGCCACACCCCGTCCCAGTAGGCCGGCAGGGTGGCCGTGTTGTTGTCCAGGGTGCCGCTCACCTTCCACAGGGCCAGGCAGCGGGTCAGAATGGCACAGATCCACCCCGTGAAGGCCAGGCCGAGGGCAGCGAGCTCCAGCTGCCGCATCATGACTGCAGGCCTGCTCCTCCTCTTCACTGCAGGCCCAACTGTCTGAGCAGAAACAGCTGGCAGCGGAAAGCACTGGGGTGGGGTGTTGTTTTAACGTGTGTGTGCATGAGTCAGGCAGAGGCAATCTGTGCAAGAGTGTGTGTGTGTCTGTGCAGAGAGGGAGAAACCAGTTCTTTGGTATTCATGGAGAGAAGAAGGCACAGGCTGCCGCTGGGTGGAGATGGGGAATCCCTCTGTTTGCTCTGCCATGGTTTCAAAACAATCCCTTTCTCCCAGAGGGAGAAACAAAGGTTCCACTGTGCTCAGTGTTTTTCAGGCGCTGTTGTGCTTCTGAGAGGAGATTGGATTTAAAGAGCCACAACTTGTCCCTGGAATGAAGGTTTGTGTTCTCACTGCAGAAGAGTAACTCAAGTCAAACCTGTTTCACTCTGCTGTGTTTATTTTTGAATTCTTCGATGGAAACGTTTAACACACAGGTTTTCAGAGGTAATGTCACACAGATAGTGAATAGAACACGACTTAACACTGGACCAGAACACGGGTCACATGCACATTCCCCTGTTTCCTGTTACCTTCGCCCAGGAGGTTATGTTTTCACCTCTCATCCTGTTCATTTGTTTCTTTGAACGCACAATTACACAGAAACTACTGAACGGATTTACACAAAAATAAAAAAGGATGTGATACAGTCAGGGACCCATTACATTCTGGAGATAAGGAAATGTTTCTCACTTTCTTTAAAACTGTGGGATTTTTTTTTATCTCCCAGGGAATCATTTATGGATCTTGATGAAAAACAATCTGACATATTTACTGATATTTATGAGTGTGTGTGATTTGGTGCAGCTTTATTGACTTTAAGGCGACTGCTGTCTTACTCCTGAGGGTCATTCTAGTTTCCTTGTTTGGAAAGGAACTGGCAACAGATGCAAACTTCATTCCATACGATGATTCACTGGTGCCGTTGGCAGCTGTTATAAACACAGACATGCCAGTTTGCCACAGCTGTATCAGACAAACAGGGAAACACACCTCCTGTTATAAGCATCTAATAGTTCAACTGCACGTTTCACACAACACTTTGAATGTCCACGAAGATTAAACAAGAATTAAAGTAAAGTGGATAATATTCTTACATTATTACAACACATTTATCTATCTATGGCCATTTTACTACATTGCACAGTTCAAGATGTGTTAGTTATTCCCTCCATCCTGACTTCAGACATAGTTTTTGATGGCATAGCTGTCCTGGGGGGGGCTCCTGGCCCGGGTGTACCCGCTGGAGGGGAACCTGGGCCTCTGAGGTGGGCAGCTCGTGCACAGGATGGCCCCCCCACAGAACAGCAGCCCAGAGATCACGAAGCCGATGTATATAGCCGCTCCGAGCTCTCTCTTCAGCACCTCGGGGACGCGTGGGTTGTGGAAGTCGCGGATGACGGTGTTGGCCGTCCAGGAAACGGCCACTATGGTGGTCAGCGACGACAGGCAGAAGATGGCCCCAGAGCCCAGCACCACCCGGGCCTTTATCCTCGGGTGGCTCAGGCAGTTGGTGCAGCGGGCTCCCAGGAGGAAGACGAGGAATCCCAAACATCCCAGCACCAGGCTGATGCAGATGAGGCCTCGGGCTGCCTGCAGGTCAGGCGCCAGGTCCAGCAGGGCATCGTAGAGCTTGCACTGCAGCTGACCCGTGTACTCACTCACACAGGTCATCCACAGGCCCTCCCAGAACACCTGCATGACCACCAGGTGAGTGCCGATGAAGGCCGTCACCTTCCACATGGGCAGGGCGCAGATCAGGATGGTCCCAGCGAGGCCCATCATGGACAGGCTGATGCCCAGCTCCTCCAGCGCCATGGGACCGAGGACACGCACTCACACCCTGAAAGACAAACAGGGGAGGAGGTTTTTATTCAGAACGGAGAGATTCTATTCTCTCTTACTCACATCCTGACATTCTGATGGGGTGCAGTGGGATATAAACTGAAAATGATTGAACATAATGTGAATGTATGTTTTATTTTTAATAAAAGCTAGTGCAAGGGATCATGCAAACTTGTTCTGTGCATTAAATAAAAACTTAATACGAGAATGAAATACAATAAAACAAAATATCGTAAAATAAACTTGATTAAAAGGCTAAAAAGTTGATTTAAAAACATTCTAGAGAATATGTGGGACTTAGAGTTTAACCTTAAAAACAGCTCCACCGTTTTGGAAAGTGGAGCAGAGTAAATTAAAGATTCAAAACAAATAAAATAATCTTATGCTGGATCTGAAATAGTATGGTGAGAAATAAAGGAGCAAATCCCGAAATACACAGATTTCTAGCCATTGAGGCCAAAGGCCACTAGGTGACAGCACGTCCCAGAGAGAACATAAACACCAACGATGATGCAATCTGCTCACACAACACAGATCACACCAGGAAACAAAAACACATTTAACTTCACTGGATCCTGATTTTTAATTTCTGCACCAAACTGCTCACACTCATAAACATCAGTCCTTTAAATGAGCCTGATTATATTCATCAATTGTTCTCGAGAAAATAGAGGAAAATGTTGAAACATGTTTCTATCACACAATGTTAAATAAAGTGAAAATAAATTCCCTGATCTGCCCCCTGATGTAAAAGGTTCCTCCCTGAGCAGTAACACATCTCCTCCACCAGGGGGCGATCCAGTCGTTTTTTATTAATCTTAATTAACGAACACCAGTGAAAACAAAACCTCTTTCTGGAGGTGAGGTGAAGAATGTAAGAATCGATTTCACCGACCCTCCTCCATCTTACATTACGTGGTTTACTACATGTGATCATAATAACTTTGATAACACTATCAAAGTGAAAAGGTGGGACTTATGACTGACAGGTCAGGAAGAACCAAACACTGGAAACAGGAATTCAACACTAATATTAACATAAATACGTGAGGGTATTGATATTATTTATTTTAACAAATCTGTAACGTCCACATGATTCATTTAGAAGCAATTCTCTTTAATTTGAGGTATTGGTTGTAAAAAGGAACATTAAAAACCTTTTTAAACGCACACTACGTCCTCTTTACACAACAACCTATTAATAAATAATCTAGTTCCCTTAGCGCAGAGTATTTGTGCGTCAGTGTCGGACGAAACTTTGAAAAGTGTGTCATCCTTCAGGTGTGTGAGTCCCTGAGTCACCTCTGTGGTGAGTTCTGGTAGAAACCCGACAAACGGGTTCTCTCACTTCTCTCTGTTTGGTTTGAATTACCACATCGTAAACAAGAAGCCTGAGAGAAACACAGCTAACAACAGATGTTCATTTATTGTGAAAAATAGAACCACGCATATCAAAAAAGTTGCACAGTGCTGAAACAAATCAATTCCCAAACATGTAAAACACACTTCCTATAATTTAAAGTATCCCCGTGTACAGAGGATGTCACGAGTCAACGCTCAGATTTAAAGAAATCTCCACAGTTTGATTCCTTCGTGACGATAACGTTCACATTTCCTTCATTTTGTCCCTTTTCCTTCATGTTTCATAGTTTAAACGTCCACAAATGTTTCTGGAATAAACTCCAAGCTTCTGTTTTCCTGTCAAAGACAAACACAGAGCTGTCGACCGGACGTCAGATATACGTCTTTGATGGTGTGGAAGATGCGATTGAATCCACTTTGCTGTTTCCTCTGGACTTGTTCAGGAGGTACTTCACAGACGGGGACTTGTCTTCCTTGGGGGGGCAGGTGGCACACAGCAGGCCCCCTCCCAGCAGCAGCAGAGCCCCGGCGCCCCAGCCGATGTACAGAGAGGCCCCGAGCTCTCGTTTCTGGGCGTCCACCAGCAAGGGGCTGTAGAAGTTCCTGACGATCATGCTGGCGGTCCAGGAGACGGGGATGAGGCACAGGAATCCACTGATGATCAGCATCACGCCGGCGGCCACCGACGCCCTCGCCTTGGCCCTCTGCTCCGGAATGAAGTTGGTGCACTTTCCCCGGCGAAGGCGACGAGCAGCCCAATGATGCCAGTGACGATGGAGACCACCATCAGGGCACGGGCCGCCTGGAGGTCTGCGCTCAGAGCCAACATGGAGTCGTAGATCTTGCACTGCATCTGGCCTGTACTCTGCACCACGCAGCTCATCCAGATGCCCTCCCATATGATCTGCGAGGTCACTATGTTGCTGCCGATGAAAGCGGAGACCCGCCACATGGGCGCGCCGCAGACGATGATCACCCCGATCCAGCCCAAGAGGCCCAGGGCGCAGCCCGCCATCTGCATCCCCATGGAAGTCATCGTCTTCGCTCCTCGGAGTTTCGGAGGAAATCTCCAGAGTCGCTCGGTCACTCGTGTGCATCCGAAGCAGAATGACAGTGAAGAAAGGAAGGCGTGAAAGCCAAAGCTGTTAAGGACAGATCACAGGCCCTGCCAAAGAATACCAGCCATGCAGGATTCTTTGTGCACAAGGACAATGAAGGTTGGGTTTTCAATTATTCCTGTGGATGGATGTGAGGCTTGTGTTACACACGGTTTTGTCGGTTCTCTCGAGGGAAGGACGTAGAGTTGTGACAGAGAGTTTGACGGACGGAACGCGGAGTATCGACGTTCAAACAAAAGACAAAGAAAACACAAATCTGCAAACTGAGACACAGTGATTTGTCAGGGACAGCCATAGCATCTGATTGCCCCCTGGTGGCTGGCTGCAGTATAGGTCATGAACCCCACCTCCTCTTTGTTAGTGGATGGGACATGGACCAAGCTAAAAAGTCTAAGTAAAACGTTAAATACATTTTTAGACGTCTGAAGGTGTCCTTTGTTCATAAAGTCATAAATGAATCAGTGGTTGAAGTAGATTCTCTCTGTAACTACAGAGGAATGTGAAACCAGGTCTGAAGTAGAAACAGGGTGTGAGCTGCCTGACGTCACGTGTGTAAACATCTCATTTCGAATGTATTTGATTATGAATTACTTTCGAGTTATTTTCCAAATACACTTCCCTGCGGAGGGAGTGGGTCAGGGGAGGCGACAGATTCTAGATTTTTGACATTTTCAAAGAGTTTCCCAAGATAATTCATGAATCTTGATGAAAAGATCTGGCATATTAAGAGCAGTGATATCTGTGAATGTGTGTAACTTGGTGCCACTTGATAAAATTATGATTTAACCAGTGATTATGTTTCCTACAAAACTTATTTGCTGTTGTAGATATGTGATCAAAAACACAATATCAAGGATCATTTCCGCAGGGGACTGAGTTTCTATGGGACAAATATCCTGTCTGAGATGCTTATGTTCATAGTCATCTTTCAAAATGTCCCCTTGTCTTTTGTTTATTCAAGCATCCATTTCAGATTGTTTGAATTCTTAAACCAACCCACCGCAGCTCGTCCTGTGACACAGCTTTGATTGGCACCTTGCACTGTAAAACCGGTGGAACCGGTTTGACGCCTGCGCCGAGAGCTCAAACAAAATGGATGCTTTGTTATTGCAATCAGTCAGAAACTGGTTCATCATTGTATTCTTTAAACCCTTGTTTGCCATGGCCTGTAAGTTATCACAAGACAGGCTTTCAATCACTTCCTGAATACAAATATTAAACATGCTGCACAGCTGTGGGTGAGCTAAAGAGACACGTAGACGTCAGTAAAAGCAAAAGTTTTATTAAAAATCAGTGATTTCAACGACCAAAGTCTTTTTCATAACGCACAAAGATGATTGTAGAATATTTCACACAATAAATTCACAATATATTATCGCCACTGTACAAAGTTTCGTTCATCGCAGCTCTTTCAAACCGTCCGAACATTCAGAGGGAAGCTAGGTTTGATACAAGCTGAATACAGAGAAGCTTATGAAGTCCAGTCGTCACACTGTGGGAGGGTTTTCTTGCCGGTTCACGAGTTTTCACAGCAGGTCTTTGGTTCCTCGTTCTTTAAGAAACCGTCTCTCTCTCTCGCCTTCAACAAAGAAATCTGAATTTCCCAGAAAAGCAGTTATCGCTCTCTCTCGCGCTCTTCGTACAAAAAGGAGAGACACAACTCGTGGGGCTTTCAGTAACTCACAACGACGGAGGGTTACTCAAGAAAAGTAAAATAGTTTGAAGTCTTTGACGGAGCGAGCGGGCTCTCAGACGTAGGCCGGCTGGTGGCTGCTGACCTGGCGCCGGAGTACTTGATGGGATACTTTGGCCTCTTTTGGCGGGCAGGAGCTGCAGAGGAGGGCCCCGCCCAGGAGGAGGATCGCGGCCGTGCCCCAGCCGATGTAGAGCGCGGCCCCCAATTCTCTCCTCTGAGCGTTGGTCATGAGGGGGTTGTAGAAATCCCTGACGATGGTGTTGGCCGACCAGCAGACTGGGATGAGGACGAGAACGCCGGCGCAGATGAAGATAATCCCGGCAGCGATGGCCACCTTGGCTTTGGAGGTTGGGTCCTCAATGAAGTTGGTGCACTTGCCCCCAGCGATGCCCATGATGACCCCTAAGGCGGAGACGATGATGGCGATGACCACGAGAGACCGGGCTGCCTGGAGGTCCGCAGGCAGAGCCAGGAGAGAATCGTAGATCTTGCACTGCATCTGCCCGGTGCTCTGCGTGACACAGTTCATCCACAAGCCTTCCCAGATGACCTGCGCCGTCACGATGTTGGCTCCAATGAAGGCCGTGACCTTCCACATGGGCAGGGCGCACACGATGATGGTCCCCAGGAAGCCGATGATGGCCAGGACAAAGCCCAGCATCTGTCGTCCCATAGACACCATGATGAGATCTTTCTTTTCTGTCCGAAGCGGCTGCAGTGTCTCTGAGGCTCAGCTAAGGCTGAACAGTTGAATGAAGACGGTGGCTCTCGCTCTTCGGTTTTAAGGAAGTCGCTCGTGGAGGTGGAGTCACAGTGTCCTTCCCTCTGACCTGAAACTGACAGTTTCATCCCCCAGGCCATAAGACTTTTATACTCCTCCAATCAGTCATAACTCTGCACCTTAGCATATTTGCACTATGCATATTTGCACTATTGCACACATTGCATTGCAAGCGACTGCTTAATGTTATCGTTGTGCATATGACAATAAACTCTTGAATCTTGAATCTTGAAACCTGTGTGTCGAACAACCTACCAGTCCGACCAGATTCTTCACACTATCTGTACGTGGAGCCGGAACAGTTTCGATGAGATGAACATCAATGGCTCTATGCAGATGAGGCCTTTGGAGACGCCCCGCATTCCTCATTCAAACAATGCAGAGCCAGTGGCCAAACTTCGATTGGGCCAACAACTGGAAGATCAGGTCCGATCACCGGTTTCAGTTCCGCAGAAAGCACCAACGCGACGGAGGGAGTTTCACCGGATGTCCGACGTTAATGGAAAGCACCATTTTCTTACTTCTTAATCATCACTACAGGAGGGGATTTGTGTTTGATTTCCAGGTTGAATGAAAGTATCACACTGATCGATGTTGCAGTTGATTAGATCACAACAAAAAGCTCTTTTAAAGATCCTCTGTGTTTACATGTCACCACTTCAGATTCAAGTAAAGAGATTAAATTATAGTTATCTTAAAGCTCTCACCATTAGATGGGATCTGGCTATTTCACTATGTTGAATAAAACACACAACTGGTCAGTCTGTTTATTCTTATATTTATTCTTCTGTAACTGTGTTTCTTATTATTTTTATAACCTTCTTTTGAAAAGTGTTGTATAAATAACAATATTAATGTTATTTTGTCACAGACAAACTCACTGGAACAAACTCATTGCTCTGAGAGTTTGTTCCTCTTACTCTGCTGAAGAGGAATGTGTTTTTTTAGCTTTCACCTTCTGTTCAGTTCATCCTGAAACCGATCGAACTGAATTTACATCTGGAGACTGTGCTGCTCTCTCTGGTTCTCATCTCATGATCCTGTGACGTGGCCTTGGATGCTGTTAAATCCTTGAAACGCACGATATGAATCATATTTGCTGTTGTTTTTATCGTTGTTCATGTTTTGGGTCATTCACTTTTTTCTTTTCTTGCATTGCATCAATCTGATAGAAAGAAAACATCACCACTTCCTGCAGTGACACCAGCATCAGAGGTTCGAGTTACCCTTCCTCCTCGGACAGACGAGGAAGTGTTCGTGTGAACAACGTTCACACATTTCTTTTCTAATCTTTCACCATTTAAGGTTTGTCACTAGACAAGACCTGCTTATATATTATATTGGGTCTAGTTTTGTACTTGTATTTTATTTTATCTTGTATGTGTTGTGTGCCTGATACGTTGCTGCTGTAACACAGGAAGTTCCCAGTTTATGATCAAGTACATTGATTCCAATGAAACAAACAGATACGTGAATATTCTACAAACGTTTTTTATTGAAACCATTTTTGAATAATCAGGGGAAAAAAATAAAGTGGCAGAAAACAAACACATCACA
The DNA here is from genome assembly GCA_006182925.3 of Reinhardtius hippoglossoides. NCBI lineage: Eukaryota > Metazoa > Chordata > Actinopteri > Pleuronectiformes > Pleuronectidae > Reinhardtius > Reinhardtius hippoglossoides. The sequence continues at coordinate 2,393,044 of CM031673.1, forward strand.
AATCACAAATCACAAATCATCACTATATACGTACAAAAATTCTCTGTATGACGAGTAAATAAATATATGAACTGCTACACAGCTTCTGCAGCCTCAGTGCTCACAAGCATGTTGATGCAACATTTCTCTCGTGACGTGACTCGAGCAGATTTCTACTTCCGAGCACAATGAATCCGGAAACAACAGACAAACATTTCATCAAAGATTCACAATAAACAAACATTGATGGCTCGAGCGAATTTACTCCAACAGGTTATTGGAAAAAACCTACCAGCCTCTAAATACAAAGTCTGTTTTGGTGCTGCCGTGGTTTCCCTGAAGTCTTTCCGCTTCTAGAGGTACTGTCTAGGAGAGTATGTGGGGGGTGCAGCGTACGGCTTGGTGGGTACGTACGACCCCGTTCCTGTGTACGGTCGGCTGGATGCAGGCGCATACACAGGGGCGTACATGGACGGGTTTGGCCCTGGGCCTGAGTACGGGTACCCTGGTGCTGGAGGGTAGCCTGGGTATCCATACATGGGCTTCTGAGGAGGACACGAGGTGGTCAGGACGATCCCGCCGATCAGGAGGACGGCCGCCGAGGCCCAGCCGATGTAGATGGACGCTCCGATTTCCCTCTTCTGCGTCTGGAGGGTCAAGGGGTTCTGAAAGTCTGTGATGGTGATGGTGGCAGACCAGCAGACGGGGATGAGGATCAGGACGGCGGCCAGGATGATGAGGCAGCCGCTTATGATCACCACGTTGGCCTGGGAGGCGTCTTTCTTCAGGCAGCCGGTGCACTTGGCTCCGATGAAGCTGACTATGAAGCCGATGAAGCCGCAGATGAGGGAGATGATGACCAGGGCTCGGGCGGCTTGCAGATCCGGGGACAGCTTCATCACAGACTCGTTCAGCTTGCACTGCATCTGTCCCGTGCTCTGCATCACGCAGTTCATCCACAGGCCGTCCCACACGATCTGGCCCGTCACGATGTTGGCTCCGATGTAAGAGGTCACCCTCCACATGGGGATGCCACAGCTCACCGACACCCCGACCAAGCCAATGAAGCTAATGATCTGAGCTGCCACTTCCTTGCCAATCCTCCCCATGGTGAAGAGGCTTTGTCCGCGGCAGGAGAGCGAAGCGTTTCCAAGCAGACGTCTGTTTCTCCTTCCTCTGTGTCAGAGAATGAGCTGCAGGAGGAGGGCTGGCCTGTCGTCGGGTGAGTTCTTCTGGACAAACAAGATTCCTGCTCCTGGGGCGAGAGGAGTGGCACGCGGTTGGAAACACTGCTTTACTTTTGTCCTTGGAAAACAAAGTTTTATGTGCATTTGCTGGAGGAAGGACGGGGGGTGGAGTTACTCTTCAAAGGTCCTTGTTTTCACCAACAGGATCTTTACTGTGCTAATTTGAAATGAGAGCATTGTTGGGACGTCTGAACCCTCACACACACACTCAGAAAAATCAACTAGGGCATGTGTTTGATTAGTCAACTACAATTATGTTTACATTAAATGAATTAATCGGGTTTATGTTCATTAAATGATTCGTTCTTGTTTGATGTACAAGACTCAAAGACATTTCTGATGAACATAATTCATTCATGTCAACCTAATGAGAATGAGGTCCTTCAGAACAATGAATCCGATATGGTTAGCTATTGCGCATGCGCCCACCGGACAGAGTTTGAACAAAGTTTGAATAGGCGGGAGTGGAACGTTAACCGACGAACCAGCACCAGCACCGGTACTCTCACCTGCTCGTTTGGCATCCTTGATATTAAGGTGAGTAATTCAGATATATGAATGTATTTAGTTAAATAGGGTGAGTAATAAATAGTAGTTAATCGACATTTGTGAGACATATCTCAGTTAGTCCCTCGTATTCCTCACAGTTAGCGCTAGCTTAACTTAGCTATGGCTAGGTTTTATTTAACTGCGTGCGTGTTTCTGTGTTCAACACGAGCGAATCCGCTGGAGGCCCGGATGTAGCCGCAGTCACGGTAAACGGTTGTGTTGAGGTGGTGAAGTTACTGTGAGTCATTATTCAGTGTCCAGAGAAGCTCAAGTTATAGCGCAACACTTATCACCGTGTAATGGTGAGGGGGGGGGGCGGCGTCTCTCAGCGGGAGGGCAGCCCCCCCCACCGAGCCATGAAGACTAGAGGAGAGGAGCGCGACCAGAAATGACAGCAAGACGCAGTAGAAGCTCTCACACTGAGCTGACATGAACTGAGTTCCAATACATTAGGACAATAACATATATAGGCTCGACTGTGTTCTGCTGTCATTTATGGTCGCTTTAGTTTCTTGTCTCCTCTGCTCTGCACTCGTTTCATCGCGGTTGGGCCTCAGCCCCCCCCCCCCCCCCCCCCCCGCACACGGAGCTCAGCGGAGCGGAGGAGAGCCAGACACTAGTTATATGTTACTGTAAGTTACTGTAAAAGCCTTCACGATTAAACAGCCAATAAGAGTAATTTATAAAAATTGACTTCAATTGATAAAAAATAGACTGACTTGTGACACTACAAAATAAACAATGGCACCTTGTATGAAAACCCTTAAGTAACATTCTTCACATTTCAGTGTATGTAATTATAGCTATTGTAATACTTAGCCCATTCACAATAGAAATATTACTTATTTTTTTAACTTTTTTAAACGATTTCTCTTTTTACCAGAAATACATCACAACATCTCTGTGAAGTAGTGTGTGTCTGTGGTAGCAGCAGAGTAGCAGCTGTGTTTGGGTATATTTTTAATAAACAGCTGTAATGCTGCGTTGGACGCTAGTGGTTAGCTTTGTGGTACCTAACGCAGTGCAAAATAAACTGCAGGTTGACATGGTTCTTAGGAAATGGGCGGCCAGTTTTATGCAGTGTTCTTGATGTGGTTGATCCATATTCTCTCATAGCAGCTGAAGTCTGTAGCTCGTTTATAGTGATTGTTGGTCTCTGTTTCTCTTTCCCTAGTTCTCAAATGAATGCTTTCAGTGCTCACTGGGGGGTCCAACCTTAGATTTGACAATAAATACATTTGATCTGAGTCTAGACAAAGTTAATTATGCTGATTGCTGATCATAAAATTGTCATTTGTAAAACAAACATTTACAATTTTATGAGGATGAGGTACAGAAGTAATACAGATGCATACATTACAAAAATGGTACAAAGTGAAATCTAAGGTCTGAAGGACCTCATTCTCATTAGGTTGACATGAATGAATTATGTTCATCAGAAATGTCTTTGAGTCTTGTACATCAAACAAGAACGAATCATTTAATGAACATAAACCCGATTAATTCATTTAATGTAAACATAATTGTAGTTGACTAATCAAACACATGCCGTAGTTGATTTTTCTGAGTGTATGAGAGATAATGAGATGATTTCATTATGAAGTTGCTATTGACATTTATCATGCAATTGTGTTATTTTAGTGTTTTGGTTATTTTTCATTGGCTATCTTTATGTTAATTGTGCCCGTGATTATGATTTAATCACAGCCAGGAGCGTTTCAAGGGACTTTGGGGGCCCGTGCAGGCAAAAAGGACCCGGGGGGCCGACATCAAATCAAACTGACTGGATAAACACACACATCATACACACACAACTAGACATCCCAGTCTTCGGCCCAAACAATAAAACTATGCAGTAGAAAGTTAGTGGCATGGGGTCTCGTTAGGGAGTTGAGTTAAGGGCGTTCTCACAAAGTTGTTGCTGCTGTGGACCAACGTTATCAGGGGCCCCCTCTCAGCTTGGGGCCCAGAGCACTTGCCTATCCTCTGACTTACTCACACGGACTAACTTGCCTTTTTAAAACAGGTTAAAAGCATAATGAACAAGAAGGCACTCAGAGAGACGCACATCTAAATATGTCTGATTTCATCCAGATCCGTGAATTATTCTCTGGAAAATCAGTGAAAAGGTCCAGAAATCTCCCAATAACAAAGAAAGTGATCAAAACAAACAAACAGGGTGAACTACTGGTGACTCATCAACAACAAGTCAAACCCAAAACAAGCAGAGTGACGTGATCTCTCGCGTCTTCGGCCGCTGTCGGTTTGAATCCCGGATGCTGAGTGTGTGTTTATAATCCTCCCGTGATGGAAACCTGTCGACACCTCAGTCACATGATACTGAGCCCGATCACGTGTCCCTCCACGGGGGAGGGACGCTTGTTTACAGGAAGCTGATCAAACCCACAGATTAAAAAAAATGTAAAATGTCAGCATATTATTATTGTTTAAATGAACTTATTCACCTGGTTTACACGAACATGGAGGAAGAATTCAAAAGATTGGTTTCTTGCAATTTAACTTGTTTTAAGGAAAACCCTTGAGATGCATCACCCGTTAAATCAAGATCGATGGATTATTCTCTAGAAAAAACGTCCTCTCTTGCCATGTTAAAGAAATAGATAACAGTCCATTCAGAATATATTTTATTTACAGTGATAGAAAAGTACAACATTCACAAGCAACACAGAAATATCGAGAGGTCAAAGACCTGAATGTGGAATTTCAAGGACGTAATATTGTTTTACATATTGTGCTAAACACCAGAGAAGTGAGAGAGCATCTACTGACACGTCCTTTAGTTATTAAAACAGATCTGCTGTAAGTAGAAGTTATATTTGTATTTACTCCTCGTTGTTAGACTTCGACATTTAAAATAAAACATAATCATAAATCAAGTTTTGGTGTTTAAGTCAACGCAGGAAAAATACAGTGGAAACAGCGACGTTGTTTCTTCGAGCTGTGATTTCATGTCATTGAATATATGAGTTTTTTTAACCCTAAAGCAAACTCTCATTTCCTTTCCTGTTCCTGTGACCTTGAGAGTCCGCGTAGGAAGGTCAAACCATCCTACACGTATTCTCTGGACGTGGAGTTTGACTTCACAGGCATGAATTTGGGGACGTAGTGGGGCTGTTCCTGTTTGGGAGGGCAGTTCCAGCACAGCAGGGCCCCCCCCATCAGCAGGAGAGTTGCAGCCGCCCAGCCGATGTACAGCGCCGCCCCTAACTCGTACCTCTGGGCCTCCATCACCATCGGGTTGTAGAAGTTTCTGACGATGGTGTTGGCCGACCAGGACACGGGAATGAGGCAGAGCAACCCCGAGATGATGAACAGAACTCCAGCCAGGATGCAAGCCTTCGCCTTGGACCGCTCGTCCTCCATGCAGTTGGTGCACTTCCCCCCAGCGATGGACACGACCACTCCGAAGACCCCCGTCAGGATGGAGATGATGGTCATGGCGCGGGCGGCCTGCAGGTCCTGGGGCAGAGCCAGCATGGAGTCGTACATCTTGCACTGCATCTGGCCCGTGCTCTGCACCACGCAGTTCATCCACATGCCCTGCCAGATGGTCTGAGCCGTGATGATGTTGGCGCCGACGAAAGCGGTGACCTTCCACATGGGCAAGGCGCACACCACCACGACCATGAACCAGCCGATCACGGCCATCGCTATGCCGATCATCTGAATCCCCTGGGAAACCATTTTCCTCCTCGCACCTTTAAAATCCAAAGAGAAAGACGAGTGGGACGGTGCCAGCTCGTATTTATAAAGAGGAGAAGGTGCAGAGCCATGAGGGTATCTGACGCCACAGTCCTCCGCTCCCATTGGCTGGAGGGAGTTTACACACAAACACAGACCCAGTGACCTTTAGTGGTGCTGACCTGCCAGAAACCAGCTGCCTCAAGGTCAGAGGCAGAAAAACAGCTTTAACCTTTCGTCCTCTTATTCCTTCACTGATGAGCTACTTACAACTTTAATAACTTTATTCATAAACTCTGAACGATACGTGTTCAATATACAAACTGTTCAACAGGGAGACTGGACCAAACTACTGCATCATGAATTCAAATTGAACGATCGGTTGATTACAGTTGAATCTTAATTAGAAAGACGATTAACTTGAACTGAGGAAGTTGCTGTTGTTCACTTGAGCACGAGGAACCTCAAGATGCGTTATCTTTCTTTACAGCAAGGGGGCAGTGTTGAACAGGAACATTAAAAAGTTTTTAAAAGTTTTAAAAGTTCCCATGTTGTTGAGTTAATATGAACTATTTTCATTAGTTTAATGCAACTTCTTGGTTTTGAACATGTTAGGAAAATGTGATTTCTTGTAAAAGATCTACATAATCTCATAATTCATAAGGATTATAAACCCTTTATATTTTATAGTGTATTTTTTGTATTATTGTTTTTATTTGTATTTTGTTGTTCTCTTCTGTGATTATGTCATTTTATAAGCTTTAATATTTAGATGAAGTCTCTGTATAAATGTAATATAATGAATATTTATCATGAGACAAGTTGATATGAGGAAGTTTGTATTATACTTCTATAAAACATGTATCATAGCTTTTAAATATCTATAAACTAAAATCTATTCTATAATCTATAATCTGTTTAAATAACAAGTTAATAACAACAACACCAAAAACGTGGAAAATGTAATAAAAAAAATCTTTATTTACAGTTTCAGACCATTAAAATGAAATGATGCAAGTAACAAAAGCACAGTAACATAACGTGTGTGTGTTGTTCCGCCTCTTCCCCCCTCGGCCCACAGAGGCAGCTGTGGGTGTGGTGCTCACGTCTTTTATCTTGGCACCGATGAAACGGATGAGCGGCTGAACGGTGAGCTCTGTGAAACCAGTGTGAAGTTCAAATCGTGCATGATGTGGGGATGTGACCACAAAGTCTGTTCCTCAGTCTCTTCCCACGCGGCTCCTCTCTCCTCACACGTAGTCCTTGGGTGCAGTGGAACGCGGGGCATTGTACTTGGCGGAGAAGGTATCCTTGGGAGGGCAGTTGGCACAGAGGAACGCGCCCCCGATGATGAGGAGGGCCGAGGCCCCCCAGCCGATGAAGAGCGCCGCTCCCAGCTCCCTCTTCTGGGAGCCCATCATCAGCGGGTTGTAGAAGTTCTGTATGACGGTGTTTGCTGTCCAGGACACGGGGATGAGGCACAAAACGCCGGTAAGGATGAAGATCACGCCTGACGCAACGCAAACTTTGGCTTTGGTGACTCGTCCTCCACGCAGTTGGTGCACTTGCCCCCAGCGATGGACAGGAGGATGCCCATCAGGCCCAACAGGATAGCGACGATGATGAGGGCGCGAGCGGCCTGGAGGTCCCTGGAGAGGTTCAGCATGGAGTCGTACACCTTGCACTGCATCTGGCCCGTGCTCTGCACCACGCAGGTCATCCAGATCCCCTCCCAAGTGGTTTGAGCCGTGATGATGTTCTGACCGATGAAGGCCGTCACCTTCCACTGGGGCAGAGCGCAGGAGACGATGACCCCGATCCAGCCAATAATGCACAGGGCGATGCCCAGGATCTGCAAACCGGCTGCAACCATGTCTCCTCAGAAAGATTCTTGCACAGACGTCCAAAAAAAGAAAAAAGGTCCAACAGTCGAGTCTCTGGAAGTCAGTTAAGTTGAATGATCCTCAAGAGTAAATGTTTGGAGAAGGTTGGAGTGGGTCTTATATACACTTAACCCGGGAGGGGCTTGACACACACACACACACACACACACACCACACTTGCACAGTAAGCTGTGACGTGACGACTACCCTAACCACCCCCCCTCCCAGCCCGGGACGTGTGTCATCATGCCAGTTTTTGTGATCTTTCCAGGTGAATCAGTCACGATGACGGTGACTAACAGCGACTGAGATCAGCTCAGCCGACTCTCAAGCGCCAGCCGCACCTTGAAAATCGTTTATGTCGTGTTGTTGCTATTTTTTTTAATTTCTGCATCTTTCTGTTTTTGTATTCTGTGGTTAAAGTGGAAACAGCCGGAAGTCTGACACGGCTGCTTTTGAGGAACTGTTGTCGCGTGTTAACATTTGACCTTTGGTGTGTGAGCGAGTTTCAGGTTGAGGGGAGAACACACAAGCTTCTGTTTGCAGACGCACAATCGTTCTCAGTGGAAATTGTACAAGTGACAACAAGAGAATAAACTGCACATTATATCCACAAGTGCACAACATCCCTATTCTCTTACTTCACTTTTACTTTGTATTCGATTTAAATCCTTAGACCAGAGAATATAACAAGAGTCACCGGTTTTTTATAGTTCAATCCAAACAGCACTTGTTAATGATAAATAAGTGACTGGTAAATTATAAACTGCTGTGAGAGTAAACACTCTGGTGTCTGCCCCCTCAGGTATTTGCACCAACACAAGTACACAAGTACAACACAATCACATCCTGCACAGATTTGAACCGGCAAGTGTAACGGAAAAGCACAAATATAATGGTTTCCCCACGAAAGTCTTACAAAACAAAAACTATAAAACCAAAGCAAGTGCGTGAAAATGATTGATAATGTTTGTTTTTCATAAAACACCTATTTATCAATATCAATCACAAAGATTTATGTTTTAAACTTCGACGTGCACGCATGCAGAGTAAATATGAAGAATAAAACACGGCTGACCTTTCAGAGTTGTCAGTCCTTGAAGGCTGACGGGTCCCAGCCTTCTCCTCGCCGAGGTTTATCTGTGGAGAAGAATGTGCTCTGTGCAGCCCACGTCCCACCTGAATCCTCGGCAGCGGTCCGCAGCAGCGAGGAGACATCAGGAGGGAGATGTCGGGAGCTGGCAAACACCGTGCCAAGTGATTCCAGTTGACAAACTGATGCAAAAGGAGAGAGGGGATAGTGAGAAGGGGCAACGGAGGTAGAGAGAGAATCAGATTGTTTCAGAAATGAATAGAGGCAGTGTTTGAGAGCCAAAACTACCGTTAGGACTATAATGCCTCTATTTTATCCGAGGTAAGATCATTAAAGAGACTTTGGCCTGGCTATGGAGATTGGGTTCCACACACAAGGAGGCTCAGAGGAATTTCCACAATTAAGAATCTGAGGAGAGATGGTTTCAGGGTGAGATTAGTCCTGATGTGTGCGTCCTGATCGGCCTCGGACAGGAACATGCCTCGTTTCACATACAAGCAACAACTTATCACACACGGAATAATCTCACACGTGCATTTTCTTCGACTGATTCAAGTCGTGCAAAGTGCAGATGGTTTGCATTTTTTTTTCTGAAAGTAACGCTGCTCATTGAGGCAACGTATTTGCATAAGGGAACCCGAAGCATATTCTGCAGGAACGTGACGTTAAGACTCGACTGGTGCGGCCGTGAGAAACCGCCCGAGGGAGCGGGAGTGACAAGTGTCAGCAGGTTGTCTGAGGCAAGCCCAGACTTCCCAGTAACGGCCGACTCCTGCTTTCACCCACCTGTCCAACCCTTCAGTTAAAAAGGCTGGGCCGCTGTGCACATTCAGGTTAGACACATACCCAGGTGCCGTCAGTTGCTTTTTTTTCCACCACAGCCATTTTGTGGATTTAAATTTGACTTCCCTAGAATCTAAAGTTAAATCAACAGCTATAAATCAAACGTGTGTGTGCGTGTGTGTGTGTGTGCGTGTGTGTGTGTGTCGTGTGCGTGTGTGCGTGTGTGCGTGTGTGTGTGCGTGTGTGTGTGTGCGTGTGCGTGTGTGCGTGTGTGTGTGTGTGTGTACACATAGCTGTCAGTTTATTAGTCACACCCAGTTAAAACGTTTCTTGTCTAACATGTTAGTTTGTTTATTTATGTTTAATACAATTATCATCTTCACAAAGGAGAGTTTATTGCAGGACAGTTGTATTAAACTGCTTTTTTTTTTTTTTAGCTGGAGAAGCTAATAAACAGTTTAACTACAAAAAAAACATTTTGACTGTTCGAGTCCCAGCCTGTCTATAGAGGACGGTTCTCCAGTCCTCCCACTTTCATATACATTCATATACAATATACATTATGTGTATTTGTGCCGTAGTAATGTTATGTGCACTTTGGCTTTTAAATGTTGTCCATGTCCTTCTGCTAACATGGAGGAGGCAGATTTTTGATTTATATATTGCAGCCAGCCACCACCTTGTGTCCCTCTTTATAGACAGAACCGTTCAGGGTGGGAAACCACTAATTACCAGTATATACATTTGCAGTTATAAAATTAGCGAGGTTAGCGAAGGTAGAATCAATAATGGCCCATGATGCCGTGCAGAGAAAAGTTAGGTAGCTATAGAATATGATTAGAAATGTATTTTGTACAAAGGACATGTTTTACCCAAACAATCTTGGGTCAAATGACAAGAAGCTGACATTTTACGAGCCAGGATTAAACATATTTAGCTCAGAATAATAAAAAACCAGCAAGTGTGATGTTTTTATTTATGTATTTATCCACGTGAAAGAATAAGAAAAATCAGTTTTGAGCAGTGACGTGTGAAATATGGATATTCTGTGATGTAATTGTTCTTAGTTACGTTGTTTGTGTTTTTCAGGAGATCAAAATGTGTGTGTGTGTGTGTGTGTGTGTGTGTGTGTGTGTGTGTGTGTGTGTGTGTGTGTGTGTGTGTGTGAGTGTGTGATGTCATCACTGCGAGTCACAGTTTCAGTGGATCATCTCGGCACGGCCAGTATCTCTGTGGGATCTTCAGTGACTCACGCATGTTCGGGCACGACACGTGGTCACGTGACACAAACAGGAAGACATTTAAAAAAGATGAAGTATAAAGTGTAAATAACACGTCAAACTAAAATATCCTCATTTGAGTTATTTTTCTCTTTCCAGGACACGAAGGTTCAGATATGTTTCTCTTTGTAGAGTTGATTTTGTTGTTGTTATTTTGCTTATGGAGAAAGCTTCAAATGCAAATCTCCTTTAATGAGTTCATTTCTGCTTTAGCTGCCACGAATGTCCGTTTCCACCCGGTGAGCCCGGCAGGCTGCGAGGGACTGAGGGTTGGTTCTGTGGCCTGTGGAGTCTTTCTGTTCCATTCGTGTATGTTGGTGACGACGCCTTTGTTGTCTTCCCACAAAACACAGAAGCAACCAAAGCTTCCTTATTTTTGAATTTGAATGTTTGACTTCCTAAAGCGTGTTTTTGTTTTCGTTCGTCCTGCACTGGACTTCTCTCTCTCTCTCTCTCTGTCCTATTTCTTTAAACGTGAACACACTTCGGTGGTGAAATTACACATCGAAAAAGAAACACGTGTTTTTTGAATGATGTTGACGAATGTGATCGTTTTGGATCGACGCAGGTTCGATGCGAAGGAGTAACAGCCCACGCTCGACACCAGCACCTGCAGAAACCGGTCCGACTCGCTGCCGCTCAGGTGAATGTTTAGCAAGGTGCTCTGCAAGTCGGAACATGTGCATCTCCAGGGGAATGCAGCAGTCGGGTAAGTGCACCTGTCCGGGACGTGGTGCACTCCCTGAAGAATGGTCGTGGCTGGTTTGGAAAACAACACAACACAACACAACACAACGGCCGGAGGTTCAGGGACAAAGAGCTTTAGAGATAGTTCCTGCACGAATCAAGTAAAAACAACACAAACTGGACGTGCATGTGCAACCGTGACTCACGGTGAATATAGTGTGAGGTCCCCTGGACTGAAACTACAACAGGTGCTTAAAGTTGAATCTAAAAATATTCATCGCATGAGAGAAATAACATATTTGCGTCGCAAGAAAGTTTCATAAAGGAAAAGTTCATGTAAAAATACGACGGGCTGTTCCTGAAACCGTCCAGATGGAAGCAGGTTTATAATACGAGCTTTGTAAACTCCGCACGGTTTGTCTATTTTGTATTTTTGAAATAAAACAAATCTAAGAGAGTTGTCATCTTTCCTTGTTTTCAAATAACATTTTAAACATCTTTTTAATTGAAGTATAATATAATTAGCTTCACTAGACTTCCTCTGAACTTCTTTTAAACCCGTATGGACTCAGATAACTTGTTTTTCAACATCAACAGATTCACGTCACGCATTGCACAGACAGATTCGCTTGTTTTGAGGACACTGGTTGTTTTGATGTCTGAAATTTAACTGAGCTTTTTTCTTTTTTACAGTGCAGCCTCCACATTCATTTTACTGTTGGTGAAAAAAATTCTTGGAAGACAACGAGCTGCACGAAAGAACAAATCAAGACCCTGAAAGTTTTAACGTCAAAAACACTGTAGCTCCTCAGTTTTCCTGTGAAGAGAGAGAAAGAACAACCGGAGACGTTTCCCCGAGGGCTCACGTGCGTCTGTTTAGCTTTGGGTAAATAACTTCTTGAGGAACATATCCCTTGTTCTGCATTTCACATATTTATTCTGCATGTAATAAAATTGTATTAAATCCTTCACAACATCTTTCACAGCGATTTAGCTGCTGCCGGTTTTTCTTTATTGTGCAATAATGGTTTTGTGTCCGTTGCTTTATTGAGCAACTCACATGTTTTTGAATCGTCTCGTGTGTTTAGACACATTGTGGTTAAAGCTGTTATCAGGGCGTTGAGAAAAAAATACATGGTCAGTTTACGACTACTGAAAAAAACAACCCCCGAGTCGGTAAAGGCCTAAAAAAAAGTGAGCGTCTCCCAGATGCATTAACCAATCACACGTAGGGATTCAGGCTTATCTGTCGATCCTCCGAGTTCCACTGGGTTTCAGGGTTAGAGGTTCCGAGACATAAAAATACTTTCCCTTGGAAGTAGAAGCTCCCCTGCCCCCCCCCCCCCCCCCCCGGCTGCCAGGAGGGATTTAAAGCCGAGGGTGGAAACAGCGTTTGTCTGGAATGAGGACCTGAGTGGACGCGTCCGGACGAGCCGAGGATCGAACCGTGATAACGACCACGATCCGTATTCACGGGACAATGTGTTATATTCTAGTAAAAACAAAATCAGAGAGTCAAACTGATTTAAAGAAATAAAATCAAACGGAGGATACTTCAAATTATAATAACAAACTCAAGTTTATCTTTTTTGGCAAATGTTACGAATGTTAAAAGACGAGATAAGGACGATGTTAGTTCCTCAGCCAACCTGAGGTTTGTGTGTGTAAACAGTAACACATTTTTATAAACACTGATATGAGAGATACACACGTGTAAATACACACGTGTAAATACACACTAACGGCGCAGACACCCCCCCCCCCCTGTTCTCATGCAGGGCGTTTTCTTCCGAGACAAATATAATCAACACAACAAGGACACAATGAGATACTGGCTCCCCCTGCCTGCAACAACACATGTTCACAGTTTAATGCACACAAAGGTAAGTTGTAATCTTTAAAAAATAAATAACATTTCTCCAAAGTGGTTCCTGGATTTGTTTGTTAAAGCAGTAACGCTCTCAACTTCCAGTGGCGGATGTGACAAAGTACTGCATCACTACATGTTTCATGTATCTCTACTTCACTTGTATATATTTATCTGTGGATACTTTCACTATTTACAAGTACTTTTAATACTTTAAGCGTATACTAAAGCATGTACTTATACTTTTACTCGAGCAGAAAATAAATGTGGTACTTTTACTGCACTTTTACCAGGTACAATATTTGAGTACTTCCTCCACCACTGTCCAAATGATCTCAAGTATATTAGATATTAGATATTAATCATTTTTCCTTGGTCCTTCGCAGCCACGAGTCGGTTCAGTAGTGATCCCAGCTGTCAATCACGAAGCCTCAGCCCTCAAGTGACAGGAATGATCTTTGAGAACAAACCGTGAAACATAAATATAACAATGTGGAAACGTGAGTTTGAATGAGCAACATTTTCTCAACTGAAGGGGAAAAAAAGTGTTTGGGGATTTCATTCCTCTGACTAACCAGTTTCTGTCAGGTGTGTGTCTGTGTGTGTTGGTGCGGGAGGACGGGAGGGTGTGTGTGTGTGTGTGTGTGTGTGTGTGTGTGTGTGTGTGTGTGTGTGTGTGTGTGTGTGTGTGTGTGTGTGTGTGTGTGTGTGTGTGTGTGTGGAGGAGGTAAACCACAAGACAGCAGCAGTGATCGTTCTGCCCGCTGACCCCAGGTGACCCCTGCTCATCGGAGGAAAGCCTGTAATGACGGAGAGCTCACCTGGCGTCGCACAAAGGAGCTATTCTGGATTCTAGAAGCTATTCTAGATACATGAGGAGATATTTCCCCCGACCGTTGTTTTCTATTCATCAAGAGCTCAGCGGGAGATAAATATGGATTCAGATAAAGATTCAACTTCATGAGGAGATTCTGGGTCTTTTGCAGTTATATTTTCACCCTTGATCGTTTGTTTGTTGGATGTTTTTGTGTGTTTGTTAGTTTGAGAGCAAGATGAACACACAACTTCAGGATAACGATCGGGAAAGAACCCTTTACATCCTGGTGCAGATGCAGGAAGTGTTTTATCACTTTCTTTAACATTGCAACCTTTTCACTGATTCCTCAGAATAATAATTAATCGATCTAATTGAAAATCTTCCTCTGACATTTGTGGAGTTACATTTTTATTGCCTTGCTCAGAAATAACAGTTTCAGCCTAAAACTAAACGCGCTCTCTGTCCATTGAGATTCTCAATAAATGATCATACACTGTACAAGGGGATATTTACCTCCACAGATAACCAAACATTAAGTCCCAGGTATGTGTTTATGGTTTAACGTTTGCCATTAAGATTCAGAGGAACGTTATCGGCTCGCACCAGTTCACGGATGTTCACCAGTTTGTTTATTCGGACGTGGAGCCACACGGCCTCGGGTCTGAGGACGGGACCGAAGGAGAATGAGTCCCTGTGTCTTTCTCTCCTCTCAGGTGGGATCGTGGAGCCGACCAACAAAAACAAGGCCGGCCATTGTTGCTCTTCTCCTCTTGCAGGGAGATCTCATTCAGGTGGTGACTCGGCACTTTTCTTCAAGGTTGTCACACGTTCCTCTTTGTCAAATTTTAAAATACTTAAAAGAATCACTCGTATCTTAGTATAATCAGAACTGAGTACATAAAGTATTTGTGTAAATGACGTGTGGAAAAGGAAACTTGTTCCTCCAGAGATGAGTTTAATATTTTACTGTTCTTCACAAAATGGTTTCTGCCGGACGACTGATTTCCATATATACATTTAAAGGCGTTTTTACGTACGTATACACATTTGAAGTGTCCCCATGTGTAGTTTGAAGGTAAACATGATGCCACCTGAAGCTGACTCCACCTTCAGTCGTCTAAGCTGTATAAAGAAGGTAGAATCTGTTTCCCCCCCCCCCCCCCCCCCCCCCCTCACCCTAAAACTCTTACGCAGGACTTAGAGTCAACGAGATCCGATATCGCCTCCATCTCAGGAGGGTTGAGCCTGCGGACACAGAGGGCCTTCTATCCACAGAGACCTGGCACACAGTCGTGCTCGGCTCCTTCTGCATCCCCGGCTCCCACCATGTACTCCGCAGGCGTGGAGATCCTCGGCATGATCCTGGCTGTGGCCGGGTGGCTGGGGGTGATGGTGGCCTGCGGCCTGCCCATGTGGCGGGTGGCCGCCTACATCGGTCAGAACATCGTCATCTCCCAGGTGATCTGGGAGGGCTTGTGGATGAACTGCTCGGTGCAGAGCACGGGTCAGATGCACTGCAGGGTGCACGACTCCATGCTGGGGCTGCCGGAAGACCTGCAGGCGGCCCGCGCCCTGGTCATCGTCTCCATGGTGCTGTGCATTGTGGGCATCGGCCTGGCGGTGGCCGGGGCCAAGTGCACCAACTGCAGCCGGGACGTGAGCAGCAAACCGAAGCTGGTGGTGGCAGCGGAGGAACCTTCGTGGTGGCCGGACTGCTGCTGCTGGTGGCCGTGTCCTGGACGGCCCACGCCATCGTGCTGGGCTTCTACGACCCGCTGCTGGAGGAGACGGGGAAGAGGGAGTTTGGCAACGCTCTGTACTTTGGCTGGGCTGCGTCCTGCCTGCTGCTTATTGGGGGGGTCCTGTTATGTTGCTCCTGCCCCCCCAGGCCGGCCGCGGCGCCGAGGGGAGGTGGCCCTGCGGCGCCGCGTGTGGACTACTCGGCTGTCAAAGCCCTGTCAGCGAACGGATACACCAGAAGAGACTATGTGTAAACGTGTGTGAGCGCAGAAGAAGAAACAATAAGCGACACTGACACATCTGGGATCAGCGTGCGGAGGATGGGGCTGATTTTACTGCAGCACGTCGGGTTTCATGCTTCATGATTTGATGATGTCATGACCATTTGTCTTATGTTTTTTATTTTTGTGTTTAAAACATCAAAACATTTTATATGGAGTAAACATGTTATTCCCAAACTGAAGAAAGTCATTGAAAGCTTGAAATCTAATAAATAAAAAAGGTTTTGCATGATTGAAACTACGTTTTGAAGCATAATGTTTTAATGTAGGCTGAGAAAAAACTAATCTCTGTTGTTTTGTATTTGAGTTTTCCTTCTTCAGAGCTGCAGCACTTTATCAACAGTGTGTCTCCACAGACCTGTTCTCTCATCAGTGCAGCAGTTTGTCTTCCAGGGTCGAAACCTTGTCAAATGCTGATCTGAGAACTGGTGCACGTACTTTGAAACTTTGTGGACGAACACCAGCACTCAGATTTGTGAGCTCGTAAATATCACGTTGTCTTTGGCTGCGTTTGTCCGACCTGAAACTCGTGAAACTGAAAAAGAACTCCGGTGGCACGTGTTCAATCACATGTCGTACACTGGGTTATCGGGGATTTACCGCCCGCACGCAGATTGTCTCTTTTTTAATTAAAATCATCTCAGATTAAAACTTTTAAAACGAGGAAAGAAAAACCTTCTTCAAGTTATTTAGCAGTTTGTAACTTTGCCTTAGCATCAGGAGCACTGAGGCATGTGGCAGCTGCAGGGCTCCGACCGATGAGCGCTGCACCGGCGCACACACAAAAAATTAGGTATTTCATTTCAATGCAAATGGAGGAGAGGAACAATGGGGGGGCTTGTTTCAGAAGATCACCCCCTCTGCTTCCCTTCCATTGTGGCCTGTCCTCCGTCTGTGAGGGTGAAACCGAGTCAGTGTGTATCTGCGAGGAAACGTGACCCAGACTGCGGAGCCACAAAGACCCTGTTGATCAGCTGGTCCCTTCGCTTCCCGAGTCACAGTCACTGGGATCGAGACTCAGAGACTCTGCAGATCCAAATGTCAAAATAAAAGCAGGTGCTGTCGAAAAAAAAAAAAAAAACCGTTTTTTGTAAAACTGGAATTTTTAATAGACTTTATTTAGGATAGCAAAACGGTGTGGATAAGTGGAAATAAAAAAATACAGAAGTAATACGCGCCAAAAAAAAGATACTGCATAAAAAGGGGCTGATTAGACGAAGCAATAAGATTCATCATCATAAAACTGTTAAGACGTTTTTTCCACGATGTTGCTTTGAGAAGAAAATGGGAGGAATTCTGCAAAAAGATAAAAACCATAAGAGCTTCTGGCAGAGAGCGGGTCAAGGTCAACAAACAGCTCTATAGATCTGTGTCTTCAGCAGGAGAGCAGAGGGGGCGGCCCGGTGTTGTTTGAGGCGGACGATGAAGACGATGAAGACGATGTGATATCTGAGCCCCAGCTGATACAGAGATGTGCTGTCCTTTGTTCTGATGAAGCTGCACGAGCGACCAAATGGAAGAAGGTCCCGGTGACCTCCTGAAAACCCTGGAGGCCGCTGCTGCTCTTTCAGCCTCTGACGTAGGAAACCTGCAAACACAGAACCAAGACGAGATGAGAGGAACTGGCTTCATTTAATTATCTGTTTGTCCTGCAGCTGATTTTCTGTTTGTTGTGTGAATGGCTTCAGTGAAGTGTTCTCTGGGTTTTGTGGCGAATGTTTCACTACACGATGATCGCTTGCAAACGCTCGTTAAAACAACCCGCTCGAGGCGTTTCCAGCCCGTGGTCAGTGAGATGTGTGATGACGCACATTAATACAAATAACTGCAGATTTACTAGTAGTTGTACATTAATAACGTCTTTAGCTGTTGTCCAATAAAAGCATTTAGTCACTTTGATTGTTCTTTCTAGCACAGGTTTCCTCAGCGTGTGTGTGTGTGTGTGTGTGTGTGTGTGCGTGTGTGTGTGTGTGTGTGTGTGTGTGTGTGTGTGTGTGTGTGTGTGTGTGTGTGTGTGTGTCTGATGTGGGTCTGTGCTCGCTCAAGCATCCCTCGACTCTCCCTTGTTGGATATGTGCCTGCTCATGCACACACTTGCAAGGAGTGCGGATCCTATTTCACCATTTGTGTGACTTGTCTGTTCTGCCAGGCGACTGTAACTCTTTTTTTATTCCTCACGTCAAAACGATGCCTTGCTTCAGTCTGGGGCAGTAAGGACTTTTTTTTATCCATTACAGATAAATGGTAAATGGCCTCAAAGCACTTTACAGTATCAGTCACATTCACCTATTTTCAATCAGACACCGTGTTTTGGAATTCTGTATCTCCACCAAGAGCCAGAGGGGAAGTTTGGAAGCTGTAAGAATGATTAATGACTCCTGAAGCTACAGGAGGTGGGGGGGTAAATAGAGGAGGGTCTTTGTTCCTGTGGCACGTGCAGCAGTTAAACTGAGGCAGAAGCCCCTGATGCACTGTGACCTTCAGAGCAAGGGCACTGATAACACCCCCCCACCCCCCCCCACCCACCCACCCCACGTGCACACAGAGGCACACCAGCTATTGTTTCAGACCCACACTCTCTTTGTAACACCGGAAACACGAGTTTGATTCCTGACAGAAATACCCCTGGTTCATAAAGGATGTTTTTTTTATCAGCTCCAAGTGCACATGCTGCATGTGTGCAGAGGGTTTGTGTTGTTTGCACTGCAGCTCCCACATGTGGTCTCCGTCGTGAAGCTCCCACGGCCACCGGGGGAAACAGATTAATCACAGGAGCTGCAGAAGGCACATAGCTCAACACACCCCTAACCCTACATTTGGATCTGCCCCAAATCTAAATTCTGTGATGAGCTGCAGGAGTCCAAACCCAGAGACTAACTTTCTGAGAAAAGCTTCGGATTCTCAGAAGTTTGGTTGAAGACGAGATGTTTGTGTTAAGATGAGTCTGGTGTGGGTTCAATTCAAGTTCCGTTGGCCTAAAGCCTCCGATGTCCCTTAAAAGGCCGTGGGCCCTTTAAACAATGATGGTTACAGTAAATTAAACATTAAGAGACCTAGTTTTAGCAAAGTATCAGAGAATGATCATTTTACCCCTAATTCCCTCTTTCCACAGCTTCATTAAACATAGTTCATAGAGTCATGAGAGCACCGACCTCTGCCCCGGCCCCCCCCCCCGTCGGTTCAATCAAGCTGCAACAGATTCCACACACTCATAGAAATCTATGTATGTGTGTTCAGGTAATGTCCTAACGTAACAAAATGATTGTAGATCAGAAATGTGAATCCTGAAGCTTAAACCTCCTCCGATACGCGCGTGGAGAGAGAAAGCTGCTTCCTTCCACTTTCAATCATTCATCCACAGATCTTAACTGTGTCTGTTATCCTTTAACCACGGCCGAGCTGAGATCCAGGCCCTGTGTTTACTCTCCCCTCACCCAAACAGGTGGGAGCGCTACCGGGGCCCGGGAAGATGAATGATTAAGCCGAGGCCGTTCACATGCCACGGCTGGTTCTTGTTTGTTTTGTGGCCGCTCAAACGAGGAGGGACACAAGACAATCTGAACTCTTCCCTGGCCAATGACCGGCGAAACGCCCCCTTCTGCTCCGGAGAAACGTTGTGTTGATATGTGCGATCGGCTTCACTCCCTCGATCCCCTTCTGTCTGATACCGCGGAGCCTCACAGAGTTCAGACATGCCTTCACTGGGACTGGAGATCCTCGGAGTGGCGCTTGGCGTCCTGGGATGGGTCCTGGCCATCATGTCCTGCGCCCTGCCCATGTGGCGAGTGACCGCCTTCATCGGGGTGAACATAGTCACCGCTCAGGTCACCTGGGAGGGCATCTGGATGAACTGCGTGGTCCAGAGCACCGGGCAGATGCAGTGTAAAATCCACGACTCCATGTTGGCTCTGAGCGGCGACCTCCAGGCGGCCCGGGCCCTCACCATCATCTCCATCTTGCTGGGCGTCCTGGGGGTCATGGTGGCCATCATGGGGGCGAAGTGCACCAACTGCGTGGACGAGGAGACGGCCAAAGCCCGGGTGATGATAGCCGCTGGCGTGGCCTTCATCTTGGCCTCCCTGACCCAGCTCATCCCCGTGTCCTGGTCCGCCAACACCATCATCATGGAGTTCTACAACCCCATCATCCCCGAGGCGCAGAAGAGGGAGATCGGCGCAGCTCTGTACCTGGGCTGGGCCGCGGCCGCCTTCCTGCTCATCGGCGGCGGCGTCCTCTGCTCCAGTTGCCCCACGCAACCGGAGAAAAGGTACGGGCCGCCGTCCAAGATGGTTTACTCGCAAACGCCCCGGTCGATCGTCCCAAGTGACTACAACAGGAGAGACTATGTCTGAACTCACTCCCGCAGCTTTTCTCACACTTTACCGTCACGGACAAAACGGCTCAGAGACGGAGGTCATTGGAACGGAAACACGGATCTGAACACGTCGGGTTGAGAAGCTGCTGAGACCAAACACGCTTCCTCTGTTAATGTGTCTGTTTGGAAAAGTGAAGCTACGACTTTATGTTTCGTGATGTTTATTTTGTACTTTATTAAACTACTTGTACGATTTGTTTCCTACATTTAGAGAACACATGTTTCTGCGGCCGTACTTTTTTTTTTACTGTTTTTAACTGTGTTTCATGAAAAAGCTTCAGAGTTGTTTGTGTAACGTGAAGAAGCGACACGATCAAATCTCCTCGTCTGCGTTGTTGACATGTTTTTTCATTAAAGTTGTTGATTTTGACTGAATTTGTGTGTTTCGTTTCTATTTGAGGCTCAGAGGCGAAAAAATATGAAGAAGTTTGAGGAAAATCGTATTTAAAAAATGATCCGTAACGAGTTTTCGATATTTTTAAAGTATTGTCAAAAGGGAATAAATGGAAAACGATGAAAAAGGACAAATGAAAAGCAGAAACTCGTTTTGAGGGATGATTTAAAAACCTTCGATCTTCAGTCTAAACTGAGGAATGTTAACGAAGCAGTTTAAAAATAAACCCGGTGAGATGTTTGATCTTCACATCAACGTGAGCAGAGAGAAGTGTTGGACTGGTTTCCCCCTTCGGGTCGATGGGAGTTTCCCTCCCAGCATCTTTCCACCTGTCTCCCACATGAACCGCTGCTTTGTCGGCGTCTCCGCACTCGGCTCCCTGCTCCCAGACAATGGACCCGTTTCATGTGAGGGGAGGGGGGGACTGCACAGGTGGGGGGGGGGGGGGGGGCATTGTCAACACCGGGGCCACAGAATGCCAAAGGAGGGTGGGGGGGGGGACGGACCCTGTCCCGAAGAATTTCAAGGGCGGTCTGCAGACAGGTAGGATCGTTAGAGCCCGTCGGAGATAAGGCTGACGAGGAGGAAGGTTTAAGAAAGTTCCTTGTTCCTATGAAACCTTTTCTCAGCATGACCTCATCTGGAGGTGAGAGGTTCTCTGACACGCTGGTATTTTTGGATGGAGCGAGAGGTTTTCACCACAGAGCGATGATAAGGAGGCAGGGCCCTTGAGGTCAGGCGTTGTTTGTTTGGGAAGCGAAGTGAAGCAGCATCACCAGACACCTGCAGAAGTTTATCTACGACCGAAACCTGAAACCGATCTTATACACAAGTGAGGAGTGTAGAAATATATACGAGCCGCTCCCTGTTAGATAAAGTGAACGACTCATCTTATTCAAACGTCTTCGTTTTGCTGTTTCTCTGGTTCTAACGACCCCCCCGTGCCCTCTCCGCTGCACGGGGCCTCTCAGCGGGACAGGCCCATTGGGAAGCCGGCCATGTAAACTGATAGCAGCGACCGCTCGGCTCCTTCCTCCCCTTTTTCATGATGTCAGCTCCTTCGAGGACTCCTCCCCCCCCGCCTGGTCCGCCTTATAAAGGATACTGGTGAAGTCGAGGCAACAGATCATCACAGTCTCACAGATGCGAAGCCTGAAGTCGTCTTAATTGCAGGTCGGGTCTCAGGTTGACTCTTCCCCCCTCTTTGCAGATCTAGTTTTTCCTGTGATCTCCTCAGCCTCAGCAGCAGCCAGCAGCAGCAGAAGAAGAAGACGCTTCAGGATGTCTGTAGGGCTGGAGTTGATTGGCATCTCTCTGGGCATTCTGGGATGGATTATTGCCATTGCGGCGTGCGCCCTCCCCATGTGGAGGGTGACGGCCTTCATCGGCAGCAACATCGTGACGGCGCAGATCATCTGGGAGGGCCTGTGGATGACCTGCGTGGTCCAGAGCACGGGGCAGATGCAGTGTAAGGTCTACGACTCCATGCTCGCCCTGTCCCAAGACCTGCAGGCCGCCCGCGCCCTCACCGTCGTCTCCATCCTGCTGGCCATCCTCGCCGTGCTCATCGCCATCGCCGGGGCCAAGTGCACCAACTGCATTGAAGACGAGGCGTCCAAGGCCAAGGTGATGATCATCTCCGGTGTCTTCTTCATCGTCTCCGGGGTCATGCAGCTCATTCCCGTGTCCTGGTCGGCCAACACCATCATCAGAGACTTCTACAACCCGTTGCTCACCGACGCTCAGCGGCGGGAGCTGGGGGCCGCGCTCTACATCGGCTGGGCGGCGGCTGCCCTCATGATTCTGGGCGGCGGCCTCCTCTGCTGCTCCTGTCCTCCACGTGAGACCAGGTACAACCCGTCGAGGATGGCGTACTCTGCCCCGCGGTCCGCTGGAGGCCCCGGGCTAGAGAGGAAAGACTACGTATGAGTGGCGGTGGGAAAGGAACTGAACTGCTTCGGACTGAGGGAGCACTGAGGGAACAAGGAGACAAGGAGACAAGGAAGCAAGGAGACTCCACGATGAAGGATGTGTTTGAGTTCACCTGTGATGTTTAGGAATCTGTGAATGAGGCTCTTTGTTTTTCTGAGGCTGTAAAAGTTCGCAAAGGACATTTGAGTGGAATTTGTATTTTTTTTAGCTTTAAAACTAAATAAATATCCTCAGTGCCTTTTTTTTATTTTTTACATCAACACAATAATAATAATAATAATAATTGTACAATCACTTATTTTTTTAACAGAGTCCAGGCTCCCTTCCATGTTTACGACTGAATATTTTTTTATAACCGTTACTGCTTCGTGTGTCACCACCTTCATAATAAAAGCACTTCTGGGAACTGAATGGAAGAACTTCACGTGTTAAACGATCCTCGACAGGTTCACATGCTGTAAATACTGTATGGAAATCATGAATAACCTGTAACGACTTAGTAGTAACTGTATTAAAACGCAGCCTTTTGTGCAGTGGGGTTAAGGAAGGTGTGTGTGGGGGGGGGAGGACTTTGAATGTCTTTGTGTCTTATATTCCACGACTGTACATGTATCTCACAAGTGTTTTTTTTAAATAAACGTGACTTTTTTTCTACGACATCTTTTCTTATTTCCCTTCATCCGTGTGTTTCATGCTCGCGCTGCATTGGAGGGTTTTGCAACATCACATCCTGCTCAGCGTGAGTCAGGCAGATGCTGCCAGGTGCCTTCGTAACGGAACCCTGACATTTGATCCCCGGGTCCACGTTACCTGGCAATTTAACCACACGCCGCGCTCCCAACGATTAGCCACGGGATCGGCTAACGGGCGGAGGTGAGAAGCTGTGAGCTCAGAGGCAGTGGAAGTCGTGCTCGGCGGGTTTGCGTGATTAGTTGTCGGCACTCCTTTCCAAAACACTCGCCACATATTTGTACAGTTACACAGGTCGGTTGGGGGGAGCTGCCGTGTTGCACCACACTCCTGTTGGCCGACGAGTGGGATGAAGGTAGAAGAGTCTTGAGTTTGAGGCTTTAAGTCCTCGTGGCAGATTCCTGGATGGATCCACTTCCCTCGGCTCTCGTCCACCGTCCTGAGCTGTTATCTTCTAAAACTCCGCCGAGGCCCAGCTGTCAATCACACTCTCACACACTCACACATATCAGTTCCTTCATCAAGATCCGTCGATTATTATCAGTGAATATGTCAAAAAACGCCAAATCTCTCCATGTTAAAGATCAAACTTTCTTCTCAAACCCGTTCCACATGTTTTTACCTTTTCTTTGTCGTGATCCTTCAGGTAGTTTGTGTGTTATAACAAACACACAAACACACAAACACACACACAGAGAGGGGTGAAAACACTTATCTATCCAATCAGCAGCAGTTTCCATGAGTCCGGAGTCTCTCAGTGTTGTGGACTCACACCTGGCGACGGAGGCCTGTTGAAAAATTCATGCTCATCTCATAGTAAATATGGGAAAGGAGCCTCGGTGCCTCTCTCACGTTACGCTGCCGGATCGGTGTCGGCTCCGACACAGAGCGGCGGCTCGACATCTGCTCACGGTGACTCACGGTTACATTAATCACACTTCATATTGAGATGAGTTTATTCAAGAAGCTGAACTGGACGTTTAAAATGCCTGAAATATAAATAAAATATAGATTAATCATAATGGAGGGAGTCCACATAGTGTACTTCATATTTCCATGGTCACACAAATATCTTTCAGTTTGTACATAACAGATTTAAGTTTAGATTTGTGATCAAGTGAAGTCAGGTTTGCCAAATAATGTTATATATTATATATTTCATGATAAATCCATATAGTAAACACTGGCCTGTTGTGTAACATTGTCAGACCTTAAAAAAACAAACACTTACATAATTCTGTGAATTTAATTTCTGTTTTAGACAATAACTCTTTATTTGCGGATTAAAAAACGTTGGAAATTAAACAAACTAAAACACTTTCATCCCTCTGCTGCTGTTTTTAATATCCTGTCATCATACGCGTTGTTTTGAGATATTTTGACAAGAGACTCGTCAAGTTTCTGAGGTTGTGATGAAAATAAGTTTTACAACATTATCACCTACAAGTTCATTTGTGTTCAGGTGAAGTCAGATCACATCAAGCTGTAATATATGTCATGATAAACACATATAATCCAGGTTGTGTGACATGGCTGAAACATAAAATACATAGAATTGCAGCATTCTGTGAATTTATTTGTCTTTTATGATGATAAATTATTTATTTGCTGATTAGATGACACGTATTCCCTTAAACACACATTTACCCACACTATGTTTAAACTGTTATTATGGATGTTTTGTTGTTGTTGATTTGAGTTTTAGTTTTTTAGACAAAACTACATTTAGACAAGAAACCTGTCAATCATTAATAAACTCACTTATGAACAGTGAGCAGGTAGAAACTGACTCTCGTCAACCGAACGACTCGGGAACTTTGTGAGTCTCTGTGGTCTCGCTCCGCTGGCTCTGGTCAAACCGTGGTCACGTGACCGATACTGGGGAATGTGAAGGGCAGAAGGTTTCCTGGCTCCCCCCCCCCACACCCCCCACACACACACACACACCCACACACCCCCCCCACACCCACTGGAAATAACACAGACTCACTGTGTCCAGTCAGTGGGAACGGAAACTCACTGAGGCTTCTTACCTGAGGAGGAAAAGCCCCTCAGCTCTTTGTCCCCCCCCCCCCCCCCCCACACTCACTGTGTGTGTCCTTTACATTTAGATATTATTACATTATCATAATAAACTTTATTCCTACAGCACTTTTCAAATCAAAGTTACAAAGTGCTGCACAGAGTTTAAACAAGATCAAATGTGACCAATAAAATCAGTCAATAATACAAAATTAAATTCAACAATGAGGATGATAATTAATCATTTAGTTTTTATTTAGTTTTTATTTCCTTTCCTTTTAAATGTAATTTTAACATCTTGTGTTTCTAAACATCGTCTTTCTTCTTATTTGTGATTAGATTTCAACATGTTTATATTTTCATCTGTATTGTGCTAAAGAAATAAAGTTTATTATTATCATATTATCATCAGCAAAAGTTTTACTGCCTGATCTTTAAATCATCCACAAAGTTGTGTGTGTCAAACTTAACACAACAGACTCACAACACAGACAAAGATCCCAGGATCATCTCTAAAATTGTAGTTGTTGTTGTTAGATTGAATCAAATGTAACGGTTTAAATTATTCAGATTCATTCATTCATCCTCACACAATGAAACGACCTCATTGTCTCTGAGCTGAAGTTCAGTCCGTCTTCGTTCCTCCTTCAGTCACGTGCACGGTTCACGTGCACGGTTCACGCTCTCGCTCTCTCTCCTCGTCCAATCACAGCTTGACGCTCTCGCCTTGAGCCAATCACCTGTGAGCTGTCACCGTTTCAAACGTTCTCTCTCTCCGACTGTTACTCAGCTGAAAGTTCAATGAGTGACACATTCCTGCATCACCCCAACTCTTCATCGTCTCCCTTCAAACTGTCCAATCAGACGCCCTCGTGAAAATATAACACAACAAGAAAACCACAATACACGTGGACAGTGCGTCCAATCAGGGACGAGCCTCGTCAATGGTGTGTACCTGTTGTTGTGCTTTGTTATTTGTTGAGTTTTATGATTTGTTGTGTTGTTGCTCCACCGTACAAATGAAATATAACATTTATTTTCCTGTTGAAAAGGGAAAAGTTGAGGATTCAGCCGCTGAGTCTTCACCGAACTACTGAGGGAACGTTAACAGGATGTGCCACAGGTTTACTGAGGTCAGGTCGTACTGGCAAAATCTATTTCTGTGTGTGTGTGTGTGTGTGTGTGTGTGTATGTGTGTGTGTGTGTGTGTGTGTGTGTGTGTGTGTGTATGAGCTCATTGGTGAAGCAGATTTATGAGCAAATGTACCTGCTGATAAATCGGGATCCCTCCCTGTACATTCCAGCCGTGTGTCTGAGCTCAGATAAGAAACTCTCCCTCTCACCCTCGCGGCTCGGTGCTGTGGTCGAAGGACCGAGGTCAATGTTTGGTGTTTGGAGAGACGCCGGCCGAATGAGAGAGAGGATCTGGGAACAGGTTTCAACGAGGCAGCGATAGAAGAGTGAGGAACTTTTAAAATGACCTGAAATCAAAAGACGAACTAGTGCAAACATCAGATTCTCCCACAGATCGTCTCACATGAAAAGAGCAGAGAGCAGTAAAAACAACCTGTCAACGACTCAATGAGAAACATTCACCCAAAGAAACAATCAGAACAATCTGCTGCCCTCCTGTGGTCAAACTAAAAACCTGCAACAATTAGATGTTAAAGGGTTTTACTCTGTTATTACTGTGGAACAACACAAGATTCAACTTTTGGTTCCTTCAACTTTCTCTTGAATCTGAATTTCCACCTATGATCATCTTCTGCTTCTTCATCTTTATTCTACTATTATTTACTTGATATTATCGACATCATTGTAACTGTTTTAAACATCTAACTTGTTATTTGATCTTGAACTTTACATGTGACCAGGATCCACAGGTGAAAATGAGCCTCTTGGTTAATTCTGGTGTATTTACAGTATTTACTGTGTTATCAATAGACAGGGGCCCTGAAAATTAACTCTATGAATGAATTAAATGAGAAATACATCTTTCTCAGGCAGCAAATTTACAATGTTGAGTTTTAGAAAACATTAAAATAATTTTGAACGTTCATTTTCTAACATGTTGAGGCCACAAAATAAGTTGAAGCTGAGATGAAGAAGCCAAACATGTAAATGTAAATTAATGAATAGTAGAATCAAATAAATGATGTGTAAAATTAACATTTTCGGGTTTTTCTTTCACCAATTTACCCCAAAAATACCAACATTTAAATTTGACTGTGATGAATTTTACAGTGTGATACAGCTGCCTCTACTGCCATCTAGTGGAGACAGAGACAAGCACACAGTTCAAACAAGAGGGTGACGGAGTTTTCTGGATAACAGAACTAACGTAGATCTGGAAAATTGACACGAGGGGAGTGACGTGTTTTACTTATCACTGTTTTCCACATAACTTAATAAACATCTGACAGGTACAGTACAGTAGAGTACAGTAACCATGTGGCCTGAGTGTAAAGTTTCCTGGAATGAAAAATACAATATTTCATCTACTATTGTACAACTTCTAAGTCAATTTATATATTTAAATAACTTTAAATTCCATTGTACTTGATTCTGTTCGACTTAACAAACAGTGAATCTGCTTGAGGAGCTGAGGAGCTGTTGTTGAAACCAGCTCGTCCCCGTCTCTGCTGCTGAGTCATTATGTGGAAACACAAATAAACTTCCATCAACACAACCTGCAGCCGTCACACAACAACACAGGGTGTCGACGAGCCGCCTGCATCGTTTCATTGTTTCTGAAACCAACTCTCTCTCATGAGTCAACTCTGCTTCCGTCAACAGATTCACAGCAGCTAGAGGAAGAAGCTGAGACGTGAACGTACAGTGTCACAGACTAATTACTTTAATGGGTCAGACAAGAGGGGGGGGGGGGGGGGGGGGGGTTGAAGTTAATAAAACACAACATTCAACATCGTCCCTTATTCCTCATCCGTGTTTGTGCAAAGCTCCCAGCAGACCCACCACCAACACACACACACACACACACAGACACACACATCAGGAAACTACAAAACAACAGTTACTGTAGGTAGTGCTTCGTTTTCAACAGCATCAACTGTGTCATGGTGTTTTTTAACACGACACACACACACACACACACAGACACACAGAGGATGTGGACAGTCACAGCTCCTCCTCGGCGTGGTCCAGTGGCGTGTACAAGAGCGCGGCCGTGTCCTCCTCGAAGATGATGGCCACGGTCTCTCCAGCGTCCATCACCGCTGCACTGGTCTGCTCGTACGCCTGCAGCGAGAGAGGGAGAGACGAGAAGTGAACGTTTCACGTCGTCACACGACAGCGAGTCAGGATTTTACACTCAGTCCACGGAGGTACCCGCTCGAGCAGCTGCAGCCGCTCCTCGTTCAGCAGGTTGCTTTGCCTCAGCTGGATCACCGTGTTCTCCAGACCCAGGAGCTTCTCCAGGTGCCGGCGGTGACGCTGCTGCAGCACCTTCACCTTCTTCTGCAGCTCGGAGACGATCGCCTCCAGCTGCTCTTTGCTCAGACTGTTCCTGTGGTAGCTGGGAAACAACGAGAGGAGCAACACCGGGAAATACAGGGGAGAGAAGACAGGAAGAGATCCAGCAATGTGTTTTTATACTTTCTTCAACATTGTGAAATATGGTGTTTTTATTTTGACATTTATCAATTTCCCAGAAAAGATATTCATGGATCTTGCTGAAAAAATAAATCCAGACTTATTTAGGAGACTGATATTTACGAATCTGCAATTTGGTGCAGATCCAAATATAAATTTGGACCGAGCAGATTTAACTTGTTGTTTAAATCACTATTTCATTTTTCTATTTATTTTTATTGTGTTTATAAATCTGAATATTGATAAGAGTTGACTTATTGTATAGAAATACAGTTCATATTAACTTAATAGATTATTTTTCATAAATTTGACCAACTTTAAAGCAGCCCCTTTGTCCTTGTAGCCTCATTTGATCCTATTTGTCTTTTTAAGCAACAATTTTTATTTTATTTGATCCAAATTGTCCTTCAAGGGGGATTTCATGGTTTTCAGATAAAAAAAAAAATTGGAAAGCCTTTTGATCTTAAGCTTAAAAACTGCTGAATAAATAACATTTATGATTATTATTATTCATGAGGGGAAAGTCAATCATTCTAACTGACTCTGCACAAGTTTGAATCTAAGACTCTGTTCCCATTCTTAACCCTGAACTTGAGGCTTTACAGGAAACTCTTAAAGATTCTGAATAAATCTTGAAGTTTCCCTGAAGGTTCTCACCAGTGCTCCTCCAGCTGGTGATCCTGCTGCTCTGTGCCGTCCTCGTCTGACTTCCCATCGTCCCCCTCGTCCGTGTCCAGTCTTTCCACCGTGAGGACGAGCGCCGCGGGGGGAGGCGGCGCGTGTTTGGACACTATGGGCACAGTGGACGAGATGGGCTTGGAGCTCAGAGCAGACGACAGCACCGTGTGCGGGGTGAAGACGAGCCGGGTGGAGGGCGCGCTGGGGAGGACGCTCGGGATCTTCTCGAAGTAGGCGATGACTTCGCGGCCTCCTTGGAAGCTGAGGGTCTCCTCTGTGGAACACGTCACGTCTTCAGCCCTGATTCCAAGCTCCTCTTGGCCTTCAGACATCACCACCACCTCCGTGCTCCCTCGCATGTCGTCTACCGTCTGGAATAAAGCTAAAGGGAAACTCGTCCCTGTTTGGAATCCATCCACTGATGTCAGCGTGCTCAGGTCTGCGTGGAGAGATTTGACACCGCCGCTCGACTCCACCAGGCCGGTTCCACCGCACTGCGACGGGTCGACCGTGATCTCGTACACGTGAACCGTGCGCAGCGAGTTCTCCACCTCCGCAGCGTCCGCGGCCGCCGCCCTCTCGTCATCCCCGTGCAGGCGAACACGCTTTGTCCTCTTCTCACTCTGATCATCAGCTTTTCTTTTCTAGAAAGAAGCAGAGGTGTGTGTTGGGACCGATGCAATACTCACTTATTGCATAACGCTGCACAAGCATTGGCTGAGTGTGAAGGATTTAGTGAATCTGTGCAACCAGCTGATTAACGACGCCTCACGCTTCCCCCTTCTCTTTTGGTTTGACCCTTCTGGGCTCCTGTAGCAAAATGGCCGCCCCCGTGGAAAAGAAGCAGCAGCTGATACAAATACAAACGACTCATTCTAAGGTCATGAAAACACAATGACCCCTTGTTCCACTCATGAAAACATAGTTGTGAATATTACGTTCAATTCCTGCTGATGCATCAATAGAAATACTTCACACTCGACCTTTAAGAATTAAACATCTTTGTAATATGGGAAATGCAGAGAAGTGTGTGTGTGTGTGTGTGTGTGTGTGTGTGTGTGTGTGTGTGTGTGTGTGTGTGTGTGTGTTTGATTCTAGAGCCGGACAAACTTGAACAGCCTGATATATAAATTCAACAAAGAAATAGTTTCCTAAAATGTTCTTTTCAAATTCTTACGACAAAGAAAGGAAATTGAGGGATGATATTTTACACTTTAACCATAAACTTTATTATTAATAAGTATAAATACAAACAAAAAAACACAAACACAACGAAGTATATAGAACCTGAATTAAGAAAAGAAAGATTCTTGTTAAATAAAATGTAAAAACTTATCCACGACTTTTCTGCTTTCTTTATTCTGTAAATTATTAGTTTTATTATCGGTTAAACAAATACAATCCTTGTGAATAAACCTGATCCATAAACCGTTTATTGTAAAGCAACTTCTTAACGACTCAAGTGTTCCGCAAAGTAAAATAAAATAATGACTGCGCCGCCCTGACTCGTGAGCACGAGACCGTGTGGTTGGTTCCTCGTTCTCTTTTCTCTTTACCTCGACCTCCTGGAACACCGTGGGCACGGCGTCGCTCTCCAGGTAACGGATCCCCCAGCGCACCCGGAAGCACGACGCCGCAAAATGCTGGTGGCAGATGTACTGGTGTCGAGAGGGAGTCCAGTTCTCCCGTCCCATGTTCCTCAGCCACTGCTGCAGCCGCTCCGGCTCCTGCAGAGGGAACCTGGAATATGAGAACGAGTTTAATATCAAAGTTAGAAACGTTAATAATGCAGAGAACACAGTGGAAGTCTGAGCATCAACACTGGGATCATGTGACTCGACGACTCGTCACGCTGCAGCTCGTCACATTAAACCACAGCGTGTAATGTACATTAATAATAAACACCAGCATCACAGAAACGCAGCCTCCAACGTGACTTTTGACTAAATAAATACAAATAATATGATAAATAAATCGTTCTCTGCTCATAGAGAAGAGTTTGAAACCAACAACCTTCACTCAGGAGGAGAACCCTGTGTTTAAACTCAAGGGAATATAATAATGAGACATTAATCCTGATCATTATTGATGTAAACATGTGAAATATGAGTTTTCCTTCATGGAGGAGGACAGCTGTGCTCAAAGTGTTTTACAGATAAACCCACTGATGGTTCCTCTTCCTGGTTCTTCCAGGACTTTCTACAAACATCAGAAACCCACGGTTCTCACACAGCGACTCGAGTTCAGAGGTTCGGCTTCTCCACTTCCGGGTAGGGACACAGAAAGTTACTGAAGGTGAGTGAGTTAACCCCCCCCCTCCTCCTCCTCGGTTCGGGTCTGACCTGTAGAAACTCCTGGTTCCGCTGCAGGACTCGGTCTTGCAGCTCGGGACCGAACAGTACTTCGGCATCTCTCGGTTCCGCGAGTCCAGTTCACTTCACAACAGGAAACTGGTGTTCCGTGTGAGAGCTGTCAGCTGGCGGCGCCTTTTGACGTCAAGCGATCAGCTGTTCACACGCGAGTGACGTCATATGCCCGCGACTCACAGGCCTGTAAACACGTTGTTTTATTTTTACTGAAATGGAAATAAAATAATTAATTATTTTTAAACAATGCGAAGAGATGCAATAGAAGAGAAATAACTTGTAATAGATAAAAAGCAAGGGTTAGAAATTAAAATAAAAATATAAATGAAATAGGATTAAAAAAACTATTAAAATAAGTTGTAATAAAGATTTTAAAAAAGCAAGACAGAAAATAATAGGATTGGGTTAAAAATAAAAATGATAAAATAAAATCTAACTGAATTTTATATTGGTGAAAGCATGTTCATTAACAAAAAGCTGCAGATCCATGAGTCTGCATCGTGATTATGGGCTGTTGAATTGTGGAATAACATTATATTGTTTCGATCCACAATACGTATGTTTACACGTGCCACCCGATTCCACCAAAAGTAAACGAATTACACAATTAAACAATAAAATAAATATAAAATTTATGAAATAATGAATTATTTCTACCCTTGTTAGTTTTGGGAGATTTGGTTTTGAGAGAAATGAGTTTTCTGTAAAGATTGTTGAAACCGAACTGTTCACTGTAAATTTCATAATTTTGTTCACTGAAGTTGTTTTTAAAAAACTACCCAAGAATGTACAGTGAATTTATATTAAACAAGCTGATACTGGATATAATTTATCATACATCCAAATGGAGGAAAATAAATCCACTTTGCTGTTAAAAACAAAAAAGGATCATCTCATTTCACTAAGGCTAATTCCACAGAAATCTTATTCACTATGTTTTGTGATGTCACAATGTTCTTGACCTTTGACCATTAAACCGTATTGATTCTTAACGTTTGTTCCAAAACTAAAGAAACTCCCTCAAAGTGTTCTTGAGTAAACGTGTTCACAAGAATCAGATGTACAGATATATTCTAATCATCCATCCACAGAGAACACAGAACTACAAAACAGACAAGACAATATGGACCAACATAAATAAAGATACCAGCTTGTTTCTAAAATCACAGGACTGGATTTTTTTATTCAATATTTTTCTCCAAACATTACACGGAATCTTTAAATGATACAGTATATATACATACACGTCAGTGTATTTCTTTATCTAAAAAGTTGAGGGCCGTTGGACAATGCAGCTGTGCGTTTCAAGACAGGGTTGCATGTTGGACGTTTGTGTACTGAACACATCCACAGAACGGTGGTGGTGGGTCAGAAGGTACCAGGGATCGAGTGCCATCAGTGTTACACCAGAGCTACGTTTGGAGAGTAGAGTGTGCAGGCGCTGCCGGGTGAGTGCACCATGACAGTCAGGGATGAAAACATGAAGAGCAGCAAAATCTTCCTCGGCAGGAAGCAGTGCAAAAAGAAAAGTTACCAGCTATATGACGGAACCAGCTAATTACACCACTAATGGCAAACAGCACCTTTAAGAGTGTACCCAGAGACACATGACAGACTGGGATCACACACGTAAGTATAATTTGTAATGACTGACGTACTGCAGGTTGGTTTGAGAAACACTGATCCACATGCTGCTCTTAGCTGTGTACACGGGCCTACAGTGCAACGCCAGGGTTCAGAGTCACAAGATGCTCCTTGTACAAACTGAACAATCATCTTTAATCACAGATCTTTGGTACGTACTATCTACTTGATCCCATCTGCTAAGTGTGTCAAATATTTAAAAACCAAGCAGCTCTGAGGAGCCTCGTCCGAAAATCTCATGGCCGGTGTCGTTACCCCGGTGATGGAACTCATGAACAGACTAATGACAATGGAAACAGTATTTTTTTTAACAGATAACATGGTCAGACGAGCCCAGTTCTGAACTGGGCTGGGCTGGTACGAGTGATCTCTCCCCATCTCAACTACACCACGGTTTTTTTTTTTCAGCATACAACTAGCGGAGGTTTGTCAGGGAGAGGGATCCCATAGGCTAAGCATGAATGAGAGCATGTCCGAGCACTGGAGGGAGTGAGGTGGCCGGGATGGTTCGGGTCAGATGGTTCGGGTCGGTGTCACAGACGGATCAGAGTCTACATCATCCCCATCTGCATTAGCGAGTTGGCGTACGCCATGGGCTTAACATTCGGATGAGGCTGTGGAAGAAGAACATTAGATCACACTTCAACATGCGGTTTTTAAACGATTTGCAAAATTAGTCATGTTAGCCTGTTGTAATGTTAATTTCTTAAAGTACAAGTCAGTGGTTGTTTAACTGATGTATTATTATTATGGAAATGACAACAAAATTGTATAAACTGGACCAATCTTTGTACAGAAAGTTTTATAGTTATTAAAACCACCATTTCCCAAAGACTGGAGAACTGAATACTGACCACAGCAGTGAACTGGTGAAATTCTGGCTTGAGGTCTGATCCCCTGAGGTGGATATACGCTCCTTTGTTTCCCATCTGATCACTGGAGGAATAGATCACACGACAATGTTAGTGAACCGCTGGAATCAAAGCCGAGTCAACACTTCTAGGTGAGCCGAAACCAGTACGTACCAGTAGTTGGGCGCTGAGAACACGGTGATGCACTTCCCTGAGTGAGTGACCTCGTAGCCCTCAGCTTTGACCTCATGACTACGCACAATGAAGTCGAGCTTGTTCTGTTCCAGGAAGCGCTCCGTCACATCAGGCCCGAACTGACAGCTCACGCCTCGCTTGCTGACCGACCGGCCACTCTGCAAGAGAGAGAGAGAGAGAGAGAGAGAGAGATTAGTGGTCAAACTAATTCTTAACCAAAAGGTGGAGACGATGCTGCTCTGAAATAATCTGTATAATCTTGAGCGGGTGAAAACTGACCCCAGGCTGTGGATCGGACCAGAGGAGGTCACACATGGGACCTGTGGGAAAGAGGAGGACGGATGAAATGGTTGTTGTTTTCTTAAGAGTGAGTTTTACACGGATTACACTGGATTTAGAGCCGGACGCTACCTGAGTCCGGAGGCTGCCTGTTCCTCTCAATCTTCCTGAGGTCCTCCAATGTGACGCCATCTTCACTGAACAGACCCCCGTGCATAACCTGAGAGGGACAACGTTGTTAGGACTGCGTGTGAAACAGATCAAAACATGAAGCCACTTCAAAAATCATAATCAAGATTCAGGTAAATTATGGCTGTTATACAAAGAACAACAAACACAGTCTTCAGTAAGCTCATAGCTTCCCCTGCTCACCAGTATTTTGCTGTTGATGCATTGAGCCAGAGGCAGCCACTGGAAGACCTCGCTGAACAGCTGGAACATCTGGGCTGTGTACTTGGCCTTGACCTCCCCTTCGAACCCATACATCTGGTTCATGTTGTCGGTCTCATGGTTACCTGCAGGTACAAGCCTGGTTATTGTACAATGTATGTTCCTGATTGAACACATTTCAGTATTGTTCATAGACCTTTATGATGATACATTAGTTGTGACACATTAATATAACATGGACATGTGCGGATAATAAACATGCATCCACAGACTTATACACAGGCACAGAGAGCGTGTTCTCACCCCTGAGCAAGAAGAAGTTGTCGGGGTAAAGCAACTTGAAGCCAAAGAGCGTGAGAATGACTTCAACGGAGAAAGAGCCACGATCCACGAAGTCCCCGTTGAACAGCTGGATTCTGTGGTTAGGGACTGTGCTGCACAAGGTTTGGATTCAGTGCTTTAGGAAGTTGTTTTGTAATAGACATAAAAATGACATGAAACAAGTCGTATATAACTACATTGAACCCAAATCTAAAACCAGATGTTCTAGAAAGGATACGTAAGTGTTGGTCTCTGAGGGTAAGCCGTTCAACTTGAAGATGTTGAGCAGATCGTAGTATTGCCCGTGGGTGTCACCACAAATAGTTATTTTTTCTGTCTGTGGCAAAGAGAAACAGAAAAACTTAAATTATTTAAATCTTATATTATGGTGTATTCACTGCTGTGCTGTGAAAAATAAAATACGTGGTAATCAGAGAATAAAACTATTTCATTGTTCCACTCAGTGTTCTTGAATTAGTGATAATAAGCAAAGTGCTGCTCACCTCTTTTAATGAGATCTCAATGAGACTTGGTAGCTTCGATAGAAGATCTTTGACTTGCACCAAAATCTGAAAGAGCACAAAAAAACAGTTTAATTTACAGGTGCACGTTCGATTCCCCTGCGAGCATCCCGTGTGTCACGTGGACATGTTTACCTGATAAGCACACTTCCTGTGCAGCTTCTTCTGGTCTTTGAACCAGTCCATCATCTCATTCATGAACTGAGATGTGACCTTACCGTCTTCCAGTTTGGGGCCAACGTAGTCGTCCTCAATCGCTGCAACACAAGGTCACATAAACGTCAGATTGAGAATCAAAGGTAAAGAGAATGGATTACTTTAGCTGTTATGTTTTCCCTAGCTCCTGTTTTACATGAAACACTACGTCTATGATTGTTTTAATGTATTTTTTCCATAAAAAATAGGAAACTTACTCATGTTTTCAATGTCCAGAGAGTCAACAACAGATTTCCTTATCTCGTCGCTGGCGATGGCTCTTTCAAAAGCCTTTTGTTTCACAATCTTATTACATTCCTGATACTTCATCTTCGCATCCTTGTCATTTGGTCGAACCCTTACTACCTGTAGAGCGAGAGAAGAGAGAGAGACAAAGTGAACACACGGGTTAATATTAAATAAAGTTAATAACAGTAGTTCAAAAATGAAATTTCTAAATTACGCAGTTTCTTCTGGAGTTAAAATAATTTGCTGTGTGTGATACTGCACAGCATTTAACACAGTCCCACCCTGTCCTTGAATATACACGTGAAACAAACCATATGTCATTTATAGTTTCAGTAGGATTCTATAAATACACATGAATCTTGTTCCAACCTCTCGGAGCTCCATGAGGATTACCTCATTTTTTTGTCGTCATGGTGCTTGTTCGAGTTTGGGCAATAAACTGCGACGGCTGAGCTTCAGAGGTCTTTGTGGCCACAGCCCTGGTATATTTAAATTGCCCGTTATGAGAGCATCATAACAATAGACACTAAATTAGCTGCGGTATGAGAGCCTATACACCGGATCTAATTGGCGTCATGGGCTGGATTTAAGGATAATCCCTATTTTGGGCTGTTAATGCAACATGAAGAGCCTAACTCTCGGTGACAGATGGAGCAGGGGAGCTCTTTTCCCGGGAGAAAAATGCAGGCAAACACATTCAGCGGTCTCCTATATGTGCTCGTTTCAGACCATATGGCAGCTGCAAAGTGCGCTGCCACTAATAGACACGAAAGCAAAACATCTCACCGTCTCGTAGTCCTTAAGTGCTGCCTTGAACTTGCCCAGTGCCATGTTGGAGGTGGCGCGGCGGTAATACCCCTTGATGTAGTTCTTGTCTATCTCCAGGGCCTTGGTGGCATCTGCCAGGGCATAGCCATAGCACTCTGTGCGCAGGTATGCCAGGCTGCGGTTGCTGTAGTAGACGGCGCTGGAAGGATTGACCTCCAAGGCCTCCGAGTAGTACTTGATAGCATTTTCATAGTCTTTATCTGAAAAAGGCAAATATCACATTTTGATTTGCGTTTGTGACAAGATAAAAAAAATCAGTGCTCAGTGAGTTGATTACTGTTCGAACAGTGGGAGTCATATTTGTTTTATGTGGCTGTATTCATAAGAGACTTAGGGTTCTGGTATCATGTGTCTGGTATTCTACGTTTGAAATTTAATGATCATGACATTTATTTTATTAATCCAAAGGACTTTATACATTGACAGGCAAACACAAACAAACTGTATATTTGCAGCTTTCAATAAAAACAAACATTAATCTTCATTTATGATCTTCCCTCCTGGATCAGTGAGTCCAGGAACAACCGTTTTGCTTCGTCACGATGTTACGATCAAGTTACCATTTCAATAGTTTTGTAACACAATATTTTTAGCTCCAGGGGGAAGTTATGAGACAGTGAAAATCATACTTTGATCCCATTAGTGGGCAAACTGTGAGGATGTAACCAGTGCTATCCCAGTGCTATCCCAGTGCACCCAGGATAAACAGCTGTCTAGTCTAGTTCCCAGTGAGCGGCTGAGCTGGGATGGAAAACCTCCAACGCCTTAGAGGCCACTCTCAGCCATGATGCCTGCTATTATTATTCCCCCCCCACTCAACACAAGTGAAAACATAACGGCAGAGGAACATGCTAAATTTAACATTCGCTATAGTTTACAAAACACAGAACGTAATTATATTAACTTGGTAAATAAATAGAGCTTTTAGTTTAAAACTAAAATAAACACAATATGGTTATGAACTCATGTTGATGCTTTTAAATCAACGCACAGGGTTGGTTCCCACCCACTTGGTACTTGATCGGATTTTAATACAATAATTTAGTTACAACAACTTTACGGACGGTTGATATACTGGTCTTTACGTCGTCCTAATAAAAAATGGCAATAAAACAAAATCTATAATGCGTCTACGGTGCAAGCGAGTGTTTATCATCTGGTTCT
The DNA here is from genome assembly GCA_006182925.3 of Reinhardtius hippoglossoides. Classification (NCBI taxonomy): domain Eukaryota; kingdom Metazoa; phylum Chordata; class Actinopteri; order Pleuronectiformes; family Pleuronectidae; genus Reinhardtius; species Reinhardtius hippoglossoides. Next base: position 2,431,658 of record CM031673.1, read on the forward strand.
GTTTCACGGGGTCAAAGATCAGTCTCTAAAGTTAAAAGAAACAAAAGAGGGACATTAATTATGATAATCAATGATATCAAATGATAATATTTGTCATTATTGATTGAATTTTGGGCCATATTTCCCAGCCCTACTTGTCTTTGTAGACAATCCACGTGATAGCGTGACAATAAGACAGCAAACACACAACTCGTGGCACAGTTTGACACAACACTTGCTCCACGTGATTATGGCAGAATAACTAACTTCGCCATGCTGATTATTTTTGTGCAGGAATCCAGGAATTAAAAAACAGACACTCCTCGTGTTACAGGCGTCAGTGACACACCTGGTGATGTCATTTTGGAAAAAAAGTCAAAGTTCAGTCATAACGTCAGATAACTGGAAGTCTGTGTGATTCCCTGGGGCTGAAATGTGCTTAAATCACGTTGCGGGTCAAATCACACGTCTGTAAACGAAATGGAAGCAGAATATGACGTTTAATCAATAATTTACTAAATGAAATCACGTCTAAAAACATGAGAACAATCCAGGATGAGATGCAAGGATAATGGGGGGGGGGGTGAAAAGTGCCTGATAATCCACCCCGAGCATCACGAGCCTTGCTGTTGCTGTTGCTGCTCACGCGCGTCAACGGTCGTTTCCAACTGTTGCATTTTGCGCAGAAATCTACACAAATCCACGAGGACACAAAATGTCGCCACGGATTCAGAGGGAATCGAACCCCCGGCAGGCGTCAGGGGGGCACACGGGCACATGGGCACATGGGCACAGCATGCGTCAACACCGCAGCTTTAGCGCTTAGCCGCGGCAGCTAATCCAATGAATGGGGTTTACAGCTAGCATGCTGCCCGAGCGGTGTTAGCTTAGCCTGCCGTTAGCTCCCGGCTCCGGTTTGGAGCCTGACGCGACGCCACCGCGTCCCCCCGCGGTTCACGGCTCACACCCGTGTCTGTTGCGAACCACCGACAAAAGCCACAGACCTGACAAGCTCTCCAAATTACCTTTGAAGTACGTATTCGCCTTCTCCTTGAGTAGCTCTGCATCATTACCACCCTCCGCCATCTTCTTCTCGCTGCCGTACTCCGATCCGTGCGCCATTGACCGGACTGTCGCAAAGGTCGCAAAGCCTGTTTTTTCAAAATAAAAAAAATGTGCGAGGAAATAAATCATATTTCAAATATTAACAAGACATAATAATTATTAACTTGAAAAAAATAGAAGCACATATCAATGCAGATAGTAAATACACACAAAGGATTTAGTTGAGTCTTTCTAATAATAATAATAGTAATTGCATTATTATATAATAAAAGTATTTATATTAATATGAACAAGAAATAACTACTAATTTATGTAATTATTCAATTATTATTAATATTATTATATTAGATAAGCTAGTTGAGTAAACGTCTTTAGAAGAAAACTTAAAACATTTCTCTCTACTTCAGCCTTTAACTTTATCATTTTTTATCACTTTCCTTCGTTCCTCGTTTTTACATTTATTTTTTATTTGCTTTTCTTTTAAGTGTAATTTTAACAGCAACTCTTATATGAACTGCATTTTAACACGTTTTTATTTTATTAACATGTTTTTATATGTATCTGTAGTGTATGTAAAGTACTTGGAGCTGCATTTATTGTATTAAAGGTGCTGTACAAATCATATATATTATTGTTATTATAATTGTCATCATCATCTTAATACATCAGGTTAAACTACAGCCTTCTGTTGTTAAAACATATTTATACATTCTCTCCGATAATCGACGTTCAAATAAAAGTGTGTATGAGAGACACTGATAATGTCGATTTCAAAACTTCGGGGTAAAAAATATCAAGTATGAATATTTCCATCTTTGCTCTTTAGGTCCACTAACCAGCAGGGGTCAGTATAGACTTGTCGCTGAAGTAACTACTCATGCGATGGAGCAGAAATGACTTGTCAGGTTTGGAGGCAACAATAAAGCTTCTGATCGAGGGAGTTACATTCGTGAGGTTAACCAGGAAATGTTCAGATCGTGAGTAATGAGTTGCAAGTGAATCATTAGCTGATAATTAGATAAATGTTCCATGTCAAAGCCAAGTAATGACTCTATTGGTTAGTAATAATAGTTTGTCCTCGGGGTCAACACTTCTGTGACTGAATGGCAATAAATTTCCAATCAATTAAAAAGTGAGCTCATGTGAGAGGAAAGTACAGGTTGGGTTTCTTCCAGGCGAGTTTCCCTGCCGCCTGAAAGACAGCCATGTCGTCCTCATCAACCCGCGAGGGGACAAACATGACACAGGTGCACGTCTCTACAACTTTAGTCACTCACACATGGCGTCTGACGCACCCCTGCCTCACATCACTGGTTTGCAACAACATCACGCAACCTTTAAGCACAAACACATCCAAGCCAAAACATCTTTCCTTCAACAGAGAGTTAAAAAAAAAAAGAAAACTACTGTGTGGCAGTGGAGTCAGGAGAGGGACGTTTCCCCCAGAGGAGGAAAAGTCAACGCTTTGAGGAATCGTCTTGTGGTTCGGTGTGTTTTGGTTTTTTGAAGGTTAGAAGTTCAAGAGAGCAGGAGACGTTGGAGAGACGCATGTGACACGGAGGATCCAGGCCTGTCCAGTCTGCCGCCCTGACTCACAAGCAACACCCCGCAGTGAAGAGTAAGAGGCCAAACAGCCGGGTGAGTCACTGCGACCCCTGTCGAGCACTTACTAACCCCAGAGAGTGAGTTCACTTTCCCTTATAACAAGATTACCTATGACTCGCCTCTTCGTCTGAGGCATAAAACGTCTCGTTCCGTGATGGTTTTACTATAATAGATCTTGGAGGGGAGGAAGGAGAAAGAAAAAAAACACAGGATGAGATTGACTGTGAGCTGACGTTACTGCCTCGGCCCCACATGAGAGTAAACGCAGACAGTGAGTGGGAGAGACAGAGTGGGAGCGAGAGAGGTAGAGAAAATCTGGCCTGCTGCGAGCTCGGAGGAGGGAAATCGCCGTCCTCTTGGGTGTACGATGCATGAGCGTGGGCTTTGGAAGGGGTCCTGAGAAAGTTAAAACAAACACAAATGGACGAGCGCGGAGATATACGAGCAACCAGGGAAAGGGACGGATGAAGGTCAGGGAGAATGTGAGTGACATTCCAGGGCCGCGAGCCAATGAGCGATGAGGCCTCCGAGCCGAGTGTATGTTACACAATCCTGATCCGGACCATATTGCTATTTATTATCCTGGAGCATGCAGGACCATGACACAGTGTTTTGAACACCACATTCTAATCTCTGAGTTCCCTCCATCCCTTTAGCCGTCATGTCTGCCGGAGTCTTGTTTCATCCTCCTCCAAATAATTCACTAATGAGAGCTGGACTTCAGGGGGTCTGTCTGTGGGGGGGGGAGCGCGCTTATTTGAACCATATGTTTTTCTAGCAGGCAAAGGACTTCAAGCAAAATTAAAGATAAGTGAAGAAGAAAGTCATCCTCCGGAGCTCCACCCTTCCTCCTCTTTTCTTAATTCCCTCTATCTTGCTTGTGCTCGCTCACTGGCATCTCTTTCTTTTCGCTGATATGGTTTCTGAGTCATCCGCAAATGGCTCACGTTGTACTTCAGGATTAACAGAGTCACTCCTCCAGCAGTGGAGCCTCGTGTTGATCAGTTCATGTGTAAATCAGCATCCTGCAGTGACACATCACATGTTCACCGGGGTTATTCGCGCTGCAGGGGACGGAGGAGCTGGAAATATGAAGCCAATGGAAAAGGAACGTGATGCATACCTGCTACTGGCTTCACCTTTCGACACTAAAACCTCCTCGGCGTCGCTCCTGTGTTTCTTGGCCCTGTAACCACCGTGGTTATGGGTGGGGACTGGAGCAGCGTATAGAAAGCGATTGTGTATATATTTTGTGTAGCGTCTGTTTACATCTCCTGTGGGGCTGTTTTAAATATAAAGTTAGGTTTCTGACCTCTGTGCCTGAAATGGAAACAGCTGCAGTCGACCACATATGATTTTTATACGATTCTAAACCAGATAAACACAATTGTCTGTTTCTAAGAAATGATTTTCTAGCTTTTTGCACGTTTTAGACAAAGTTCCTGAACTTGTAAACGTCCTCATAAGTGAAAAGTTATTTAAGTTTGACAAAATATTAATCTTAAATAAGAATTAATATATTTATAATGGAATATAATGACCAAATATGTGTTTTGCTGGTATTTATCATTCATTTGTCTGTTTCTGTTGACATGCACATATAAACCTTATACTCCCACCAATTTAGTCTTCATGTGGGTTTAATTACATTTATATATATTAATATGTATTTTTGATCATTTATCAGTTATTCATTTATTTGTATCTATTGTTGTTTACGTTAGTTTGCATTAGTCTCTAAATCGGAATATTTCAAACTCACTTTTAACCTCCTATGTTTTCTCCATCACCTGTAAAGCATCTTGAAATGCATCTGATTTGTTTGAAATGTGCGATGTCGATAAAGTTCTGATTGATTTGTTGTTTCATGTTGTTTTTCTGGTTTAAAACAAAAGGGAACTTTTTATTCCACCGTCTCAATGACTCCACCATCCCCCCCCATCCTTTATGTTCCTTCTATTTCAGCACTGTAACTTGAATAATAAAAAGCAGTGTCTGGTTTTACATCTCGTGTGCTGCAGTGTCTGTTTTCTGTCCATGTGCATGTGGCTTTCTCTCGGAAAAACTTTCCAATCAAACAGGCAGTTTTGACTCATGAACTAATACAATAAGGATAGTCGCAGTAGCCAGGGAAACCACAGCCCCATACCTGAAGCCCACACACAGCCCGAGTGGAATCACTTCTCGACGGTGGAAATGTGAGACAGACTGTACGGGAGGTTTTTTAAGAGCTCATACCCTGCAGCCCCCCCGCCCTGATCGACTGGCACCACCGGCTTGTTAAGGGAAATTTAGAAAATGGGCCGGCTAAACAGATAATTATAATCAATAAAAGCTAATTGCCATGGGGAGGGAAAGCAGCCTGGATTCCATCAAAACATAGATTAGGATGAAAAACGATCCTGCAGAATGGCACAAGCCTTATTTGGCCATATCTGTATATATTATTATAATCAACCACTTTCTGTTTCCTCCTCCTCTTTCCTTTGGTTTTCTTCCTGACATCAGTCAGGATTTTCCATCCACTGTCCTCGGCCTGATTCTTCTCCCGTTCACATCTACCCCTGCCATCATCCCCTCGTTTATATTCTCTCTGTCTCACTCGCTGACTTTTGAGCAGCACGAGTGTTTCATGTGCACCGGGCACGAGAACAAGGGATCGGATACACACCCCAAACAGGAAATGAGAAATTCAAGCAAATAGGCCCGTGAATGCATGTGTGCCTCAGAGAGAGAGAGAGACACACACAACTTGCAGGGAGGAATGCAAATAGATAGAGCAGAGCAGACAGTGGAGGATGTGAAATAGACACACGATCAAGAGGCGGTAAGTATCTGAGGTGAAAAAAGGTTTTTTTAACAAACTGTGAGAAAAGACAGAGGAGGAACACCCAGGGTACGATATTTATAGACAGTGACCTCCCCAAACACTGCTCACGTCGCCCGATGACATCAACCATCCTCCTGAACCACCAAGACTCACAAAGTCTTCATTTCACAAGAGAGCTCGTCCAGTCACCGTCTAACTTCTCTTTTCAGAGCTCGTTCCAACAGCAGCAGCTCAACATGTCTTTTCTGGACAGACACAGCAAATAGCCGGGGGGGCAAGGTCACTAGAATCTCATCCTGGGAACCAACATTCAGGATTTTGACCTGTTTTCTATTTGTGGTGTGTAGGATAAGTTTAATACCCATCCATCCATCCATCCATCCATCCATCATCTATAAGCTACCACGTGTTCTCTTGAGGGTCGTGGGGGGGGGAGCTGAAGCCAACCCCAGCTGACATATTGGGGCGAGCACCCTGACAGGTCCCATGTTTTAGGCGAACCCCTTCCAGTTCAGACTGCATCAGTTTTTGTGTCCCAACTGTCTGTGTGTGTCTTTGGACTGGGAGAGAACATGGACCTCCACACAGAAAGACCCCAGCAGGAAACCAGGACTAACCCAAACCCGGCTGTGAGGCACCACGTTTGATATACAGCTTGATTTTGTAATCAAAAATCAAAAAATGATTGTGAATATGCACTTTAGCAAGTAACACAATCAAATTAATAGTGTTGCTTTGTTTCGTAGGAGAGTGTGAAAAGAACCAGAACAAATGAAATACATCTTGTGGAGCCAGATGACAGCAAAGTCATTTCTGTGTCTTTCTAAATCTCCTGTTCATTTTCTCCATTGAAGTTTCAGAAAATTCTCATCAAAGCTTCATAAGCTATGAACCGTGACCATAGATATTTCATCCAGTGCAAAAAAACATTGGAAGAAACAAAAACAAAAGTACAAGACTGAATACATAATTATTTTAAGAGTGAAGTAACTTTACATCCCATAAACCATTGTAAATGATCCTTTCCAGCGACTTCCAGGCACTTATTGAATTTAACCTCGTTGTAGTCATTCTTCACTATTTGGATTTTAAAATGTTACACTTAACAATAACAGGAAGCTCCACTACTACACCTGAGGACTGTGGGTGATGTAGTACCTCTCCTTGATATCCCTAGGGATATATATATAACATCGTAGCTTATGGCAAGTCTACCTCGGATGGTTAAAATATTATGTGCTGCGGTGGGATAAAATCGATGAAGCTCACTCACTCATCCGGGGAAACGCCAGCTTTGCGACGTCACATCCCCGGTGACACGGTTGCTCTGATGTGCAAACCTCGAGCACTTGAACTCATATAAACGTAGGCAGAGCCCTGAGATTATCCATCATGCGGAGCAGTGGTGGGACCCGCTGCAGCCCTTTCATCTGGCAGCGCGGTTTTTGTTTTCACGCCAGTTAACGGTAGCGACGACATGTTGTGGCAGCTAGTTTATTTAACATCACAGGCATCGCTCCGACTGTTTATGAGCAATGGACGCACGGGCTCTGCACACACGGCACAGCTTTCCCACAGAAAGGAACTCGCATCATGAGTGACTCAGGGCGTCTGGGAGGACACACGCTGACCATTCGATGACTATAGGACTTAAAAAAGGAAGGCAGACCTAAATAGGGCTTTGCACACAAGGTGGAACAAGGTTTGAAACCACGCCGGGCCTCCTCTGACTGAACTGTTTCTTGAATAGCTGCGATGTGATGCGGCGAGGCAGCAATAACAAACAAGCAACACAGCAGACAGCCTGTTTCACAAGTGTTCAAGACAAACTGTCACCATAACAACATCACTTTCCCGCCCGCCGTGTACACAGAAGCTGGAACACAGATGCTTTTTAAGTTACTAATGTCACGCTGAACGTTTTCCGTGTCAATACCAGCTGCGAGGCACAAATACAGACGCAGAGAAGTGTGCACAGTGTCTGAAAATATCTAGTCACACATAGGCCGTCCATCCAGGATGTTGTGTGTGTGGGGGGGGGGGGGGTTCCTCTTCCTGTTGCTCGTTCTGTTGGACTTTCCTGTCAGTTAGCATTAACCACTGACAGACCCGGGTGCCGTCCAGACTCATCCCTGGGCCCTCTTTATCTCTGGGGAGTGGAATTCCTCGCTGTCAAGTATTAGTCCACATCCTGTGAACCTGGGTGGCCAGGCGGCGTCAGATCGAGGCGCTCTGTGGAGCCGACGGCCGCCTTGCACCTATTTGTGGGCGCACTGCATTTACAAACCACCCGTAGTCACATGTGTTCGTCAGGTGGCGTGAACCAAAGATCAACCGCAGATACCGCCATCCCAACTCTCACTGGAACGCAGTCGTCTCTCTGACCGCCGTCTTCATCATCATCGCCGCGGTCACAAAAAGTGAAGTTTATCAGACGTTGCTCAGATGATACGTGGGAATGAGTGTAGTGCGTGTAGCGCTCAGCTTGTTCCAGAGAATTAAACTCCTGCCTTTGTGAATCACCGGAGCCAGAGGGACGGACCCTGGTGCCGGTGATAAGATGTGAATGGATTGAATTACTGCCCAAGTTTAAAGTCTGAGTTCTGTTATACCTGCCAGTTGTTCCTGTGCTCACATGTGTTAACTGTAAATGAGTGTGTATATGAGTGTGTGTGTGTGTGTTTGTTTGTTTGTGTGTGTTTTGTTTGTGTGTGTTTGTTTACACCAAACAGCTGTGGCTGGGAAGAGAAGAAACACATGTGAAAAGGAATCTATCCATCTAATCCATTGTATTTCCCCCAAAACAAGAACAACTTTAGTTTTAAAACTTCATTTAAATATTGTAAAATAGTTCCGATTTATTACCAAGAATATTAACTAATTAGAATAATAAAATACGTAAAAATTATATATTGGGACAAATTACACACAGTTCTAGTTAGTTCTGTCTAACTATTATAACTTGTCTTTTTATTATTATGAATACAATGGTCCCCAACTATGGTGCATTAATGAGGAAACATGAATGAAGATTTAATCTGGATGTCGATTATTATTTCCATATTTTATGTACTAATGTGTTTCATGTAAAAGTAAAAATCTGCTGTTTCTCTCTCTCTTGCTCTCTTTATATTTATATTTGAATAAAGTATATTGCTGCCTGAAGTGAAGTAGAGTAGAAGTAGAATGAATGAGTGGAAGTTTAATTAGGATATACTAATAATACTCATGTAAAGAACTGGCACCTCAAAAAGTACAAAAATATAATATATATATATCAGATGAAGTGAAAAAAGTAGTGAGTAAAAGTTAATAACACACTTTCCTAGTTTAAGGAAAGCAACATGCTCCCTTAGCATATACACATTGTGTATGTTCCGGCCCATATACTGTAAGTATGAGTTCATATATGCGTGAGCACGTGTGCATATACATAACCTGGGCCCCTGCGCGTGACTTGATTGAATATGTTCTCGGGGGTGTACCTATATGATATGATTACGTGTGAGACTAAAAGCTGGATGGGAGGAGAAAGAATTGCATGAACCAAACTCGTAATTTCTCAGTGCTGCCCGCTCCCAAAAGTGCCCCGATCACAGGAAGTGGGTGTAAAGCAATGACTCAGCTGGCTCTGACCTCCGTCACCCCCTCGACTCCCTGACACCCCCACCCTCTCCTCCAGGGCGGCTCTAATTAGAAAAGCAACTCGTTTGTTTTTCTCTGTCTCAACATCCAGTCTGGGCCCCCACTCAATCTCCCTGTTAAAACCAGCGCATCCCAAGTTCGGTGATGAGTCATAGCTTTCTCCTCCACCCACCGCTCGCATGCACTCTCCCTCTCTCTCCCTCTCCCCTCCCTCTCCCTCTCTCTCTCCCTCCCTCTCTCTCTCTCTCCCTCTCCCTCCCTCTCTCTCTCCCTCTCTGTGTGTGTGTAATTCGATTGGCCTAGATTCTGCCTTGGGTGCAGAGATGTAGAAAACAGCTGTCACACAGATGTATGCCCCGATCGTACCTGCTCAGGTGTGTCCAATCTGCAGAACACGCAGAACACGTAGAACACGCTCAAACACACACTCCGACGGCGGTGGTGTCATGCTGAAACGTTTATGTGTTCACCAAGGCTCAGTTGCTCAAGGCTAACTCACACACACACACACACACACACACACACACACACACAACACACACACACACACACACACACACACACACACATTCGTGCACCCATGCAAATACACGTACACAAACACTCACCACGCTGCTTCAAAGGATGGCGTGTCATAAACAGAGGGACTGGGAAGGAGGAATGTGTTGTTCATTGGGGAATTCAGAGCCGGTGGGGAGAGGAAGGAGGGGAGGGGGCACGCTGACCTAATGTCCCTCAGCGGAGCCAATGGAGGAGCCTCTCTCTCGCTCTGCTGTCATAACCCTTGTACGGCCATCAATACAGCCCCGCTGACACAGGAGGCCACAGATCACGGCCGGCTAATCCAAACCAGACCCCGTCGCCGGCTTCCCCTGAAAACCTGACACCTCCCCAACCTCCCGTATATTCAATAAGAGGAGTCGGGTTCCCACGTGATACGACAATATGTGTGTATGTAAAAGTGTGTGAGTGTGTGTGTGTGTGTGTGAGTGTTGCGTTCACAGAAAGGGAAGATAATATTTTTTCCTGTCGACCGTGTCAGTTTGACTCCGGTGTGTAAGATTTGTGACTTTGGTCACACCTCTTTTAATTTGAGGCAGCAGCCTTCAGTATCTGTGTGTGTGTGTGTGTGCGTGTGTGTGCGTGTGTGTGCGTGTGTGTGCGTGTGTGTGTGTGTGTGTGTGTGTGTGTGTGTGTGTGTGTGTAAAAAGAGTAACAGAGTGCGACTGAACTTTAGTTTGAGTTCAGTTCAGCCTCCCCGTCTTTTTCCCAAAACAGCCTCTTCTAACTGTGTCGTTCACGCAGCCGAGTGTCAGCAACTTATGTTGTTGCTGACACCGAGGATCCAACAATGCAACACTAAAAGTAGAACATGAATCATGGAATAGAAACAGAAACTATAACATTTAGAACAATTTATACAATAAATATCAGGTCGGGCAACACCTTCGATCAATAATAATCGGATTATCACGCCTCCGCTCTGAGCACAGCTGTAGCCGGAGGAGTTGTGGTTTTTTGAGTTGTCGAACACGTCTACATGTACAGCTCACACCCATCAGCTCGTTCACTCACTCAATCACTCCACTACTTTGCTGGTAGCGTCATAGTCGGCGTAGAAAGATGGACGATGTCCCAACAACGTCTTCGGTCCAAGATGAGATATTGTGTCAGGGCGGTGGGAGGAAGTGGAGGCGCGTTGTTCCATCTTTATTTACAGTCTATGAGCTGTCTGTAGCCTTTTAGCCGGTTTTAGCTCATTGTTGTTAGCTCAACGTGTGATACTTTTATCAGGAACTGGTGAAGAACGATGCAGAGCGAACAGAACGGTCAATGTTAGACTATGTGAATGAATACAAGTGGCCAGAATTAGTTTTCTCCGTCGTTTGGCCGGGCTCAGCCTCAGAAAGAGGGTGAGGAGTTCTGAAATCCGGAGGGAGCTCGGAGTAGAACCGCTGGTGTAGAAATGGTTGGCATCTAATCAGGATAGATTTGGGCAGTTTTGGTGAGAGGTTTACCAGGAGGGCCCGCTCTAGGAGACCCTGGGGTAGACCCAGAACTCGCTGCACATATCCCATCGGGCCTGGGACCTGGCTGGTTAACTCCGCGACCTGTGCCTGGATAAGCAGAAGGCGATGGATGGATGAATGGTCATTAAACTATGTTGAGCCGTAAAAACAGAATCACTTTGTCCTCAAATGACCAAAGTCCTCTAAGGCAAGCGTCGCCACTCTGCTGCCATCTTGGCAATGGACTCGGGGATGTTATTCTGGGCCGACAACAACCGGCTCCAATCTGAGTGAATGGGGAGAGAGTCGTAACAGGGACGTATCAGCAGGAGAGAAAAACTGCATGATCAGCAATCAAATCTAATTTTAAGAAAAAGGCGTAAACAGTTTGCCTCAAGATAAATCTATTTTATTCTTTCTTCTTTGTTTTCCCCTCGTACAGCGAAAACCCAGAACGAGTTTACAAAAAGAAACCGTCTATTAAAAACTCATCGACTTAGCCTGCTAGCTCGGGGCTGTTTGGGGGCAATTATGGGACCTTAGAACCTCAACCACCACCAGATCTCCTTCCTTCCCACCGTCACAGTCGGCCACTGGGGTACGTTCCTGTGAGATTCACATGCTATTTAGGGGTGGGGGGGGGGGGGGGGTGTAGATCCTGTGGCTCGGACCCCAGAGGGAGATCTTTTCCTCTGTGTATTACCCCGGGAGATAGTGGCTGTTTGTCGGGTTCAACAACGTGTCCCTCTGCATCCAGAGCCGGAGCGAGACGCAGAGGGAGAGAAGGAAGGAAGCGGAGGGGCGGCACCGTGAGAAGGAGCCAGTCCGGAGATGTAATTGGTACCTTTCCTTTTTTAGAAAACATTTCTTACTTAGTGAAGTCCAGCAAATGAGTCAGGGCGCAGCAGCGTTTGCTCTGCACCCGCACTCAGACACTCTCACAAGGTTTATCGTGCTTTCCCCCTTTGTACTTTTCTCTTTGAAGAGGCTTTGAGTTTCTCCTCCATCTTTGATCCTCCATGTGTTCACGCTAGCTACTGGTTAATGTGAGCGAACCACTCATCTGCGGGGAAAAGAGAACGAGCTCTCATTAGCATCGCGTGTTTATTATTTGTTTTTCTAGACGTTAAAACCATTTTAACTGGATCCAGCAGAGGTGTGTGTGTGTGGTCTTTTATTCTCTCTCTCTCTCGTTCATTCACATTCATCTGTCTTCTGCCCCCATCGCTCGCCCCGTTGTTTGGTTCAGGTGATAAGTCGGGAAAGGAGGCTTCAAAGAGCTGGCAGCCGTTTACAAAGGGATGAGAGAGGAGCCGAGAGAAAAGAGGCCGAGTCGGGCCCCGATAGCCATCTCCACTTAAAGTGCAGGTGTGAAGTGAGAGGGATGGAAGTAGAGACAGGTGGAGGAGCCGTCTGCTCGCTGCTCAGCTTTGTGTTCTGCTTTCAGAGCTACTCTATGGATTCACGTAGAAAAACAGGATATGTTCCGTTCTCCTCACTTCCTCAGAAAATGGTTTTGTTGAATCTGAAGTGAGAAGTTTTTTTTATGTCAAAGTGAAAAACAACAAAATAACTTCATGTTATTCTTTAATATTTTAAACTTGAACTAAATCAGCTAAAGCAAATACTGCTTTACTTTACTTTAAGGTAAAGTCAATACTACAACTGCTACTATAATAATACAATTAATAATAATAATAGTAATAATAGTAATAGTAATAGTAATAATGTAAATAAAAAACATGAAGATGTGTAAAAGTAAAACATGATACAGATCTATCTATCTATCTGTCTATCTGTCTATCTATCTATCTATCTATCTATCTATCTATCTATCTATCTATCTATCTGTCTATCTATCTATCTGTTAGTAGAACTTTTGTTTTTTAACTTTTATCATAGCAATGTAAATCAATGAGGATGTTATTATTAAGAAATGTCTTAATTTAGCCAAAACACAATAAAAGTAGAAATAATATTTTGTTGAAAAAGTACATCACAGTTATAACTGTGCAAAGGAAATGTGTGTTTGTTGATATATGTTTATTTGTGTGTGTGTGTGTGTGTGTGTGTGTGTGTGTGTGTGTGTGTGTGTGTGTGTGTGTGTGTGTGTGTGTGTGTGTGCGTGTGCGTGTGCGTGTGTGTGTGCGCGCCCTCAGATTCGGCACCTGGAGCAACAATGGCTCGGGGCAGCTGTGTGTTTGTGGAGCGGAGCTGAGCAGCAGCAGGACACCGGGGTGTGTTATTAAGGTCACAGTCAGCTCCGTCTGAGTCCACAGGAATTACACCAGGCCGCAGTACCGCTGCACTTCTAATGACCAGTTGTGGCAACAGATCAGTGGACATATAATTGCGAATGTCGTAGATGTTGTAATAAGACAGAACCCAAAATAGCATTTCAAGGCCTCGGCGTCGTGGCGAATCAGCTGGAGTTCAGCTCGGTCGGACTTCGCCGTGAACCCTGTAGAAGAAGGGCCACGAGGAGAAAAAGGTTCCAGGCGGCGCTACATGAAAAGGGGGCCTCTCTCATTTCTGCAGATGCACAACGATGAAACGCGGCACATGGATGCGTTTAAAGGCCCAATTATGTCAGACGCGAATGACTTATCTGCTCTGATGAAGTGCATCAACACAACAATTTCCTGGTTACTCATGCAGTCCTATAAACGCGGCACGTGGATCGCGTTAGTGGTAAAAGAACACCTGCTTGACCTTGAAATGCTGCAGGCATCCGTCTTCACTCCCTTCTCTTGTGTAACATTCATAACGCAGCACGATGCATTCAAGTGCCTCCCCCCCGCCCCCCCCTCGTTCTTTTTTCCCTCTATGGATGCAGCGTTTCTGGGATGTACTTCACTCTGAGGCAGGAGGTGTCAGCAGTTTGTCTCAGTCCCATAAAAAGCCTCGAGGCCTTGAGAGGAAGCAGCTGCTGGGAAATGAACATTGGTTAGAGGGACAAGCCTACTTGAGTTTGACTTCCCTCCGGGACCGTTCCTTTAACACCGAGATAGATTTATGACCCTCTCGACATTCATACCCTTTCTTTGGTCATTGCAGGGAAAGTCGAGCAGGTGGAAGCGCCGGAGATTTCAGAAAACTCGTTTTTAATGATCTCGTCTCCGCCAGCGAACCTCGTGCTTCGCTTGTTTAGATTCGGTGATGGTCGCGTTTTCTTGGAGAGAAAAAAGCCTTTTAGCATTCCAATTACATTTTGCCCTGCCAAGATAACACAGCACACATTGTGCCTCGGCGCCATTAAATATCAAAAGCTGGCAGCAGATCTGTCTGAATCTCGCGGAGAGGTGAGATGAACGGCCATTTAATTATGCTGATCGTGTTTCATTTACTTTGTTTATGTGCTCTTCTCTAAACAAGCTCCCTCAGCGTTGGCTCGCAGGAGAAACATTCCTGGGCTTTCCAAAGGAGGCCCGGGTAACACAACCAGCGCTGGAACAAGATAGCACAGATCACTGTCACCTTGTTAGCCGCACAAGCATCCCCCGCTCGGCTCGCTCGCACAAGGCTTATGTAAGGCGTTTGACGTTGATGTGCGAGCCGTGGCTGTGTGTCAGTGGGTTCAGTGTTTTCATGTGCATGTGTACAGTATGTGTGTTTAATTTTCCATGTAGTCACTGCCCTTAAGTCTGGGACTTACCAACGGGTCTGGACCTGCTCTCCTCATTCCCAATTCAGCCTCATGGGCTGCCAGTAATCCCTTGAGTACTGAGGGAGAGGGGTGGGGCTGGCAGGCTGGGGGTAGAGTAGGTGCACGGAGATAGTCAAAAAAAAAAAAAAAAATGTTGGGATGGTGTGCATCCCTTCAGGTGGAGGCAGTGCCAAGAACGGGGCTGTGCGTCCCGGAATTCTGATGTTGGCTTAGCCGTCGGCTTGCTGCTCGTCTTCAGTCAGTCTACAGCCGTCCAGAGTAAACAGGCATCCACTGGTTGCCCAGAAATAGACCACACACACCTGGCACACGCCCCCACGCCCACGCCTTTCCACTGGAGATCCCTCTTTTCTGACGGACATTCATTACTTAATTGCACAACCTGGGCTTATAAGATTTGCTGAAAGAAGCGTATGTGTGCTGCAAGCTGAGAAGCCGAGAGAAGCTGAGAGACATGAAGTCTGAGCCCGAAACAGGGCGGGAGGAAAGGGAGGTGTGTGCCGGCGGGGGCTCGGCACACCAGCGCTGAGCTTCAGCCTTGAACTACACGTCTTCTCAGTTTCAAGTGTGTAATGATAAAGAGTTTTTACCCTAAACTAACCGTCCCCTGAACAAGTTGCAGCTGATAATATTTCCGATGACTAAAAGTATCGAGATAAAAACCTTTCATTCATATTAGTTTTTTTCAGTTCTGTCGTCATTTTATGAAATGTCCTCTCCCCTTTCCGTAATCACAACACAAACACACACATGCAAGCATTGACAAGTGTAATACTCACACATTGACACAACTCAGCCCTCTGACAAGTGGAAACACCTCAGGTGCTTTTATTTTTGCCGAATAAAAAAAAATCTTCCATTCTGACGTGATAATTTAACAACAATGTTTATTTTTTTTTATATTTACAGATACAAATTTCAAATGGTAAGTGCACTATAAAAGAGAGTAAACAGGGAAAAAAATGGGTTGGTTCTTTTTTTCCTAAAAAAAAAAACCGCTAAACGATTAATTCATTCTGGAGTTGATGCAAAACGCATCACACTTCAGATGAAAGTAAAAAAAACCTGTCCTGACAACAAAAAATGCAATTGGTTAACAAAACAGCAAAGTGTGTATCAACGGCTTTTTCCCTAAAACCAACACCGCAACCACATCCCCCGACCGTCACCATCTAAAGACAACACACCGGCTGTAGGTCCCCACAGAGGGAGATAAACACGGTGTCATCACTCTCACAACTAGTGATATTACTCGCTTGCCCCCGAGGACAAGCTGACATTCAATTATGAAAACAAACACAGTGACAAGGAAGCATTGTAACAATTTCACGTGGGCTGAAAAGCAAACAGGTAAAACTGATGGACGGTTCCTGTGAAGCGTTTAGTCGGCAGCTGCAGCCTCCGCTCGGCAGGACGGGGGGGGGGGGGGGGGGTTTCCCCGGGTCGGGCCGTCCCTGCGGTTGTCTCGTGTCCCTTTGACGCTGGAGCTCTCTCCAAAAAAACACCTGCAGCATTATTGTCCAGGAAAACCCCAACAACCACCCTTCTCCACTCCTGGGGATTCACACCGGTGACCTTAGCAGGAAGATGATCAATCGTCAGACGTGTGGAGACGAAACTTTTTCTTCCATCCGGGTCCTCGTGTCCGTCGGCGTCTCTTATCCAACTTTTGTTTCTGTTCACAATAAATCCTTTTCGATCCTTTTCGACGCACTTTTACACACGTGTGAATCGCTTCTTTAGAAATCTGTCCAACCAACAAATAAATTAATTCATTTCAAGACAGATATTCAGTACTGCAAAGAAGAAGTATATACACATACAAATATTATCTATAATATCTATATAAAGAAGTCCATGGATTGATGTGCTTCTGAAATGATAATGGCAGCGCTCGCAGGAGGACAGCTTGACCACAAAGATCCTGATTACTTTCACTACTTTTTTCGTTTTTCTCGTCTTCTTTAATTCTCATCCTCTTCATCCGTGCGCTCCTCTGGTCTCAAACACGACTTCTTCCGTCTCCGGGGATGCAGAGCAGGGGGCCATCTTGTTTTTTTTTTAGCTACACTTGCAGGACTTCACGATCATATTGGACAGCTGCTCCACCTGAAAGTAGAAGTATTACAGTAACGTGAGAAGGTTTTTGCTTTCAAAATCAAAAATGCTCTGCAAAACATTTGACCTGAGAATCAAGGTGACTCGGCTGCAGTGTGCATACCTTGTGTTGCCTGCCCACGTAGTAGAGGATTGGCAGCGGCTCCAGCGCCTGGGGGACGCAGCAGGGCTGGGCAGAGGCTCCCGGGTTGTGATGCTTGTACAAGGCCAAAATCTGTGAACCATTAAACATGATGGAAATACGAGAACACAAAGAACTGAGTTTCATGACTGAGATTACATGTACAGGTATTAGCTTGTTGAACAGTCTTTGTGTGTTTCGTTTATTTATTTATATTTTCCCCTGTTTGTCTGTTTGTTGGTTCATTTGCTCGTTAACACAAAAACCTACTGAACATGTGGGACATGTGCCATCAAGGCCATTGCATAGTAGTTTTACTAAGTGATATTTTAGAGGCTATTCCACTCTGAAGAGAATACAGTTCCAAGATTAACATATATTCCAGTAAAAGTTCATAAAACTTTATGTTCAAATACACATTACTGCCAAAACAATGTTCAACAAAGTCTACACTACTGGCTCTGAGGGTCAGGTTTCTGTGGCTACACGCTGCAGCACTATACCTGAGAATATTTGTTTTCAGCATTCCAGATGTAGGTGCAGGATCCCATGCAGTAGTTGGCGTGGTAGCCCGTCGGCTTGTGTATCCACTTCCAGCCCAGATCTTTCCTGAAGTCAATGTACAAGCTCCGCACGCAGCAGGTCTCCGTCTGGCTGCACGGGAGAAACCAGGGACAGTGGTGAGATGATGACACGCTACAGATACAGTGTCTGCAGAGCTCCCGTGTTTAAAATCAGTCCGTTCTAAAGCTGCAGGAACAATAGTTTTAATGTAAGAATTCAAACTGGAGCGTAAAAACACAAAATGTCTCCTCGCAGCACTGAGCCAGTGCTCCGGAGCAGTTGTGGTTTAGAGGCTTGAAGGTTTGTGGTTTGAACCCCAGCTCCTCCGTTCCACACTTGAGCAAGAAGACGAAAAAACCACCCTTGATCCTGATGGTCAGGCCGCCTGCCTCGTGTGGCCGCTTGGCCTTGTTTCGGTTTGTGGGTAAAGAGAGGAACACTGTGCTTTATCCTATGAGGCTGAAAACCTCTACGCATTTACAGTACAGATATTAAAACGACCACAGCCTCTTAAAGTGGATTAACTGGAACGGCTGACAGTGAGCCGCCATTTATTTTTGTTGTCAATGAAATAAAATAAAAAAACAGTACATGTACAGAACAGTGTGATGTGTAGGATTGCTTACGCTGTGCACGTGTCCTTCCCGTCTGTGGAGCGTTTCTTGCGTGAGCCGACGTGGGTGGTGCTGGTGTTCTGAGGGATGGACATGGTGAGGATGTAGGGCGGTTGCTTGCTCGACTCTTCCATAGCTTTTGTGTCTCCTCTCTTGCTCGTGAGGCCAGAGATGGCAAAACTGAAACTGGTCTCCATGTTCGGCTCGTTCTCGATGCATCCGCAGAAGAGCCTGAGCTGGAAACCGTGCTCGTCCTCTGGCGAGACAGAAATACAAAACATAACCGGTCGGTCACTCATCAGGGCAGCAGACGGACAAAGGTCAAAGCACTTGATCACTAGGTGAGCTGCACTTGTTTACTGGAACCCACCTGTTCCTTTGAGCCAGCTCTGCAGGGTCTCGGTGACGTCGAAAGATAACCACTTGTCCTTCAAGTGGTTCGAGATGAAGCGGGAAGCAAGGTACCGGGCTGACGTGCCCAGACCGTGGTACAGCTCTACCCGCTGCTCGTCGGCTAGCATGGTGTCCTTGATGAGCATCCGCAGCTCGGCGCTCGTCAACAGGCGGTAATCCCCGACACTTTGTCGTATGTTAGAGATGTTGAAGTACATCGGGATGCTTTTGTCCTTCTTGTCATTAGTGTCGTTTCTTTCTGTGATTAAAAAAAAAGGAAAATGGCTTATTTGCAGTTTATTTTTTATTTTTTTATAGACAATAAAGTTGATTAATTGCATATTTGAGAGACGTGGAAAACAGAATTGTTCTATGAGGTCATCTGCTCGTTATCCCTCATCAATTTCTGATCCTTTGTGTATTGCACACCAGCTGTCTTATCATCTGGCGTCTCAGTCCTCCTTCCATAAAGAAGGGGAACAACTATAAAGGGGAATTATATGTTCTTTTTTTTATCACATCACAAAAGACAAATACAACTTCTCCCTCCAAAGTCCCCCCCCCCCCCCCCCATGTTACATGGTTACGATGGAAGCTACCATGGCTTCAAAAAACGTATATGTAGATGGTTGCCAAGCACCAAGAGCTTATTCTTTCTACGTGGACATGAAACATAACCTCTGTGATCCATTAGTCATGTTGAGGGGAGACAATGTTTTCATTTGGATCTTCTAGACAACACAGAGCGAAATGCCATAATCGAGAGGATCATCCACTGAGGTCCCACCGAACAGTTTCTCCTGTTTTACCACATTCTCCAGAGAAGGTCTCAAAAAACAAGAAAGAAACCAACTTTGCTTAGTGTCAAATGTGTTTTAAATTTTCCCTTTTTAAAGCCATATGAACACTGCACTGCTTTATTATGTAAAAAAAACAACAACCATTAAATCAAGACTATGGGAGTAGATCAATGGAAATCTACGCTTTCCCTCTCTTCTCTGTTTTGTTCCATTCTGTGGTCGTGGGGTTGGTGGTGGAGCTCTGGTGTGTTTTTGATAATTGGCAAAAACCTAATTACAGTAAAAATGCAGTGAACTTTGTGCTAAACACGAAAAAAACATTGTGCAATATCTCTTGGCAGCGGAAAGTATGAATTCTTTCATGATAGAACATGGATGGCAGTGGGACAGTTAATGGACGTGAGCTAAAGAATCAACAAACCACTTAAGATTCTTCCTCCTAACGTTTTTTACACTATAATGAAAAGTCACTTTTAGTATTTACTTCATAACCTATTTGATATATGCCTGCTTGGCACATTCAACACAGCAATTTACTGCGCAACGTAGTAGTGGGAGGTTTATTACTCATGAGTTAACTTCATGAAAAAGGTATTTCATAACTGTATGTACACACGTTCATGAAGTGGAATGGCCGAGTTCACAGCGTTGCCCAATAGTGCAGCCAAACACCGGTCTCCCCCAGCAGCTGTAACGTTGGACCCATAGAGAGCGTGTTGTGTTCTTACAGTAGTGCTGCCCGTTCCAGCAGCTTCTATGCCTTGGCCTGCCCATAACATGACAGCAGGAACATTCCCCCGCACACAGCCTGACGGGAAACAGAGCCAAGCTACTGACGGCTACTTAAAGACCATCAATCTTTCAGCGTTACATTACGCGGAGGATTCAGTCACATCGAGACGTGCAAAGATAAGTGCAGGAAGGAGCGAGGGAGCGAGAGTGAAACGCTGTGTAGAAAGAGAATGACAGGAGGTGGTTGAGGGAAGGGAGGGGGAGGGGGGGGGGGGGGTATAACAGGGTCAATGCAAAGAAAACAGCAGAGTGAAGAATGCACTCATGTGAATTTCCCTCACAGCGGTGAGGCGTAGACGGGTGTGAGTGAGGGGGGGGTGCAGAGAAATTGGAGAATTGAAGCCCAGGCCCTGCCAAGCGTGGGTATCTCATACTCTCGAGTCTGGGAAGTACTCGCTGACAGCAGCTACACAACGCAGCCTCACATACTTTGTGCTGCATGGTCGATCCCGGCTGTACCGGGATCCTCCATGTCACGGCTGCGTGTGTATCGTTTACCAGTATCGCCATCTGTGTTGCTGCTTAGGTAGAGTTTCACCCCCATTGTACCGAAGCCAAAGTGAAACTGAAAAGAGGTGGTGTGGAGTGCAAGGGGAAACGAGATGACATTTCACCGGTCCCACCCAGAGCAGAGACGTATATATGTGTTTGGTTGTAAGAGTATGAATGGAAACACAGAGCGTCACCGCCGTGTACGGTGCGTGTGGAGAGCGGTGACCTACAGTGATGATGCACCGAGCAAAACACCACGCATGGAAAGTCATCGTCCTTAGCTAGTTCAAGTAAACGGCGATGAAAGTGTTATGGGTGAGACGAGTGTTTACGAAAGAGGAAATTAAGTCACTTCCCGGAGGAAGCATATTGGCTGCAGCAGCATAATTTCTACTTCTACTTTCTAATTAGCAGAGCTCACATCACCTCTGGCGGACTGTCCCTGAACTGTTCATCAAAATAATGGAATGTCAAATTTCTTTTTCGACACGAATGAACCAAGATCAGAAGCCTCGCTCTTTCAGATCGGGGGTGAAGACAGCACCTGAGCCGGCGCACTAACATGGGTGTGGGGGGATTTGTGTGTTGAATCAGGGCCTATCCGCAGGACAGCTGTTGCAACAGGTAGGGAGACAGCCCTGTAATTACCAGTGGGAGGAACCAGATTCCAGCAACAGGCTAAATACCTGCCTCCTTCATATGCTCGGCTCCACCTTCCCCATATCCCACTGGCCGATGCCTTGCTTCCCCACCTCACCCTGTTTTACACAAGGAGCCTCTGACCCCGGTTGCTTCTGCTCTGCATCGACGGGTGGCAGCAGCTTTACTTTCCCATTAAATATGATAATTAGTCTGAAGTCGTGGTGCTCACCTCAGTCCTGGGGCTGATTTCCAAACGAGGAGAGAGTTCATTGGACGAGCACCACATTAAATATAAGAGGTCAATTTGTGTGGGCTCCGAGGGAAGGGTGTTACTGTTAAACTGCCTGCAGGAATTCAGCCTCATCCGCCACATAATTACCACATTGGATATTAAATCTATTAGGCTCTAAAATGCTCAGCGCAGAACAATGCATCCCTGAAGGCTGCTGTGGGGCATCAGGAGAGTTAAGTCAGGGAGTGCAGTAAAAAGAAATAAACCACAAATACGTTAATGAAGTTTTAAAATAAACAACAGAAGGCTGATTGCCTCCCCCACACACACACGCTCGTAAAAAAGGTAGAGTTTTTTATTTTCCTTTTTAAATAATTGCAGTTCCACTTGGCGGTCGCCCTTTCCCATGTTAGAGGTCGGGTCTGTTTTAAGAAGCCTTCGCCGAGGGTTAAGAGCGAGGAGGGCTGTTCACTGGCATTCCACAGAGGTAGGAAACACATGCTCCCCATGGGCACCGCTTGCACCGGACCTGAGTCACTCAAGATCTCAGTGGCCATCAGCCTGCCTTCCTTCCTGCCAAGCTGCCCTGTCACAAACACGCTGCAAACACACTGATAATAGGCTCAGGAAACCCGGCAGCGAGCGGCAAGGGGGGGGAGATAGAGACGGATAATCAAGGGCAGGGAGACATGAAAATAAAATAGAAAAATGGTCGGGAAGAAAAAGATATGATGGAGAACAGGTGACAGGATAAGAGAAGGGAGAGCCCGATGCTCAAGTTTCAGGAAACCCCCAGTCCCCAAGGGACGGAGAGAAAAACACACAGAGAATGAAAGAGAAGTAGAGCGGGTGAGGGTGAAGGAGTGCACTTCATGTCTTCTCTCGTCGTCTAACGTCTTTGCTGTTTTCCCCTCCTGCTCTTTGGTTTTCATCTGAGCAGAACAAACGTCATGCCCATCGTTATGAACGTTTCTTTTGTTCTCCCTCTGGGCTGCACACGGTCCAGCCTCGCTGTCTTTGAAGTGGTGGATAAAAGAGGGGTTAGTGGTGGATGCCTGCCTGATAGAGTGAGGAGTGTGGGCATGCAGAGAACAATGGAGCAAAGAAACAAAACCAGAAGAATATGTTTATCATAATAGCCTGAGAGTCGTTGGATGATTGCAGCCCAAAAGCATTTGGCAGCACACACATGCTCGCCAAACAAACAAGCGCTAATAAAGCAGTAAAAATGCTGTGGATCCCGTGAAGGCAACACAAGAGCATCGGAGCAGATGCAACTCCGAGTCCTGCTAACGCGTAACGCCTGTGATCTCTGAACCCGTCAAGCTGCCTGAAGATGTTGGGTGGAGATCAGAAGGGGAAACACGTGTTCAGGGAATTTATAGATGAAGATTGGCAACGACGCCAGATGATGATTAATTTGGGCTGGAGCTGCAACGTCCATCCATCCCAGCGATTACAATGTTTAGATGTGTTGAGCAAACAGAGAGTTTGGGGTTTTTTGGTACTTTCACATGTCGTCATTCTGGTGGACACAGGTTGATGTCCCTCCCACCGCACACAACTCTTGACGTGAGATCAGAAGAATGAACACTTTCAAGAATAGAAGAAGTTTATCGCCATATATCATTTTCCTCGCTTTCTGACCCACTTTCAAAGTGCTGTTTGAGGGACTTGCTTTTAGGGTTAGGGTTAGGGTTAGGCATCTAGTAATCATGGTTAAGGTTAGTGGCTACGGAATGCCTTATTCTCACTAACACAAGGTGTAGGGTTAGGGTTAGGCGTGTGTGTGTGTGTGTGTGTTTGTGTGTGTGTGTGTGTGTGTGTGTGTGTCTCAAGTGCCTGTAAATGTAGGAGCATAAATCACAGACAAACCAACACTTGACAGTTCTAGTGGTGTAGTAAAGCCGTCAGTACCTCCCTCCATGACTGTCCATGTGTGCACAACACACACAACTTGTGTTTGAGTGATCTGGTACTCACTGGTCATGTTGAACTTGTGCAGCACCTTGGCAAAGTACTCCTCCTCCTCCTGCTCCGTGGAGATGTCCGTCTGGACGTCGGTCTGCTGCTCCTTCAGCATCTCCTTGGTGCTGTTGTAGAGCGACATTAGAGGGGAGGGGATCTCCTCGTCGTCCCCGGCTTGATCGGGCTCGGGCTCTTTGGGCAAACGCAACTTGCTGAGGATCTGGCTCCTGATAGCCTCGATGCGCTTTTTCTTCACCATCTCCAGATCCACCGTCTTACACGTGGACATGCCACTTACATGGCCCACCGCGTACACGACCATGAGCGTCAACAGTGCCAGCTTCATGGTGCCAACCCGACTGTGACGGCTTCTGTGCTTCGGTTCTCTGGTCAAGCCTCCCTCACCTTCTCTTTCACCGCCTGCCTCCGATGCTCAGGGAATAGTGAATCAGCAGAGAGGTGTGACTGACGCAAGCTGTTTACCCACAGCAGAACAATTAAAGCAGTGTTGAGAGTCCTACAGGTTCGGGGCTACCAGTGCCACTGCTGCGAAAAACCACCTAAACCCGTGTGGCTTGTTTGCATAGAAGCAGGTGGAGAGAATCCCAGTGGGCAGACAGACAGGGAGAGCGATGAGCCAGCCTCTGACTCAGCCTCGCAGGTAACTCAGTGACGTTGAAGTGCGTCCAGAGAGGAGCTGTCAAAAGCCAGCAGCGCCCATCCGAGCATGCACACAGACAGCGCCCCCAAGCCTCAGGAGACCTGTGCAGCACCCGTCAATCTACAGACACACAACAGAGCTGCTTCTCTATACTCACACGATTGAATCCTATCTTATTTAACGTACATATATACACCCCCCCCCCCCCACGTGTCGGGTGTATTGCTCAACAATCGGTCTGTGTGTGAAGGGAGCTTTACAACGCAGCTACTTACATCTGACACTACGGCTTTCAGCTGACACGGCTTCCTGTCCTCTTTGACCCACGAGGTCTCTTCAACCACTCAGGATTATTCTGTACATGGATGTAAAGTCCGACTCCTCCGACAAAGAGAAGATAGCAATGACCCGTCCTATGTTTTAACTGTGTTTCGAAATGGATTTCCTATTTCTCTGTTGTCGAAGTTTGATGACTTCTGGCTTCCTTTACAGCTCTGATAAAACTCTGAGTCGGTCCGGTGCTGATCAAGTATCCACAGTGAAGAGAATGAAAGTAAAAAAAAAACAGTATTCAAAAAGTTTCAGCTCTTATTCTACAGCAGTGGGAAATAAAGAAATGTCCCCACGTGAAAAAAAAAACATCCGACACACTTGTACCACTCACGGCTCTGACTACCTCTTTTTTAGCAGCAACAGCATGTGATCTGTGTACAGCTGCACTTCAACCCCTCCGACTCATGCCTGCTTCACAGAGACAACAGCTGTCTTTCTATCTGTGTCCTCATTCTCAAATGTGAAACAGCTTGTCAGGGTACATCTCTCAGAGGACACAACACGGCAAAACTCTCCTTAAACCTGTCCTCCTGTGACAAAGTACAAAGCTTGACAAACCTTCTCTGTAAATGACCGTATAGCCATCCAGTCACAGCAGCAGCAGCAGCGACAGCAGCAGAAGCAAGAGTAACAGTCCCTCTCAGGCTGCAGCTAGGGGAATCAGATTGCAGTCTCGTCTGTGTCCTGTCTCCCCTTCTATCCATCCATCGGTATCACCTCGTCTATGCCCTCCACAGCTCCTTCACACCCTCCCTCGTGAGTCTCCTCTGACACAACTCCCTATTCACACCTCTCTTTAACTCCCTGCCTCTCTTTTCTTGGTGCTTGTCAGAGCTTGCTGGTGACAAAGTGATTTGTGGGAACTCAGCTAACTTTTCTCCTGCACTCACTCGCTCTGCCTCTGCCTCTCACTCTCCCTCTAACTCTTTTTTTTTTTTTTTTTTGGTTCCTGTTACTCGTCTAATACAGCGAGGAGCTCTCCGCCCAGGAAATGAGGGTAACGGCCACAGTGTAAAACATCTGCTGTTTAACAGAGTTCTGCTGCCTGCCGCCCGTCCACATCAGGAAGCCAGGAGATGAACGCGCTGAGTTAGTAGCAGTCAGAGGCACCAGCTCTCTCTCTCTCACACACTGGCCAGTCTGAGGCTGTGGCCATGATGACTGACAATGTCAACAAGCCTTGTATGGCATCTAGTGTCTCGCCAGCTGACCGCCACATTTACCTGGTGGCTGTGAAGGTGAGCGCTGCCAGGCCAGAGAGCCGAGGCACTTGGCACGAGTTGGTCTAAAAGCAGACATTCGAAGGGATGGAGAGCCAACAGGGCAGGACCGTGTGGTGCCCTGTCCGAGGTCTGCGTACCGTTCAGAGGTTGGGTTGTGTATTTTCACAAAGAAAGACCAGACTAAAACAAAACCTTTGGTGGTTTCCATCATCTTGTCTCCATCTGAGGGATGATTCAACAGGGAAATAAAGACAAGAAATTGCCATTGTAGTCTCTGGGTTTTTTAAGGTTGTGGCCATGTTCCCTAAGGGTGTCTATTGTTAAGACGTAGAGAAGGAGCTATTCATTAAACAATGATCATAAATGGTGACATTCAACATAAGGAAGCTGAAGAGGAAAAAATCCCCTAAATACCAGCTACACAAACAACAGAAAACGATGCCAAATCAAACACAGATGCTCTAGTTTACTCCCACAGTCACATCCACATTATTTCATTGATTAACCATTAATGATAAGATGTTGAGAATAAAGTGGAGGTGGCTATCAAATGTCAACAATCCCTAACTTGTTTGTTGTGTGGGTCTGTGGAAATGTGAGTGTGCGCTGTCCCCTCCTGGTCAAAGAGGGTATGACATTCACATGTTCTCTGAGTGGGTTTCTTCTTAGTGATGAGACAAGCGTTTGGGGTTGTCGTCAAAATAATGTTTGTGCTTATACATATATATATTTTTTGCATGAAATAAATATGTGGTGCAAAAATGTCATTACAGCTGCAGCATAGATGAGGCAGAGAACACAACAGACAATAATAATGTCACAGATGAAACCACATCTAATTCACCCAATCGCACAAACTCATGAATATAAATTTCCGAAACATCCCTCATACTTTATCAAGAACCATTAATTATTCTCAACAGGCAAAAGCAGACGAAAACAGAACCTCCTTCGAACAATACATGTTAAACTGCAGCGTAGCAACAACTCCCAAGTTATAATCTGACCTACTTTCTCTGCTCTCCATTGGTGGTTTTGACACTGGCCCCTGAACACAACAACCCTGGTGCCGGACTGACGCCGCACAACCAACCAGTCTTACCAGTCTGCCATGGGGCATTTCATACCCTTTGCCACAAGGTTCCCGTGCCAGCACCTCGAGGTGTCTGCGAGTCTCCGAGCACAAGAGTGCAACATGCTCTGTGTTCCCATCATTCACCGTGAAGTCCTGGACGACTCTGCAGAGGATCCCAGAGAGCGGTGTGGCAAACACCAGTCTTTGAGCCAGATGAGCCGAGGGAGGACGCTGGGAGAAAAGATATTCACACTCACCCGAGAGAGCAGATAGTTTATAACTCATGTTACCACATCAGAGCCGGTCCTGCAGACGCTTCAGATCTGCGGCAGAGAGACATCTTTAAACAGTCTTTACTCAACTGGTGAAAACATTACTCTAGAACGAGCTGGTATAATGAAAACCTCTGCTGGAGTATTTGTAGTAATATGAGGCGAATACTTATAAGCATCTTTTAATTGCTTCAGATCGTCAGGCAGAGGTTCTCTTAACGACGTGTCCAAGGAAATGAAGCTGTCATCTTTTAAGTCTCTTCTTAAAAACCTTTCCTGATTTCATCTGAGCTCTTTCTTTACTTTCTTTACTTTTCATTTTATTAATACAATTTACTATTCAGACCGAAACCTTGCGAATCGAAATTGGCAACTGCGTTTTTGAAAGTGGAAATATAAATAGAGTTAATTATTATTACATGTTATTATGTCTTTAGGTATTACTTATATATTTCTTTTATCATTTTCCTTTTGCCATTAATTATGAATGGCGCATTATTCCATCTGTCTTTGAGTTTGTATTTTATTGATTTCACATGATATCGTATTACTTATCTTTAATGTTTTGTATTGGAGTTTATTTAAAGTATTATTATTATTATTATTAGTAGTAGTAGTAGTAGTAATGATATAAACGTGTAAGAAGCTGTTTATATTGTAAATGGGTATTTGGTGAAGTTAATCATCATTAATTAAACACGTTTTGGATTCAAATGCTTAATTTTCAAGTACATAACTATTACAGATGTAGTAAAGTAAAGTAAAGTTTACTTCAGACTCTGCAGCACTTGAGTTAATTAACAAACTCTGACTAATCACTGATTACAGGCAACAAACAAACCTCAGGAGTTTTCTACGCAGCTCATCCGTCACTCAAATGTGAGGAATTATCTTAAATAACATCTGAATGATGTTTTAACTGTGCTACGAGCTAGCTTCATTAGCTAGCAGGGAAGCTAACGTGTGTCACCCGTCTCCATGGATACAGCGCACGCCTCTTCCCTCGCGCAGCCCTCCTTCTGTGAATCGCGGTGTTTCTGCGTCCGCTTCGCTTCGTTGCGCCGTTTCCATGGAGACGAGTTAAACATCGACTTCCGTGTTTCCGCCGACGAGTCGTGAACCTGGAGCAGAGATGAAGAATCAACGAGGACCGAGCTGAGGACTGAGGAGGTCACGGCCGCCAGGGAGAGGAGAGATACCCGGGGGAGGAACCGAGCTGCCAGCGGGGGGGGGGGGACTGGAACTAACAACCTTCAACTAATACAACTCACTGGAACCGATAACCTTCATGCAGCTGGAGTCACACCCTCGATGAGGAGCCTCTCTGCTCGGCTGAGATCCTCCAGGTGATCTCCACAGACACCGGACATCAGGTCAATAAGTTTTATTTCACTTTTCATATCAGAGGAATCGACTCAATGTGCTTCAGGATGAAAAGCAAAGATACGTGACGAGAGATGGGAGTCGAGAGAATATGGCAAATAAGAGGATGTGTGGATGTTTTGTAGTAAAGATGGATGAACAATGACAATACAATATAGTTATTTAAAAGAAAGTGACAAAAATATGAATATTGACTATATAAGTCTTTTATGTAGAACATTTCTCATGACAAGCATTGACTCAATAGCTATAAATAGAGTTAAATCTAGAGGTTCTCTTTAACCATAAAAGCTTGTGGAAAAAAGTTCTTAGTCTGTGATAATTACGGTATTATTATTAGCTTTTAAAGACAATATGATAAAATTAAATTTAAAAAAGCACTGGCACTCCACTGTGGCCTCTTATGAAACAACATTTACATTCACTATAGATCATATGACAAGTAAAGACTCAATAGCAATAAATAAAATAAAATCAAGAGGTGCTCTTTAACTATACCCCCAATTAAAAACATTAATATATATGTTTTTAGGCCTTAGGTGAAGTAGAGAATTCCAGAGTGAAAGCACAATAAGCTGATTCAGAGTTTATTCAAGGTATTGTGAATATAAAGTACTCTACGTATATATAGAGTATTTACATAAATATAGTATGTTCATATACAGTTTATGATTGTGACACACACAAAAATACGGCACTAGTTAAACAGAATGCTACTCAAAGCGACTGTGGAATTATCTCACAGGTTAAACAACATTTAGAAAAACAATATTGAAAAGGTGCTTTATTCAGTTTTGCAAGGTTACTATATCAAACTGCAACTAGCAGTAAGTTATGTTATTGTACCTGAGAAATGACAAAGTACTTCTACTTTTACCACCACTCACATTTGTCTCGTTTTCCGACACGTGACAGCAAAACCAACTGCCCAATGGAGAAATACGAAAAACTGGCCAAAATTGGCGAGGGGTCCTACGGCGTGGTGTTCAAGTGCAAACACAGGGACACCGGTCAAATAGTGGCCATCAAGAAGTTCGTGGAGTCCGAGGACGACCCGGTGATCAAGAAGATCGCACTGAGAGAAATACGCATGCTGAAGGTGAGAAGAGACGAGTATCACTCAATGGGATCGGGTTTGTTCACCTCATACACTCATTAAGTTACTGTTATTAAGTTACTAGCTTCTGTCACTTTGTTAGGAATTCATCACGCTTACCGTCGTCTTACTATTATTATTATAATCAGCTTTTAAAGACTAATACGATATGATTAAAGATAATAAAAGCAAAACTCTGCTGTGGCCCCTTACGACATTTATTTTGATCTGCACACTCAGAAATATCAGTAAACCTAAACATGGCCGTCGAGATCCATGAAGTGTTCTCCACAAGAAGGTTGATGTCATTCCACCAAGTTTCATGGAAATCATTTTTGCGTAATCCTGAAACTAACTTATAAAACCGTGCACATCACTGTGAGGCTGCAGGAAATACAAGTTTTCTCTGCAGGCCTCAGATCCTCTGCAGGTTTAACTCAACTCTCTGTAACGCGCTGACACTGAGCCTCCGCGTCCTCTGCTGATCCCACAGCAGCTGAAACACGTGAACCTGGTCAACCTGCTGGAGGTGTTCAGGAGGAAGCGGCGGCTCCACTTGGTGTTTGAGTTCTGTGAGCAGACGGTTCTCAACGAGCTGGACAAACACCCCCGAGGGTAAGTCCGCTGACGTGTGACCTGAGCGTGTCAAGTTGTTTACTTAGGTACATCTCAGAGGTAAACATATTTGTTATGATACTTTATACTTCTACTATCTCTGCTTATTCAACAGGTACTAGTAACTTTACACACAAACCCACTTGGCCTTTAGAATGTGTTTGAAAATATGACACATTATTCAATATTACATTAGTTAAAATAACTTTTATATGGAGCTGGTAATTTGTTTTATTCTTTTACTTGAGTGCAGTTTTAAAAGCAGGGCCTTTAGTTGTAATGCAGTATTTTTAAATAGTTCATTATTCATCGTGTAATTTTGTTAGTAAGTAAAGGATCTTAATATCTCCTCTACTACTAAAGTGAGCCTCCCATTTGAAGATGTCATATTTACCATTCAGTTTAACCATCATGTGTATATGTATTTGTTAAAGAAAGGAAAAGGGTGAATCAGAAGAGAGGGAGTGAAGACTGTTGCCGGGAGATTTTAAAGACGTAGAACGCCGGCAGCAGAGTTTGGGAGGTCGTGTAAACCTTTGGTCATTATTTTTTATCTTTATCTTTTGTGATGAAGACGTCACAGAAAGTCTCCGCAGCTTTTTCCCTCCGAGACAGCGCAGCAGAAACTCTAGCTGCTCCTGAAAACAAAGGAGCTGTTGCTGTTAGAGACCGGGGCCTAAAGTTACCGGGGGAACACGAGGACCGCGTGAAGCTCCGCGTCTTGATTTTAAAATCGCTGGGAACGATAGATGAGGATAAAACCTTTTGCTTTGTTTCTCCTTTAACAAACAACTGGTCTTCTGTTTGTGTCCGTGTCTCTCTGCAGGGTCCCTGAGGCGCAGCTGAAGAGCATCGTGTGGCAGACGCTGCAGGCCGTCAACTTCTGCCACAAACACAATGTCAGTGTAGTTTTATAAACTGGTATTTGAGTTAAAACCTCATGGAATTTCATTTATTTATACTTTGATTTATCACCATTGTGGGTTTTTGTTTGTTCTAGAGTACATACAATAATACTTTTATACCTTATGTACATTACATTTATCATTTCCTCCTCTACTGGCCACAGAGGGATCAATCCCTAATGTGACTACACAGTAAAAGAAAAATGACAAAGTCCCCCAACATTACATTTAAGTGACTTTGTCCACCACATTTTACTGAGTAGTTAGAAAAGGGCTAAATGTACATGTGGCCAAATTTTTAGCTGAATCATTACTTTATATAAAATCTCTTTTACACCTAAATTAGCAGGTACAATTTTTAAATGCGGGTAAACCTGCTAAAATTGGCATTAGGGGAGTTTGCCATCATGTTTTCGCTGGTGCGTCATATTCCATGTCTCTAATGCACCAACAAGGGGGGGGAAGGGGCCAAAGTGACTCTTAATAGTTATTATATCATGTTTGTCATTAACCGTTCCATTAGGAGCCCTTAGCTTTCCATAATCAAATGTGTTGAGGTTTTCTGATCTCTTGCTATTGTTCCTCTTCTCTCAGCATCATTAGAAGCCTCTTTTCCTTTGTGTGTGTGTCATGTTGATCCCTGATCCTGAGCCTTTGTGTTCCAGTGCATCCACCGAGACGTGAAGCCCGAGAACATCCTCCTCACCAAAACCGGAGTCATCAAGCTCTGCGACTTCGGCTTCGCCCGCATCCTGAGTAGGTCGTCCTGCATTTATGAGCATTTAGTGTTGATGTTCCTCTAATGACTTATTCAACGTGGAGCCTATAGCGTCTCCTGTCGACAGCCTCCACACTTCAGTGCTACAATAATTGCATTACACAGGAGGCCCATTCAGCCAGTTAGTGCCCCTCTGTGCAGCGTGTCTCTGTTTACCCATCCTGCCTTGGGTTTCAGTGTTACGTTACCATACAATAACGTGTAGTCATTCATCCTGCCTTGTAATCCCCTCCTCTACAATGTGTGTGCGACTTAGTGTTCATTATTCAGTACATCAGTGAAGGTGTGTGTCGGTTTACCCAGCAGGGCCAGAGGATGACTACACAGATTATGTGGCGACCCGCTGGTACCGGGCCCCGGAGCTGCTGGTCGGAGATACCCAGTACGGGCCTCCTGTGGACGTGTGGGCTCTGGGCTGCGTCTTCGCCGAGCTGCTCCACGGGAATCCACTCTGGCCCGGGAAGTCCGACGTGGACCAGCTCTACCTCATCCGAAAAACTCTGGGTACACTGATCAGAAGCCATATTAATGAGCGCTTCAAAATAAGTAATCTACGTATGAATCCACCAATTTATCCACGCCAACCAAGATCGAAACCACAGTCTTGTGTTGTTAAAAGAAAATAAAGAAACCACAAGAGCACAGATACAATACAAACCTGTCAGCTTTCACTGCTTGTGGCTGCAAGTTCATTTAAATCGAATGGGCGGATGCAGCAGAGTTGAACTGAAACAAGCAGGTTGGGAATGAAAGCGTCCCGAGGACGTGACTCCTTATTTACCAAACACACACACTCCACAGGATGAAGATTTAAACTTCTCTCCTTCCTGACCTCAGGTGACCTGATCCCTCGCCACCAGCAGGTCTTTCGCTCCAACGTGTTCTTCAGCGGAGTCAGTATTCCTGAGCCGGACACAACGGTACCGACCCTCTGACGTGTGCAGTGCATGTGTGCCAGATGCAGAAGTGATGACGTGTTGTCAAGTTGTAGTGATTCTCTGTTTGCTTTTGCTCTTAGGAACCGTTGGAAAAGCGTTTCCACGGAGGCTCCCCTCAGGCCCTCCAGGTTATGAAGGTAAGAGCCTGACTGACGTGTCGCCCGGGGTCACGACTCTTTAACAACCACATTGAAGGTGTTTGACTTGGCTCTGTCCATGTGTGTGTGAGCAGTCGTGCCTGGTGATGGACCCGTCTCACCGCCTGTCCTGTGAGGAGCTGCTGGAGCTGCCTTATTTCCAGGAAGAAGGAGGAGCCAACTGGGGCCGCGAGAGCGAGCGCCCGGGAAGACGACACGACAAAGGCTCCCGTCGCCGACAGGCAGGGGTGAGTCTGGGACACGGCGGGCTAATCGTGTCCACAAGTTCAAACTTAAACACTGTGCATGTCCTTGAGTTGGTCACATGACCTTCACCCTGATCTCTGAGAGGAGAATCAACTTTTAACCATCAGTCGGATGATACCAGAAAACATTGACTGGAATTAATATGAAATTAAAGTAGGACGATTCATCTTACTGTATTTTTACCACTTGCCACCATGTTGAAGCACCATCTTAATAATAAGCTGGAATTAATGGAGAGAATAGACTTTTGTCAAACCAAACAATACAAGGAGCAAATAACCAGTAATTCAATATTTACAGAAAATACAGCAAGAAACTTCAACTTTCAAAAGTTTATTCACCAAAAGCAAACAATGACCACGGAATATGAAAGAGCTTTACATTACAGACTTCGAAGGACGTTTTCATAAAAGGATATTAAGCGAATTTTGGAAGTAAATAAAATTCCTTCTAGACCTTTGACCAACAAATTCTAAAAAGGTTATCTTCAAACCTGAAGAGATTCCTTCATGTCATTACCGAGATTTCCCGTTCACCAGGCCAGACGTTTTATTGTGAAGGATCAGTGACACTTGACCCTCGACCAAAACATAACCAGTTCATCCCTGAGTCCAAGTTAATACTTCAACCAAATTTGAGGAAATTCCCTCAAAGGCATTTGTGACATATCACATTCACGAGGGCAGAATGGACAACCCCCCCCCCCCAAAAAAACAATTACCCTGATATGTAAAGGCATAAAAATGTCTCTCCCCCCCCCCCCCTCTCTTTCTCCCCCCTCTCTCTAGGCCCAGTACCAGTACCTGCCCCACTTACCAAACAGCAACATCTCACCAGCACCGGATGTGAAGAAACTGGTGAAGCACAAATATCACCTGCCCAACATTTAGCAACTGCTCCACGTGTTCGGGTTTTTTTACTTTGTTTCCCTGAAATCCTCTGAAATACAATTCATGCTGTTTATTCCTGGTGTGAGAGTCGGGATGAGTTTTAATCCTAACACATAGTTATGGACGACGATAGAGGAGGTCGGTCACTAATCATATAAAACATCACCAGTGTGCCATCATCTCTCAGAGACATGGACCAGAATTATCTTATTCTCTGGCTAAATCTGTTTTAACAACTGATTCATATAATTTCAATAGAATTTATTTGTGTGTATGTTTTATTATAGAAAACAATATATGCTGAATAAATGCTATATCTTCAATGTTGTAAACTTTGTTCTATTAGAAACCATAATATAGTGCAGTACAATATTTTTACACCTAATACTGGACGTGTAGGATCCATAACCGAGTCTTATTAAGGTTTAATAGAACCTGCCATGACAACCGATACTCTGGGTTCCTCACACGCTTCAGCCTCGGTGCTGGACAACGATCCCTTAAGTCTGACGTTCACACACATCTACACACTGACAGGCTGACATGCTGCTTGATGGATCACCTTGAACTCATCAGATTACTGACATAACTCCCGCTCATATCACTGAGCAAAGGGTTAAAGGGCCCAGACCCTTTTAAAAATTGATGGTATTTTACCTTTTACTTGTTCATAAATACGTTATCATCCAATTCTTCTCATGTTTTATCATGTGATTCCTGCATTTTCTTTAAAAAACAAAGACACGCAGAGCAAGAAAACAAAAAAACGACCCGAAACAACCAATTTCAGATCATAAGATGATGCGTCAAATAGTAGTTGATGATATTACATAACTTTTTACAAGAGCGGAGATCCTCTATTAGATAAGCTGTGTTTGTGAGTTGTGTATTCTGACGTGTAATTAAAATACAACACGTGACTAAGTGACGTATTAAGCTTCTTTAAAATCTTTGGTAAACCCGTTTGCTAAACACTTTGTTAACATTTGACACACGGACACAGAAGATATACAAACATGGACTCACACTATGAGGTGAAGTCATAGCAAGCATCAGAGTTACAGGCACAGGAGAAAAGAAATATGAAGTCATCTGTCCTGACTTAAGCTGCCACGGAAAATATATTTCCTTTGGTATCAAGTGATCCACGTTTCAGAGGTCGCAGGTCCAATGAACGCATGAAAGAGCAGGTTATTCCCGCGGCGTGGCGATGATGTCGTACCGCCGGGGCAAGTTGGCGAAGCTGCTGTGCTCGGGGCTGAGGTCGATGCTGTCGGGACCTCCGGAACAAGACAAGGTGAAACGCTGCAGAAGTGACACCAGGAAGAGGAAGAGCTCCATGCGAGCGAGGGGCTCTCCAACACAAGATCTCTTTCCTGAGAAACCACCACAAAACCAGTGAGAATGAAAAAACAGGAACCGGCTGAGACAGAGCTACTGCAGGAGCTGGGTTCGTAAATGGCCTCTAGTTAATATCATAGTTCAAATCATAGATTGTGTGTTGTCATCCATGTTTACATCCCGTCTTTGGCACAAACTCTAACATCTGTTCAACGAGAGCTGGTCCAATGTTCAGCCACTTTCTTATGATAATAGATAGATAGATAGATGGATATTTAGTAAATAATTCACCTGCAGAAAATGGCAGGAACGCAGGATTTTTCTTGAAGTTGCCGTCTTGGTCCAGGAAATGCTGCGGGTTGAAGGACCAAGGTGTCGCCCACTGTTTCTCCTCTCTGAGCACAGAGTGCAACAAGGGAAGGATCATTGTGTTCTGTCGACGCAAGATCGAGGTGGAACGTTTGTTATCTGGAAAAAGAAGGTTGCACGAAGGACACTTGATGTGTTGGAAGCAGAATACCTTGGGGATCGTGTAGCCCCTGAAAGCGATGTCCTGGAGGGCGTAGTGAGGGAGGTTCATGGGAACAATGTCCGTCACACGCTGAATTTCATGGATAACCGCGTCTGTGAAGGGGAGGGACTTCCTGTCCTCCATATAAGGACAACGCTGCTGTCCGATCACTGTGTCAATCTCCTGCTGCATTTGCTCTTCAGAATGAGGGAAACACAGGTGAACACATTTAACTGGTGTAGGAACAATCACTAAATCAACAACAACAACAACAAAAAATTGTCATTTAAGTTATTCCCAGTTCCAGCGTCTGAATTTGGAAGAATTGCTTCTTACATATTTTACACACACACGATATTCATCTCAAGAGCGAATTTAGAGATAGCATTTATAATGTTAGAGTTGTAAAGTGTGGCCAAACAACATATTAACATTCAACTTATAAAGCATAAACTTTCACAGCATTAACAATGCAGAGTAAATCTATGTTAATATTTTTCATTAAAAGACTTTTCATTTTCAAGTTTTATGTATTTGGATGTAAGTGTGTTTTCTTTTTATTTATAGTTATTTATAACAAACTGTAAAATATTCTTCATTAAGATTTGATAATGACATTTTAGGAATCAGGAATCATTCACAATAACATATATATATATACACACAATAGATGAAACTGATGAAACAAGTCTATATATATGTGAATCTACAAAGAGCAAGTTAAATCAATAGTGTCAGAAAAAGTGTGTGTGTGTTTTTTTTGTTTTTTCCAGAATCACTGGAATACTTTCCTCTTATAACCTAGTTTCCACTGGTCGGGACGTACCCTGTACTTTTGGATATTTGATGAACACACTAAGTGCAAATCTGATGGTGGAACTGGTGGTTTCTGTTCCTGCCAAATACAGATTGAACACCGTCGACACCAGGTTTTCATAGTTGAACTCAGACGTGGGAACATCCTTATCCTAAAAGAACAAGATGATAAAAACAAACTGCAGGATTAAAATTCAAGATGTTCAAATCTTAGACTGCAAATCAAGATGGATGACGCATCTCTACTTCCTCTCGTACTTAAATCAACCTGAAAATAACAGTGTGATGAGAACTACATAAAATGACAGAAAACATCTTAAGAAACATTTATTTAACGTGCACTTCGACTTTTAGGTTTTGTCCATGACCTATACTGCAGACAGCCACCAGGGGCCATCTCGTGATGTTATTAGGACCAGAGGCTTCTTGCGGTTGATGAACTCGGTCGTACCTGTCTGAGTCGGAGCAGGAAGCAGTCGATGTAATCTCTGGGCGAGCTTGGGTCCAGCGTGTCTTCGTGCTCACGGATCTTTTGCATGATAAAAGTTGTCAGCTCATCAATCCTGGCAAAGATTTTGTGCTGTCGACCCGGCAGCCATTCCATCAGTCGAGGGGAGATGTTATACAGCTGTGAGGAGGAGAGGACAGGACCAAAGTTAAATGCCGTAGGGTCCACCCACCTTCCCACCATGCCGCTGCACATCCTCTCCACCTCCTCCTCCTCTCACCTGACCCCAGGGACTGCTGCCAAACTTCAGGACTTCTGAGATCGTCTGCAGCAGGTAGAGGAATTTGTCATCGTCAATGCCGAAGCGCTGACCGAACACCAAGCAGCAGATCACGTTGGACACGGTGTAGCTCAAGTAGAAGGTCGGATCAAAAGATGCACCTGAAGGATCAAAAAATTACAACGTGTTTGGTTTCAGTGAGAGAAATTCTGATTCAATTTGAACAACTTTCTTTCACAGAACTTATTCCTTCCTGAATTACGTTCACTAGGATCGAGTGGCACCAGCTTGCTTCAGTTTGGTCAGTGAGAGCAGAGAGTGAACAAAGTGAAAGTGAAAACTTCCTGCATGTCCAAATATGTCCCAGTCGGCAGTTTGGGCTGGGAAGGTTAATTACAGATCAAATCCATCAACTGGTTTATCAAGCTCAACGGGACAAACTGACCCAACCCTGTGGTCACTTAAAAAAACAACAAGCAGACATGAAATCTCATATATTCTCTTTGGCAGAATGTATTTCAGGACTTAAGTTAAAATCTCCTGCTTAATTTACAGTTTATTTAAATCTGTTTCAACCCGAGGGATGAATACGAATCACACGGACAGTACGAGCACAGTTACCCTGACATATTCTCCACGTACCTTCCAAACTGTTGAGGCGGGCCACCAGAT
The DNA here is from genome assembly GCA_006182925.3 of Reinhardtius hippoglossoides. Taxonomy (NCBI): domain Eukaryota; kingdom Metazoa; phylum Chordata; class Actinopteri; order Pleuronectiformes; family Pleuronectidae; genus Reinhardtius; species Reinhardtius hippoglossoides. Next base: position 2,469,835 of record CM031673.1, read on the forward strand.
GTCTGCTCTCCTCCTGGATCCACTCTTCCATCCCCTTGCGTCCCATTCCAAAGTCTCTGAGCGTTGTCAGGGTGAAACGCCGCAGCTGCCGCCAGCGCTCTCCATTACTGATCGCCAAACCTTGGAAAATGCAGAAACGGTAGCTGAAAATAAAGAAAAAGAAATCTGGCCTCCACATTCAAAAGGAAACAGGAAGGTTTGTTGTTGCTATTTAAAAGTCTAGGGGGCAATACACCAAGAGAAGATGGAAACACAGATTGCAGCCTGCTGTTAACTACAAAGTATGAAATGTCGTCACTGAATTCCCATCGTACCATAGCCCTTGGTGGCTCTGAACAGGAAAGGAATAGGTGCTCTGCCCGTGAAGTCGTCCGCCTGGTCCACCAGAGCCTCCTTCACGGCCTCGTACCCGACCAGAACCACGGTGCGCTGACGGCCCAGATACACGGTCAGCACGGGGCCGTAGCTTTCACTGAGCTGGAGGTTAAATACAGCAGCAAAGGTGAATGGGATTCGTGTACAGACGTGTGAGGGACAAACCAAAGTAAACAGGAGAGCAGACACATGTGTTCTCTTAACAAGTGAGGGTGAGAATACTGTGTTTTAGTCCCAGAACACATACGACATTATTAAAATAACCTTTCATTTAACATGTACTTCTATACAACAAATGCAGTTCAAGGTGTTTTACAACAGAGAAATAATACGCACAAATGTTTCATATGAAAAACATGAAAACGATATAACATTTAATGTAACTTTAATGAGTATTATTGTTATATTTTAAATGTTCTTTTGACTTTTCTATATTGTATTTACTGTGCGATGCCCCTAGAGCCCATGTTGGGGTATTTTAAAGCTTCAAGCCCATTGAGATAAGGAAGTAAACAATGTGACCAACTCCCATGACTGTGTGTGTGTGTGTGTGTGTGTGTGTGTGTGTGTGTGTGTGTGTGTGTGTCTGTGTGTGTGTGTCTGACCTTCAGCAGGGTTTTGAACGGGGCCTTCTTGTCCATCATCAGCAGGTTTCCTATGAGGGGCAGGCCTGAGGGTCCTGGAGGTAAACCCACCGGACCCCCACTCCTCAGACTCAGCAGCACCAGCACAGTGAGGATCAGCCCCACCACTAAAACCAGTGACACGTCCATACTGTCCCAGTGAACCAAGCCCTGTCCGCTCTCTGCAGGAAACTCTCACACTGATTGTGCAACACCCCTTGTTTTCAAAATAAATAGACAGAGGTTACCCTGAGTAACTACAGTTCTATGAGGAACCGATGAGGATGTGCACCGCTCCAACTGTGTCTCGTGTGTGTGCGAGTTCCCAGTTTATATGTTACACACATAAACACAGGATTCATATACACATATTATGGTTATTGTGTGTGTGTACGTGTACAAAAAGAGCATAAACAGTAATAGCAGTACTGATAGATTTATTTTTGTTTGACAGGAAACTGAGACTACACTCTCAGTAGAGTGTATATATAGTCTGAGTAGAGTCTTTATACTGTGAGTGTCGGCTATAGAGTGTGAGCACAGTTTGCATAATCTCAGTATAGTTGATTGTATAGTCTATATACTCTAAACACTGTGTGTACAGGAGCTCCTCTGTTCACCGCGGTGCAGCGATGACCTGGTACAGTCGAGGCACACTGGTGAAGCTGCTGAACTCAGGGACCAGGTTGATGCCGTCAGGGCCTTGTCTTCAATCCTGTCATCATCTCGACAGCTTTTCCAAACCTCCACATTTACAACCAGCTCAATCCGGACATTTCAACAAGCTGCTGTTATCAGTTTCAGAGCATAAACAGTGACCTGGGAGAAAAGGTTGCGTCTTTAAAAGTTGGTTCTGCTTTGTCTATCAAATGCTTTAAACTTTTAACTTGAAAGCAAAAAAACGCTGGCCTCGAACTGTGTGTTTTCTTAGACATCTCGGCCTACTTACTATCTGGAATGTAGGAAACTCTGTGTCAATCTTTTCAATAATGTCATTCAATCATTCACTTTTATTGACCTATATGAATTGTAAAGACATCAACAAGAACAGTGGGTAGATTCAGAATGATCAGTTGATCTCCTACAATGTTCAAATTAAAGTGCAGCTTTCAAATCCCCTGTTCTGAGTCTTGGTAAATCACAGCAGTGACTGAAGTGTGTGTGTGTGTTTTTTTTGCGGGTTATGTAAGATATCCAGTGTTTACTTTGCACAAACTGCCCGATAGAAAGAGATAAGGATTAAAGAGCTGAAGTAAAAGAGATAAACACACAGAGCGCTTCCAACAAAGCTTCCTCACTGACCAACTGTTCCTTCCCTGAGAGTCGACTGCTCCACTGTGGATGTCAAACGCAACAATTTTCTTTATTCTCAGTGCCACTTCGTTATCAGGGGTAAGATTAAGCTCTAAACAGATTTAGCTCGGGTTATGCATTATTCCTGTTCCACATTAACCGACTGCAAACACACTTTTGAATGAGTCTATGCGACCCCTCAGGTGCTGGCTCTCCTCCTGGATCCACTCCTCCGTGCCCTCACGTCCCATCCCAAACAGTTCGTCATGGTGAAACGTACCAGCTGGCGTGATCGCTCTCCGTTACTAACCACTAAACCTGACAAACCGGGTGTGGAAACAGAGACACGCAGGTATGAAACCACTGAGAAATCACCGCTCCTCGGACACAGATTTGTAGAGCTACGATGAGCCCAGGCTAATATCACCGTGGTAGTAAAGTCCATGTCGCTCTGCTCTCTTGTTTTCTCCGTGAACAGCTGTCATTTCCCAAATATTTGTACACTTGGGTGAAGTCACCTGGTTCACCAAGGTTATCTTTTGCCAAACTGTTGTTTTCGTTGGAGTAAAGCCAGCGTGAAGCAGCACCTTGTTTCAACGTCTGGACAGAAACAAGTTATTCTGTCTTCCCCGAGGCCGATGGACGAATGAATTCTCTATTCTCAGGGTTAGGACAGGACACCAATAGCCCGAAGGATTGATATTCAGGAGGGTCTGCTATTGAAATCTGGAAGAACTTCCCCCTCTTGCTGCGTCCTGCACTCAGATGCTCTAAAGGGTTATTTCTCAACTTTTGTTGACGTCTTGAGATGCAGATTGATGAGTTATGAGTGTCCGGCCGTTACTGAAACAGATTCCACTACAGCGAGTCACTGGTGTCACTTCTATAACTTAATAATAAAACATAAAGTAATCAAGAAACAGATCGAGATGAAAATGAAACACTGAATAATAAAATACATCAAATGCATAAATCCAAGTAAGATATATAAAAAATGTTTTAAAAGATCTGTGTCAAATAAAATAACATAAAACAGTATTGGTAGTAAAAGTAATACATTTATTTTTGTAGTGTAAGAAAGCAAGTCAACAACTAATACAGGCACCAAGCACCGATTAATATATAGGATATGAACATATATTATGTAATTCATATATACTTATATATATATGAATCACATAATATACATATATATACCAGAGCAATATATCTCTCGATACAAAATACATATATGAATTTACACATTAAAGAACAACCTTTAAAAAGGAATAAACCTTCAAAATCTGCTCGGGGAGAAGCTGTTCCTTAAAAGCCTGCTGGCTGTCTGCTATATACTTTCAGTACCTCTGTATAACTCAAGAATAGTCTATGCATTCTCATATATTCTATATTCGTGTGCAGTTGTATAGTCTGAGTATAGTCTGACATAGTCTATATAGTCTGAGTACAAAAAGTATAGTCGCAATATAGTCTGACATTGTATTTATAGCCTGGGTACAGTCTTCCACTCTGGTATAGTCACAGTGTATATAACACATGTACTGTCTCACATAGTCTGTATACTAGTACAAGAGTAGTGTGTATATTCTGCATGGAGCTCCTCTGTTCACCGCGGTGCAGCGATGACCTTGTATCTGCGAGGGAGGTTAGCGAAGCTGCTGAACTCAGGGACCAGGTTGATGCTGTCGGGGCCGTCGGCGCAGGAGAAGGTGAAACGCTGCAGCAGAGACACCACGAAGATAAAGAGCTTCATACGAGCCAGAGACTCACCAACACACGCTCTTTTCCCTGAGAAGAGACATGAGCAGATGAAACAATGATTCATACGAGGTTGTCAGCGTTTGTTAGTGTCACGTTCAGGGCTGATTTGTGTTTTACCTGCAGCAAACGGCATAGAACGCAGGATTTTTCTTAAAGTTTCCACCGTTGTCCAGGAAGTGCTGAGGGTTGAAGGTCCAGGGAGTCGCCCACTGTTTATCGTCTTTGAGCACAGAATGCAACAAGGGAATAATGACAGTGTCCTGTCGAGACAAAACATCAGGTCAGTGTGATGCAGTGTTGCATGAATATGACATCATGAGCTTGAGGATACCTTGGGGATTGTGTAACCCCTGAAAGAAATGTCCGTCAGTGCGTAGTGAGGGAGGCTGAAGGGGACGATGTCCAGAAAACGCTGCACCTCGTGGATGACAGCATCTGTGAAGGGGAGGGACTTCCTGTCCTCCATTTTGGGGCACGGGTCCTTTCCGATCACACTGTCAATCTCCTGTTGCATCTTTTCTGCACAAGGGAAATAATGATCCGGTTCTATTGATGCTATTAGTGGGTCGTGTGGAGGGAAGCGGACCTGTTGTACGTACCTTGTATGTTTGGGTATTTGATGAACACACTGATGGCGTATCTGATGGTGGAGCTTGTGGTTTCTGTTCCTGCCAGGAACAGGTTCAACACTGTCGACACCAAGTTGTCGTGGTGGAACTCAGTCGTGGGATTGTTCTTTTCCTTTGAGACAAAAGAAATCAAACTTTAAAACATTAAAATACACTTAACGCACCAGGTGCCCAAGTAAAACTGTTTCAAAATTTAAATAAATGAAAGAACCAGACAACAAAACATGACACATATTTGGAAAACAAGATATTACACATCAATAGAAAGGCCAGTTTGAATACATGTGTTTTCAGCTGCAGGGATCACAGCTCTTATGTGGATACGAGGATTGTTCCACTGTGTCGGAGCTAAATGAACAATATCACTCAGCGTGGTTTCCTGAAGTTCTTCCTGACCTGCTCACTTCGGATGAGGAAGCTGTCGATGAAGTCTCGTGGGGAGCCGGGGTCCAGTGTCTCTTTGTGCTCTTGGATCTTCGTCTCGATGAACTCTCTCACCTTCTCAATCCGGGCAAAAACATAGTGCTGGTGGCCGGGAAGACGCTCCATCAGCCAGGGGAAGACGTTGTACGTCTGTGGGAGAGATATTTTGGGAAACTGTTACAGAATAATTCTCTTATAATGTCTTGAGGATGATATAAAGACACTGTATGAGTTATGTCTCTCTAGGACCATCCCCCCTCCACTTACCTGACCCAGAGGACTACTGGCGAACCTTAAGACTTCAGATATGATGTTGAGGAGTTGCAGGAACTGCTTGTCTTCATAACTGAAGCGTTGGCCAAACACCATGCAGCAGATCACATTGGACACGGTGCGGCTCAACAGGAAGGTCGGGTCGATGGGAGCGGCTGGAGGAGACGAGGAGAACACGCTGTTAGTTCTCATCCCAAGAGAGAAGATGATACTGGAAAGATCACCAAGAAAACCTACAACCTACAATGCCTCCATCAATTATCAATTTAAAATCTTCAATTAACAGGGAACTGCAGAAAGAACCCAGCTCTGAACAGGGAACCTCACTGCTGTGAGGTGACCGTGCCGACCCCGAAAATGTTCTCTCAAATGTTCAGCATAAATTCAACTCATAAAATAACAGCTTATTATTCGTAATCGAGGTAAAAGTTTGAAATAATCTTGATATTGATTTGAAGTCATATCACTCCACCTGTGGCCAAATTTTCAGTAATTTGAATAAATCATTAACTTTTATTGATCTATATCGATATCCATAAAGACGTCAAGAATAATGTATGAATTCAGAATAATCAGTTAATTGTTCAAATTTAAGTGCAGCTTTAAAATCCCCTGTTCTGAGTCTTGGTAAATCACAGCAGTGACTGAAGTGTGTGTTTTTTTGCAGGTTGTGTAACTTATTCAGTGTTTACTTACTTACTGAAGTAAAAGAGATAAACACAAAGAGCGATTCCAACAAAGCTTTAACAACAACTGCTGCTGCAAACACACCTTTGAATGAGTCTATGCGACCCCTCAGGTGCTGGCTCTCCTCCTGGATCCACTCCTCCATGCCCTTACGTCCCATCCCAAAGTCTCTGAGGGTCGACAGGGTGAAGCGTCGCAGCTGGCGCCATCGCTCCCCGTTACTGATCCCCAAACCTGACACAGAGGGTGTGGATACAGAGACATGCAGGTATGAAACCACTGAGAAACCACTGCTCCTGGACACACACATCTGTAACAGTCTTGTGTTACCGTAGCCCCTGGTGGCTCTGATCAGAAATGGAAGTGGCCCTCTGCCCACAAAGTCGTCCGCCTGGTCCACCAGAGCCTCCTTCACTGCATCGTACCCGACCAGAACAACCGTCCGCTGCCTGCCCAGGTGCAAGGTCATCACTGGACCGTACGTTTCACTGAACTGGAGAAAGTTCAGGTTCAGATGAAGAAGCTGCGACTGAGCCACAGCTGCTCTCGGCTATTTGTTACGAATCGTGACAAAAAACAGTTCCTGAACTCACCTTGAGGAAACTTTTAAAAGGTGCATTTTTGTCCAGTTGTGGCAGGTTCCCTACGAGAGGGAGGGCAACAGGTCCTGGAGGTAAATTATACTTCCTCCTGCTTTTCACTGTTAAAACCCACAGTAGAGCTACGATTAGCCCGGCTAATATCACCGTGGTAGTCAAGTCCATGTCGCTCTGCTCTCCTCGTCGCTCTTCCACCCACTGTCCCTCTGTGACCTGCTCTCCTGAGTATTTGTACACTTCACAGGGAGCTGGCCTGAGCTGGCCTGAGCGCTGCATTAGGCCACAGGTGAACCATGTGATTCTATTGTAAACCTACAGCTTTACCTGTGTTGTGCCATAATGCATTAAACGTGATTCCATAAAATGGTGTGCCTTTCGGCATTCAATAAATTTGGTTATCAAAATAAAATATAAAAAATATTTTATTATTAATATTAAATAATAACTTTAATTGATTAAAGTTACCTCGGGGCACCACCCTTCAAAGGAAGGGAAAAGATAGCCAATTTATTGATTAAGTCTCATAAAAGTACTAACTACAAATTTGGAACTCTGATTAACAACTCGAAGAGTTGGATGGGAAGAGAAGATGTGAGCTGGAGAAGACGGTCGACAGCCTTTCCTCCTGTGGAAGGATTTAAGGAAGAGGCAGAAGAGATAGAAGAGGGGGAGAAGAGGCCTTATATTGGCGCGGTGACCTCACAGGTCATGGGGTCCAGAGTGACCAATGGGAGTTGAAACCTGTTTCCCTGGGGGGGTTTTACACCTCTGTGACTTTGCAAGCACGCTGGGAGACTGAGTTCCTTGAGGGACATGCGGCTTCAAGATTTTGGCTGCACATATAGGCAGAGCTTTGGTTTTCCCAAAAACCATTTCCCAACTGACTGTTTCAGCTTTAACTGAAACCCACTGGTTCTGATCCACTTCAGTGATTGGCCGGTTTCACTCCCCTGCACTTACGTTCAGTATCTCAACACATATAATATGGTTTACAATCCTGATTTAAAAAGGTTGAATACTGAATTTAAAAAGACTTAATCACTGACGCCTCACAGTTTGAACCCACCCTCTGTGTTGAGTTTTCATGTTCTCCATGTACTTGTCTTTTAAAATTTAAAATTTAAAAACATTTAAAATTATGTCATTGTGAATTTGCATTTTTCCAGTTTCTAGCTTTGTATTTGAATTGTTTCTATTTCTAACAATGAAGACTATGAAGACCATCATTTACCCCCGAACCCCTACATTCAACGGGTACAACAACAAGCGGAGAAAGCAGAATCGTGGGCTGACCGGCGCGGAGAAATGCGCGTCCGGTGTGAACAGCCAGGCGGCTGCGCGCTTGAGAATGGCGCGGCGCGGCGCTTCCGGGTCCGGTGTAAACCCGGCCTAACATGTGACAAAGGAAAACGGTGAGCGGCCTGTGCAGCTGCTCTTACAGCCGGTGATGGTCTGAGCTCATGCCGCACAACCTGGTGCACAAAATTAGAGCAAACACACAAACACACAAACAAACAAAGTCCGCATCTAGTTTATTTTGGGTGAAGCAGATTAATTTAGCTACGATACAAAATCTCAGCTCAAACGGCCATTCAGGGTTAACACACACACACACACACACACACACACACACACACACACACACACGTCATCCCTCCTCCAAAACCTGCAACACAACAAACACCATGCATGTAGAGAGAGAGAGAGAGAGAGAGAGAGAGAGAGAGAGAGAGAGAGAGAGAGAGAGAGAGAGAGAGAGAGAGAGAGAGAGAGAGAGAGAGAGAGAGAGAGACGCACAGTCATGATGACAGCAGGATTTATTCAGAGCTTCACCTTTGCACTGGCTTCATGAAAGACACCGGTTTGACCAGATAACGGATGATGAGGTCATTTGTGAAACCAGGGCAAAAGGGAATCGAGCAAAGTGCCAAATGATGGAATGGAGAGAATGTGGATGATTAGAGAAAGTATTCACAGAGGTAATGAATATAAAAATATCAAATATCAAATGAACTGGAGGAACACTACTGTTGTGATTCAGAGGCTTAAATGTCAGGAGTCACGATCATGAATGATTTACCCGAGGAGCATGGGCATAACGCCAGGAAGAACACCTTCATGAATTTATCCATTATATATAACCCAACAAGTGATTAATTAATGTATTTATATTATAAAGGAAAACCTACACAAGGAGAATTAAAGGTCTTTCAAATAGTTTCTGAGTCACGACTAAAAAGCAAATCCTCCACAGTCGAACGGGCAGGACACACATGACGGATTGTGAGCGTCCCAGACGGCGATCAGCTGAGTAATAACGATAATAGATGGAGGACACATGTGGATGGACTTGCTCTAGTTCTCCACACAGAGGATTAAAGATGGACAGGTGGGTTTTCAAAAGAGAGAGAACAGAGAGGTAGAGAGGCAGAGAGGTGTGGACTGATTTATTTATATGACATCATAAAGTGATATTGCAAAGTTAGTTTTTTACTGAAGTTCGTGCACAGTGTAAAGAGGAAAAGAAAAGGGAAACAATTGTGTGAACTGCTGATGTTGCTGGTTCTATTCTGCCTCAGTCCCTTGAGCCACCATGACTCATCATATAAAACCCAGGGAGGAATGAAAACAGACGTATCATAAGAACAAAGGCATGAAACGTTGACTTGGCTTTAATGAGAGGTGACATCTCAGCATCCTGTGCAAACACATCTGGCAGAAGTTGACAGTTGACTCATTAATAATAATTGTTGAAGTCAGCAGCTCTATGAGTCCTGTGTTTCGTAGAAGAATAAAAAACCAAGAGTTTATTACACCACAGGGGAGAAATATCACAATCATAAATGTATCACCTGGTGCAATAAGTCCAGATTCAAGACGACTCTGGAAAAGTGTCTGCTAAAGGATTGGGGATTTAAACAAATATTGACTAAAGCCGCCAACGAGGTTTTGTTTTCGTCTGCGTTTGTTTGTCTGTCAATTGGCAGGATTACGTAAAACTACTTTATGCATTATCACAAAAATATTGATGGAAAGATGGGTCAGGAAAATAAATACATTCTGGGGCAGATCTGAATCGGGGGACAGATCCAGCATTTCTTTGTTGACTGGGGACTGATCTGGTGCAGGTCCAAGTAAAATCTGGATCTAGTGAATATGAATGTGATTCAATAAGGGGACTGATCTACTGAGGGAGATTCTAATTGTGGATACGTTTTCCCAAAAGATCTTCATTTTTATTTGATTATCAATGTCATAGAGCAAGGGTGTCAAACATCCGGCCCCCCGGATGACTTTGCTAAGTATGAAAATTACAGAAAGACATAAATTGCATTTCTATAAAAGTAGCTGCTATTCCTAATCAGTCCACTGGGGGTCGCACTGTATCAGTAAGAGCATGCCATAGACTGTAAAACAAGTAAAGAGTAAGAGTAGCGATTTACACTGAGAACCAGAACTAAACAGCAGATGGCATCAACCCGCCTTTTTTAATGCGTCCGGTCTTTTGCTGTCAAAAGCGCGACACCCTCACCCCCAAATGTCTAGGACCACATCCTATTTTTTTACAAAGGTAACTGGAAAACCTGTGTGTTTGTTGTGTTCGCAGCAAGTTTCTGTGCTCAAAGAATATAATATTCGGCGCCACTATGAGACTCACCGTGGCGAAAAAAGTACGACCGCTTGCAAGGACAACTGAGAAAGGAGAAGATAAATGACCTGCTAGCAAGTCTAAAGAAACATCAGTCCGTTTTTACCCGGAGCCGAGAGATAAGTGATGCAGCAGTGAAAGCTAGCTACCTTATTGCTAACGAAATAGCATCAGCCTCAAAGCCATACTGTGAGGGTGAGTTCGTGAAAACATGCATGCTGAAGGACGAGGAATACTGTGACGGATAGGATTGCCGATCTTTCAGCAGATGTGGATAGCCAAAAGAACCATAAAGTCAAGTCATTTGTAGCATTTTCAGTTGCAATCGATGAGAGCACTGACATTACAGATGTTGCTCAACTGGCCATATTCATTCGTGGTGTTGATGAGACTTTGGCGGTCACCGAGGAGTTCCTTGATTTGGTACCTATGACAGACACCACTAGAGCGAATGACATTTTTAGCGCTCTCGTTGAAGCGCTGAACCGGGTCGGAGTGGACTGGACCCGTGCTGTCAGTGTGGCTACAGACGGTACGAAATTCAGGGAGAAAGTACAAGCTGCAAATGGAGGACAACGTTTTTGGACATTTCACTGTATTTTGCACCAGGAGGCATTGTGTTGCAAGTCGTTAAAAATGGATCACGTCATGAAAGTGATAAAGACATCACCTGTGGCCTACGATACCACACTGAAGTAAGGTGGTTAAGCCGAGGTGCCATGCTGAAGCGTTTTTTTTTTTATCTACGAGAGGAAATTGGACAGTTCATGGAGAAAAAGCAGTGCATGAATTAAAAAACACAGAATGGCTTCAGGACCTTGTATTTATGGTGGATATTACAGAGCACTTGAATAACCTGAACAAGATGCTGCAAGGCCATACGAAAGTTGTCACACAATATTATGACAGCATACGCGCATTTAAGTTGAAGCTGACTTTGTGGGAGACACAGCTGTCAAGTGGTGCTGCTGCTCATTTCCCTCATCTAAGAAATGTGGAAATGACCGGAGTTACTGCTGACATGAGTCCCTACAAAGACAAAATTACGGAATTGCTGCGGGAGTTTGAGCAGCGGTTTCAGGTCTTCGGTGAGCTTGAGACCGAGTTTGCAGTTTTTCGCTCGCCATTTACAGTTAAGGCTGCGGATCTGCCCGTCGACATACAGCTTGAGATAATTGACTTACAATGTGATCAGGATTTAAAGGACAAATTTGCCTCGTCGGACTTGGACACATTTTATCGGTATCTTTTGCCAGGATACCCCAAATTTACAGCCCTGGCAGCAAACGTTTTGAGCATGTTTGGGACCACCTACCTGTGTGAACAAGTGTTCTCTGTAATGAACATCACAAAAACAAAGCTTCGCTCAAGACTCACACACAAGCACTTGAATGATATTCTTAAATTGGCTGCTACTCAGGATTTTAAGCCTGATATTGATGCACTTGTGAGGGCTAAAAGATGCCAAGTTTCAGGACAAAATTAATCGGTGAGTTGACCTACTTCATGTAAGATAAGGCTTCAGACACTTTTGCATCCTGAAGAACACAGTTCTGTGAAAATGAAAACGTACTGTTGAAATATTTGACACTGAACATTGTGCAATATAATGTCAATCAGCAGCTTCAGTACAAAATAGTTTGGTTTGATGGAACACTGTGGCTCATGCACTGCCCCAACTTTTTTTCAATGTATAAATTCTATATTTTCAAGGCAAGAGGGGTAACTTAACCTCCTTACTTAATAGCTCCCACATTTGTTTGTATTTTGTGGTGAGTCAGTTCAGGTGTACAGATAACTACACAGATGTGGAAATGTTAGTTAGTACATATAACCCTTGTGTTGTCCCTGCTTCCCCCGGCTGTTGGCCCCCTCACATAGCCCACCCCATATTAGGACACACACGTAGCGCAATAGACAAGTGAGCAGTCCTTGCAGATGTATTTGTTACACCCGCGGCACATGGTGTGAGTTTTACAGTCCTTCTTCCTGGGGCATTTCTGACACCTCTTCCTCTTACTCGCCCCGAGCGGGGCTGCTGCTAGGGCTATGGAGGAGGCCGGACACTCGGGTCGAGCGTCGTAGTCAACAGCTCTCTGTGCGGCGGCGGCGGCGGCTTTTACAGCCTTCACAACCGCGGCAGACGCGTCCGTGCGGGGGAAGCGCTCCCTTCGTGCGATGAACAGAGTCACCAGAGCCTTTCCCAGCTGCTCCAGGAACACCCTCCGCTTGTTCCGCTTGCCCAGCATCCAGTCTGGGTTGATCTCTCTCCATATCACGAAGGCGTTGTAGGAAGAGACGTCGAGAATGTTGTGAAATATGACCAGGGGCCAGCGCGCGGTCATCCTCCTGCAGCTGTACGTTCCGATCACCTTGTCTAGGTTGTCCACGCCACCTTTGTTGTGGTTGTAGTCCAGGACGATGACCGGTTTCCCGTCCTCGCGGTCGCTGATGTCGGCCTCAGGGTGCCGTGTGCTCAGGAGCACCACATTCCTGTTTTTCTTTGGGATGTAGGACACAAGAGTGGCAGTGGGCGTGAATGCGAACTTGGATGAGAACACCTCTCTTCCTCATCAGTTAGATCAGCGTCCTCATCAGTTAGATCAGCGTCCTCATCAGTTAGATCAGCTTTCTCATCAGTTAGATCAGCGTCCTCATCAGCTAGATCAGCTTTCTCATCAGTTAGATCAGCGATCTCATCAGTTAGATCAGCTTCCTCATCAGTTAGATCAGCTTTCTCATCAGTTAGATCAGCTTTCTCATCAGTTAGAGCAGCTTTCTCATCAGTTAGATCAGCTTTCTCATCAGTTAGAGCAGCTTTCTCATCAGCTAGAGCAGCGATCTCATCAGTTAGATCAGCGTCCTCATCAGCTAGATCAGCTTTCTCATCAGTTAGATCAGCGTCCTCATCAGTTAGATCAGCGATCTCATCAGTTAGATCAGCTTCCTCATCAGTTAGATCAGCGTCCTCATCAGCTAGATCAGCTTTCTCATCAGTTAGATCAGCTTTCTCATCAGCTAGATCAGCTTCCTCATCAGTAGATCAGCTTTCTCATCAGTTAGATCAGCTTTCTCATCAGCTAGATCAGCTTCCTCATCAGTTAGATCAGCTTTCTCATCAGCTAGAGCAGCGATCTCATCAGTTAGATCAGCTTTCTCATCAGTTAGATCAGCGTTCTCATCAGTTAGATCAGCTTCCTCATCAGTTAGATCAGCTTTCTCATCAGCTAGAGCAGCGATCTCATCAGTTAGATCAGCTTTCTCATCAGTTAGATCAGCTTTCTCATCAGTTAGATCAGCTTCCTCATCAGTTAGATCAGCTTTCTCATCAGTTAGATCAGCTTTCTCATCAGCTAGAGCAGCGATCTCATCAGTTAGATCAGCGATCTCATCAGTTAGATCAGCTTCCTCATCAGTTAGATCAGCTTCCTCATCAGTTAGATCAGCTTCCTCATCAGTTAGATCAGCTTTCTCATCAGCTAGAGCAGCTTCCTCATCAGTTAGATCCGTTAGATCAGCTTTCTCATCAGCTAGAGCAGCGTTCTCATCAGTTAGATCAGCTTCCTCATCAGTTAGATCAGCTTTCTCATCAGCTAGAGCAGCTTTCTCATCAGCTAGAGCAGCTTCCTCATCAGTTAGATCAGCTTCCTCATCAGTTAGATCAGCTTTCTCATCAGCTAGAGCAGCTTCCTCATCAGTTAGATCAGCTTCCTCATCAGTTAGATCAGCTTTCTCATCAGCTAGAGCAGCTTCCTCATCAGTTAGATCAGTTAGATCAGCTTTCTCATCAGTTAGATCAGCGTTCTCATCAGTTAGATCAGCTTCCTCATCAGTTAGATCAGCTTTCTCATCAGTTAGATCAGCGATCTCATCAGTTAGATCAGCTTTCTCATCAGTTAGATCAGCTTCCTCATCAGTTAGATCAGCTTTCTCATCAGCTAGAGCAGCTTCCTCATCAGTTAGATCAGTTAGATCAGCTTTCTCATCAGCTAGAGCAGCGTTCTCATCAGTTAGATCAGCTTTCTCATCAGCTAGAGCAGCTTTCTCATCAGTTAGATCAGCTTCCTCATCAGTTAGATCAGCTTTCTCATCAGTTAGATCAGCTTTCTCATCAGCTAGAGCAGCTTCCTCATCAGTTAGATCAGCTTCCTCATCAGTTAGATCAGCTTTCTCATCAGCTAGAGCAGCGATCTCATCAGTTAGATCAGCTTTCTCATCAGTTAGATCAGCTTTCTCATCAGTTAGATCAGCGTCCTCATCAGCTAGATCAGCTTTCTCATAGCTTTCTCTATATTGACTCTAATGTTGATTTTGAGAGAAAATGTCTGGAAGGAGCCTTGAAGTCATTCTTTTCCAACTCGCTCCCACGGTCACATTTCGTAACTATCGCCAATAAAAAATACATCTGTGCGTTCGGCAAAGTCTTGGGATTCTCGCAGTGTTTTTATTTCAGATATAGTTTTTGAACAATCGCACGTTGTTCGAGGGCTTCGCGTGTAGGTGTCTCTTTGGGCATCAAAGGAATCTATGACAGTCTCTCTCTCTCTTTCTTAATTTTTGAGAAGAATTTTCTGCTCAATAACCCTTGTGTTGTCCCTGCTTCTCCCGGCTGTTGGCTCCCTCACATAGCCGCCCACCCCCCCCCATATTAGGGCGCACACGTAGCGCAATAGACATGTGAGCAGCCCTTGCAGATGTATTTGTTACACCCGCGGCACATGGTGTGAGTTTTACAGTCCTTCTTCCTGGGGCATTTCTGACACCTCTTCCTCTTACTCGCCCCGAGCGGGGCTGCTGCTAGGGCTATGGAGGAGGCCGGACACTCGGGTCGAGAGTCGTAGTCAACAGCTCTCTGTGCGGCGGCTTTTACAGCCTTCACAACCGCGGCGGACGCGTCCATGCGGGGGAAGCGCTCCCTTCGTGCGATGAACGGAGTCACTAGAGCCTTTCCCAGCTGCTCCAGGAACACCCTCCGCTTGTTCCGCTTGCCCAGCATCCAGTCTGGGTTGATCTCTCTCCATATCACGAAGGCGTTGTAGGAAGAGACGTCTAGAATGTTGTGAAATATGACCAGGGGCCAGCGCGCGGTCATCCTCCTGCAGCTGTACGTTCCGATCACCTTGTCTAGGTTGTCCACGCCACCTTTGTTGCGGTTGTAGTCCAGGACGATGACCGGATTCCCGTCCTCGCGGTCGCTGATGTCGGCCTCAGGGTGCCGTGTGCTCAGGAGCACCACATTCCTGTTTTTCTTTGGGATGTAGGACACAAGAGTGGCAGTGGGCGTGAATGCGAACTTGGATGAGAACACCTCTCTTCCCCTGACCGCGAGCAGCCCGGTCGGGAGCTCGGGCTTGTTCTTCCGAACAGTGCCGACCACGGTGAGCTTCCTCTCCAGGAGCTGCCGCGCGAGTTGGTAGGAGGTGAAGTAATTGTCGCACGTGACGTTACGACCGTGCAGTCCCTCCGTTACATCGAGCACTACCCGTAACCCCTGGTTCCGTTCTGGGCGTCCGCCGCTCGGCTTTCCGGTGTACACTTGCATCTTCCAAGCGTAGCTTGATTTCGCATCGCAGGCCACCCACGACTTGATCCCGTATTTTGCCGGCTTGCTGGGCATGTACTGACGGAATGGACACCGGCCTCGAGAGAAAAACAGGAGGAGAAGAGATCAGAGGAGATGAGATGAGGACGAGGACTAGCAGCCGCTATCTACATAACATAACATAATATAACATAACATAACATAACATAACATAACATAACATAACATAACATAACATAAGAATATAAATTTAAAAAAAGACTAACCTCTGAACGGAACCAGTTGCTCGTCCACGGTCACTTCGGGCCCCGGGTTGTAGAGGTGCGGTAGCCGCGACACCCACGTGTCCCAGACCTCTCGCACGGCCGCCAATTTGTCCGTGGCTCGTCTTGTGCGTCTTGTCTCGCGGTCGTCGAAGCGCAGCAGTCTGGAGTACGTGTGGAAGAGTTTTAGGGGCATCGTGGCACGAAATATCGCCCGGCCGCTCTCTGCGTCCCACAGGCTGGCGGCGGCCTCGCCCCGGGACCTGTACACGCCCGCTAAGATCAGCAGCCCTACGTAGGCGCGCAGGTCGGTCTCGTCCATCCCTTTCACCGTATTTTCTACGACCCTCCCGATTCGTCATCTCCAGGATGATGTTCTCTACCGTCGGTGTGTTCTTGAGGGGAAGGTCTCTTTCCACGAGTCCGGTGGTGGTGGTGGTGTCGCCGCTGTCTTGTCCTCCTTCTTCTTCTTCTTCCAAGGATGACGAATCTGCAGAAGCATCACCCACTGGGTCGTAGTCTTCGTCACCGTCGTCGTCGTCTTCGTAGTCACCGTCGTCGTCTTCGTCTTCTTCGCTATCGCCGTTGTCTCCGTCTCCGTCTCCGTCCTCTCTGTCTGCTTTTCTGTCTGCTTCTCGGTCTGCTTCTCCATCTCCTTGTCCGTCCGCTTCTCGGTCTGGCTCTTTCGCGTCCTCTTCGGGTTCAGAGGATGGTTGCTGGGAGAATAGCTGTTGGAGAACCTGTTCTCTGGTGAAATGCTCCTGACGCGACATCTTGCCATGGTCCGTGAGAGAGTGGCACACTGAGACTTATATATGGGTCTAATGTACCCCCCCCTGATTATCAATTGGAATCAGGTGTGGGTATAAATGAACCCCACAGAGCACCACAGCGCCCCCCCTGGGGGTCTAAATGACCCCTCCCATGACAATCGAGAATGACAATCCATTGGTCTCAATTACCCCAGGAGAATTGGATAATGACAATCCTTGGGTCACCCTAACCCTAACCGGCCAGGGCTTGCGTATGATCACACGCACGCACTCACGCACGCACACACACACACACACAGACACACACACACACACTCTGGGTCAATTAGACCCAGGAACAACACAAGGGTTAAAATGTTTTTTAGATCTTGAGAAGTTTATTTTGTTATAAAGTCAAATACAATATTTTTCAGCTCCAAATACCTGTGACTAAATGTTTTGCTCTGTAGATCAACTGTGATCTGAAGTTGTAATGCACATGTGTAAATGATAAACTGAAGCACAGTATTGGTGAAATTGCATTTGTTTTTCTTAATAAATTTCAAGGATTGTGAATCAGAATGCCTCTTAAGAATATGGAGGTTTATGAGTACAAACGTTTTGTAATTTTTTTAATCGATCCAGTAATTGCTTCAAAAACAGCGTAAATGCGATGTCTGCTCCGAAGGCAGCAGCGCTCGCGAGGGAATCTGCAGAGGAGAGCCCAGGCAGATAAACAGTGGGCTGATGTCTGAGTTTTTGGTCTTTATGTTTCTAGTTTATTGTAGAAAGACCTTAAAATAGGGTTGATCATCCAAAAACCTTCACCAATGATTTAAACATAGAGAAATATTGTCGTTATTATGTTATGATTTTGCTGGTCTGGCCCACTTGAGATCAAAGTGGGCAGTATGTGGCCCCTAAACTAAAATGAGTTTGACACCCCTGGTCTATATAGTCTGACATTGTATTTATAGCCTCTATAAGCTCCTCTGTTCACCGCAGTGCAGCGATGATCTTGTATCTGCGAGGGAGGTTAGTGAAGCTGCTGAACTCAGGGACCAGGTTGATGCTGTCGGGGCCGTCGGCGCAGGAGAAGGTGAAACGCTGCAGCAGAGACACCACGAAGATAAAGAGCTTCATACGAGCCAGAGACTCACCAACACACGCTCTTCTCCCTGTGAAGAGACACGAGCAGATGAAACAATGATTCATACGAGGTTGTCAGCGTTTGTTAGTGTCACGTTCAGGGCGGAACGTGACACGTTTGTATTTTACCTGCAGCAAACGGCAAGAACGCAGGATTTTTCTTAAAGTTTCCATCGTCGTCCAGGAAGTGCTGAGGGTTGAAGGTCCAGGGAGTCGCCCACTGTTTATCGTCTTTGAGCACAGAATGCAACAAGAGAATAATGGCAGTGTCCTGTCGAGACAAAACATCAGGTCAGTGTCAGTATGATGCAGTGTTGCATGAATATGACATCATGAGCTTGAGGATACCTTGGGGATTGTGTAACCCCTGAAAGAAATGTCCGTCAGTGCGTAGTGAGGGAGGCTGAAGGGGACGATGTCCAGAAAACGCTGCACCTCGTGGATGACAGCATCTGTGAAGGGGAGGGACTTCCTGTCCTCCATTTTGGGGCACCGGTCCTTTCCGATCACACTGTCAATCTCCTGCTGCATCTTTTCTGCACAAGGGAAATAAGAAGAATCCACTCTGATCCGGTTCTATTGATGCTATTAGTGGGTCGTGTGGAGGGAAGCTGACCTGTTGTACGTACCTTGTATGTTTGGGTATTTGATGAATACACTGATGGCGTATCTGATGGTGGAGCTTGTGGTTTCTGTTCCCGCCAGCAACAGGTTCATCACTGTCGACACCAAGTTGTCGTGGTGGAACTCAGTCGTGGGATTGTTCTTTTCCTGTGAGACCAAAGAAATTAAACTTTAAAATATTGAAATACACTTAACGCAGCAACCAGACAACAACACATGACACATATTTGGAAAACAAGATATTACGCATCAATACAAAGGCCAGTTTGAATAAATGTGTTTTCAGCTGCAGGGATCACAGCTCTTATGTTGATACGAGGATTGTTCCACTGTGTCGGAGCTAAATGAACAATATTACTCAGCGTGGTTTCCTGAAGTTCTTCCTGACCTGCTCACTTCGGACGAGGAAGCTGTCGATGAAGTCTCGTGGGGAGCTGGGGTCCAGTGTCTCTTTATGTTCTGGGATCTTCGTCTCGATAAACTCTCTCAGCTCCTCAATTCGGGCAAAAATGTCGTGCTGGTAGCCGGGAAGACGCTCCATCAGCCAGGGGAAGATGTTGTACATCTGTGGGAGAGACGCACACACCACAGCTTTGTAAAATGCTGTGTATATAGCCTATTAGTATTTTGGGAAACTGTTACAGAATTATTCTCTTCTAATGTTTTTAGGATGATATAAAGACACTGTATGAAAACCAGACTAAAGACAGTTATGTCTCTCTAGGACCATCCCCCCTCCACCTACCTGACCCAGAGGAGTGTTTTCGAACTTTAACATTTCAGACATGTTGTTGAGGAGTTGCAGGAACTGCTTGTCTTCATAACTGAAGCGTTGGCCAAACACCATGCAGCAGATCACATTGGACACGGTGTGGTTCAACAGGAAGGTCGGGTCGAAGGGAGCGGCTGGAGGAGACGAGGAGAACACGCTGTTAGTTCTCATCCAAAGAGAGAAGATGATAGAAGAGAAAACCTACAACCTACAATGCCTCCATCAATTATCAATTTAAAGTCTCCAATTAACAGGGAACTGCAGAAAGAACCCGGCTCTGAACAGGGAACCTCACTGCTGTGAGGTGACCGTGCGAACCACTGGACCACCGTGCTGCCCGCAAATGTTCTCTCAAACAGTTTATTATTCGTAATTGAGGTAAATTAAAGTGCAGCTTTAAAATCCCCTGTTCTGAGTCTCGGTAAATCACAGCAGTGACTGAAGTGTGTGTGTTGTTTTGCAGGTTGTGTAACTTATTCAGTGTTTACTTTGCACAAACTGCCGTCAGAAAGAGATGAGGATTAAAGAGCTGAAGTAGAAGAGATCAACACACAGAGCGATTCCAACAAAGCTTTTCTGTTGACTGCAAACCAATGTGTGAAGCTTTAACAACAACTGCTGCAAACACACCTTTGAATGAGTCTATGCGACCCCTCAGGTGCTGGCTCTCCTCCTGGATCCACTCCTCCATGCCCTTACGTCCCATCCCAAAGTCTCTGAGGGTCGACAGGGTGAAGCGTCGCAGCTGACGCCATCGCTCCCCGTTACTCATCCCCAAACCTGACACAGAGGGTGTGGATACAGAGACATGCAGGTATGAAACCACTGAGAAACCACTGCTCCTGGACACACACATCTGTAACAGTCTTGTGTTACCGTAGCCCCTGGTGACTCTGATCAGAAACGGCAGCGGCCCTCTGCCCGCAAAGTCGTCCGCCTGGTCCACCAGAGCCTCCTTCACTGCATCGTACCCGACCAGAACAACCGTCCGCTGCCAGCCCAGGTGCAAGGTCATCACTGGACCATACGTTTCACTGAACTAGAGAAAGTTCAGGTTCAGATGAAGAAGCTGCGACTGAGCCACAGCTGCTCTCGGCTATTTGTTACGAATCGTGACAAAAAACAGTTCCTGAACTCACCTTGAGGAAACTTTTAAAAGGTGCATTTTTGTCCAGTTGTGGCAGGTTCCCTACGAGAGGGAGGCCAACAGGTCCTGGAGGTAAATTATACTTCCTCCTGCTTTTCACTGTTAAAACCCACAGTAGAGCTACGATTAGCCCGGCTAATATCACCGTGGTAATAAAGTCCATGTCGCTCTGCTCTCCTCGTCGCTCTTCCACCCACTGTCCCTCTGTGACCTGCTCTCCTGAGTATTTGTACACTTCACAGGGAGCTGGCATGAGCGCTGCATTCGGCCACAGGTGAACCATGTGATTCTATTGTAAACCTACAGCTTTACCTGACTGTTCATTGGAGGGAAGCCAGTGATCTTTGACTTTACATGAACAAGAACAAGTCATTCACTTCCCCTCTCTTCCCTGAGGCTGATGCTGACAACAAATTAAAAGTTTTATGTGAATTAAAAAATATCATTTGTATTGATTTAAAGAACTTTTCATGCTGAAATTTGGGGTTTGCAACAGGTTTGAACAGCAGATATCTGGTGACTGAGATTCCAGCTTTAACTGAAACCCACTTGTTCTGATCCACTTCACCGATTGGCCGGTTTCACTCCCCTGCACTTACATTCAGTATCTCAACACATATAATATGGTTTACAATCCTGATTTTAAAAGGTTGAGTATGAATTTAGAAAGACTAAATCACTGACGCCTTACAGTTCCAACCCACTGGCCTTTCTGTGTTGAGTTTTCATGTTCTCCGTGTACTTGTCTTCTTCTCACATATATTTTTTAAATCAACAAAAAACAACCCTGGTAAACTAGAGTTCAGCTCTTGAAACGTTAACGGTTGAGCTACACCGCCCACAACACTTGAGCTGTTATTGTGCTGTTGTGTTAACATATAACTAAATTATAACAGAGTCTTGGCAATCACGCCAACGTTGAGCAACAAGCCTCCGAGCTATTGCGTTCACATTCATAATGATAAACACCAGTGCTGTTTGTGGTCAGGTCAAATCAATAATAGACACATAATTGGAAACTTACTGGGTTTATAAGGAGAAGGATTTAAATCTTCTTCAGAGTGTCACATGATTTATCTCACTTTGGAGAAAATAGCATTTTCTCTTTGATATGGCTTCAAGTTGAGACCTTCTTACATGTGACACAGGAACCGGAGAGCGGCCTTTGCAGCTGCTCTTACAGCCGGTGATGGTCCAACCTGGTGCAGGAAATTAGAGCCAACACACACAAACAAAGTCCACATCTAGTTCATTTTGGGTGAAGCAGATGTAGTGGAAAATGTTGTGTAACCTCTGCAGAGCTTTCTATTAAAAAGACTCAAAGGCAACTCCAGTCTGAAAATTTCATTATTTCAAATCTCAAGATGAATTTCCATCACAAACTTGGCGTCACGAACAGGATCCGAGAAGTCTTCGGTGGCTGATCACCCAGGAGAGAAAATCTCCTGGGTGGAAAGAGAAGAGAAGAGAGGGCCGAAATAACTTGGGTTCCGGACCTTCTTCACAGGGATCCAAAGACCTCTCTTTGGTCATCTTATATCTGGTGAGATGTTGAAATTCAGATTTTTCATGACTGTTTAGATGATTTCACAAATACGAAATCAAACATACGAATTAATACATTTAAATGGTTTTATTTGGAATTGGGGTATTAGTCTTTTTCTCTGGATTGTGGATTATTAATGTTAATCTGACCCATCCTCATGGCAATCATCCTAGTTGAAGGCATTTTCCTGTTTTGCCAGAGAAGAAACAAGGATTCGTGGAGACGTCCACGTCTTAAATTGAGTGTTCAAGGGAAATTGTGGATGAGTACGATTTCCCAACTAATGAAAGATGTAAATTGTGATGAGACATTTATACGAAGTCAATGTGGCTTATGGAGTGAGGACGGGAAAGTGTGACATTTTCTTCCAATATAGAGACTTTGCTTTTCCTCATAACGGGGTGCAAACAACAACCAGGCGAAACCGTAGGAGATTTCCTCACACGTTGACCGTCCTGTTTAATCAACACAGCGGCATCCCCATACCTGACAACCTTGGCAACGAGCCAGGGGCTTATGAAACATATCTGAAACAGGCCTTCCTGAATGGTCTGCTCCCCCCACTACGGGCAGACATAGGCCACACCTGCATCGGGCTTAAGGATGCTCGCTTGACAGAGGTCAGACGTCATACTGAACGTGCTGAACGCCAACACAAAGAAACCAAAGACAAAGCTCAGCAGAAAAAGGATCAACAACTCCAGAAAGCACAGCTAACCATGATGCAGGCTGTGTCTGCCCTGTCAAGGCCACGCAGACCAGATAACGCTGAGAGCGGAGCCAACTTCACTGTACCAGGAAAGAGGGGCGTGGACGTGGCCGTGGGCGAGGCTTCTCTGTACACTGGGCAAGGGACTGCCCCCAGCAGCGAGAGGAGGGGGAGACAAGAACTTTCACTGCCGACTGAACTACAGAAAGTGAGGAGGGGGCAGACGGGGGGAGACGATCAATCTACCCGCCGAGGATCAGAGAAAGGGAAGTGAAACACACACACACACATAAGCTAAGCAATGAAGAAAACGCTTGCAATTCTAACCACACACATACACATAAGCTACAGCAATGAAGAAATGCTTGCTAAACTAACCGCACACACACACACACCAGAGCAAACACAACTTTGTGGTTCTTATGTTAAGTACAATAGTGATGCTTTTAAGAAAATGCCTCAACTCGAACTGTGTGTTAACGGTCACAAACTTAATTTCATGGTCGACTCTGGTGCAGGTTATTCTGTGGTTAGGATGGCAAAAGTCAACCTACTGAGTGGCGGTTTGTGCAGGATCTGAAGGCTGTGAATGATGCTGTAATTGCTCGATCGCCTATTGTTCCCAACCCATACATGCTGCTTTCCCAAATTCCGCCTAATGTAGAGTGGTTTTCGTTTTTTAGACTTATCCAACTCTTTTTTTTAGTGTTCCTGTCCACAGGATAGCCAGATACTGATGGTTAGCTTTAATGAAAACATTTCAAATAAACGGCTCCAACCGTTCAACTACACCTGTGTCAAGGCTACTGTGAATGCTCCCATCATTATCTCATCAATCAGGCTCTCAGGAACAGTCTTGAACCCCTCATCCTCACTCCGGGTTCAGCTCTCTTGCAGTATGTTGATGATCTACTAATTGACCCACACAGGAGCAATATGAAACAAATACGATCGCTTTGCTGAGACATCTGGCTCGTGAGGGCCATAAAGTCAGCCTCAGCAAACTCACGTTTCTGGGTCATGTCGTCACCAAAGATGGCAAATCCCTGTCTGATAAGAGATCAGAAGCTATTGTTAACACACCTTGAAGAAGAAACAACTCGTGTCATTCATCGTAGAACGTTCTTTAGGTGCTCTGTACCAAGGCAAATCACTCACTCCTCACGAACGTGTCATTTGGACTCCAGAGGCAGACGAGGCATTTGTCACACTGAAGAAGACGCTCCATTTTTACATCCAGGGTTGTGTGGCCTCAGAGGCTCACCATGTGTATCCATGAGTCTCCAGTTGATATGTATTTCCGATTATATTTGACTAGATGTCTGATTATTTTTCGTTAGTGATCATATTTGTATTGATGATCAAAGGGGGAAGTGTAGTGGAAATCCCCCTGACCAGGTGTCTCACTGCTGTGATACTGTCTACCTGACAGGATGGAACCCTTATTTGGCGGTGTCTCACTGCTGTGACCTTGATAAACAGGGTGCATGCCCCTATTTGGTGATGTTTTCTTCCAACTGCTACAGCGGACGGACAGACACAGATGTAAACATATTATGTTTTATGAAACACCTCTTTGTATAAGTTCTGGCTTTTGTGAACTTGCGGCCAGTTCCATTTTGAGCACCCGTGCTTGTTGTGTAACCTCTGCAGAGCTTACTATTAAAAAGACTCAAAGGCAACTCCAGTCTGAGAATTTCATTATTTCAAATCTCAAGATGAATTTCCATCACACAGATTAATTTAGCTACGATAGAAAATCTCAGCTCAAACGGCCATTCAGGGTTAACACACACACACACACACACACACACGTCATCCCTCCTCCAAAACCTGCCACACAACAAACACCATGCATGTAGAGAGAGAGAGACAGAGAGAGAGAGAGAGAGAGAGAGAGAGACGCACAGTCATGATGACAGCAGGATTTATTCAGAGCTTCACCTTTGCACTGCACTTCATGAAAGACACCGGTTTGACAGATGACGGATGATGAGGTCATTTGTGAAACCAGGGCAAAAGGGAATCGAGCAAAGTCCAAATGATGAATGGAGAGAATGTGGATGATTAGAGAAAGTATTCACAGAGGTAATGAATATAAAAATATAAAATATCAAATGAACTGGAGGAACACTACTGTTGTGATTCAGAGGCTTAAATGTCAGGAGTCACGATCATGAATGATTTACCCGAGGAGCATGGGCATAACGCCAGGAAGAACACCTTCATGAATTTATACATTATATATAACCCAACAGTGATTAATTAATGCCTTTATATTAGGAAAACCTACACAAGGAAATTAAAGGTCTTTCAAATAGTTTCTGAATCACGACTAAAAAGCAAATCCTCCACAGTCGAACGCGTCAAAGTCGGAGTCTCCTTCGAAGTCGAAGCTGTTGAAGTGCGGGGAGTCGACGTCCTGGCTGCAGGCGTGGAAGGAGCCCCCTGCAGGAAGCTCCGAGAAGCCGCCCGAGCCGTGGGCCATCTCCGGGACTCGGCTGGCCAGCGGGGAGGACGGGGAGCAGGAGCTGAGGTAGCCCAGAGCAGAGGAGGCCGCCGCCCCTCCCATCAGCAGGCACACCGCCCGCACCGCCCGAGCATCGCTGCTGTTGCCGTGACGGAGACAATCCGACACACGATGGGGGGGGGCCACGAAACGTTAGGCAGAGGCCGTCGAGGTCCGGTGGCTGCAGAGGCAAAACAAATTAGGGAAGTGTTGACTTGTTGTCATATTCACATATCCACCTCTGTGTGTTTCTTTATGACAGAGTGTTGTGCATGTGTCTCTTTCTTTTTTGTAAATACAACCCACTTATTGTGTTGTTTCCTTCCTGTTGGTTCCTTTTTTTTTAAACCTGTACCTTGAACGCCGAAGCACTATTCAATCTGTGAGCTTCTACCTCCGTCTAACCAACCACAGACAAGCCACATACACACCTTGGTTCTGGCGTCTGTCTCTGAGCGAGCCTCCTCGTTCGGTGACTTGACACAGAGGAGGCGGGCCCTCACAGATCCTGGGGGACCCGGGGTCCTTCTCACTGCCGGAGTCGGGCAGGGGGTCTCTGTCGGTGATGCAGGGAGTGACGCTGCAACGTCTCTGAAGGGTCAGCGGGGACATGACACCCTGGACGGGAACAATATATCATAAGTTATTGAAATACACAAAGAGTTCCCTTTGTACACGTGACATATTTTACTTATATTATCAGAGAAGTGAAAACATGGCTGAGGTGAAAACTGCTGCCGACTCACCTCTCTCACTTTCCTGATCAGATTCAGCCAAAGACTGTGAAAGATAAACATGATAAAAAACATTATTATGTTTCACTCAGAAAACTGTGGATCACACTGACAACACACAAGAAAGATAAGTGCATATATACAGTATATAAACCCACTTGCAGTCATCTGGATTGTCAGTGAGCAGCAGCAGGAACTTGTTCTGGGGCAGGATGAGGGCGAAGCAGCAGTCCCTCCTGCCCCCTGGAGGCAGCCGGGGCAGGTCCAGGATTTCTCGTCCCTCCACGATGGACTCACAGCTGGTTTGCAGAGCTACCACCTGATCGGGGGGGATTCTGCATCGCGGCACACCAGCAG
The DNA here is from genome assembly GCA_006182925.3 of Reinhardtius hippoglossoides. Taxonomy (NCBI): domain Eukaryota; kingdom Metazoa; phylum Chordata; class Actinopteri; order Pleuronectiformes; family Pleuronectidae; genus Reinhardtius; species Reinhardtius hippoglossoides. The sequence continues at coordinate 2,496,251 of CM031673.1, forward strand.
GTTCCCCTCCATGGTCAGCACCAGGTGCTTCTCCTTCCACTGTTTAAACATGAAGCCCCCTGCAGACAAACAGGACACCGAGGTCCAGTTATAGATATTTATATTCATATATTCACCCATCGAAACGTCTGTGTAGGATCTCAAACTTTGAATAAGTGGACAACAAGGTTTGTGTGTTGATTAATTCATTTTTTTATGGTTTGGTTTGTACTCAATGTAAATATATGTTTTATTTAGTTTATGTCTTAATTGGACAAGTATCGTGATTACGAATTATTATAAATATACCCACAGAAAGAGCAGTAAAATAGCATTGATGCATTAATTTCTCTTTCAACAACAATCAATAATGGATATAATGTTGGGTCGGGTCAGAACAGAAGTAATGAATATTATTAATACACTGCACAAGAGGATATTATCGCTTTAGAAACATAAAGTCCCTCCATGAGTGACACCTTAAACATTCATATTTTTAAAAAGGGCTATTCTAAAATGTTATATTAAAAAGATTTCTCGACAAAACAGGGGGGAGACTGCATTGGCTTATGATCTGAATTCTAAAATAACTGTAGAAATGTAAACTAGATATAACAATAAAAAGAAAACTACGTGGAAATATTTACAACAGGTAATTCTACGTGTCCTACGAGCGCTGTCAGTCGTCACCTTCAGGGATTAAGGGTGAAATGTGTTTCCAGGGCAGGACACACACGACGGATTGTGAGCGTCCCAGACAGCGATCAGCTGAGTAATAACAATAATAGATGGAGGACACATGTGGATGGATTGGGAGGACTTGCTCTAGTTCTCCACACAGAGGATTAAAGATGGACAGGTGGGTTTTCAAAAGAGAGAGAACCGAGAGGTAGAGAGGCAGAGAGGTGTGGACTGATTTATTTATATGACATCATAAAGTGATATTGCAAAGTTCGTGCACAGTGTAAAGAGGAAAAGAAAAGGGAAACAATTATGTGAACTTCTGATGTTGCTAGTTCTATTCTGCCTCAGTCCCTTGAGCCACCATGACTCATCATATAAAACCCAGGGAGGAATAAAAACAGACGGATCATAAGAACAAAAGCAACACCACAGGGGAGAAATATCACAATCATAAACTTATCACCTGGTGCAATAAATCAGGATTCAAGACGACTCTGGAAAAGTGTCTGCTAAAGGATTGGGATTTAAAAAACATATTGACTCAAGACGCCAACGAGGTTCTGTTTTCATCTGCGTTTGTTTGTCTGTCAATTGGCAGGATTACGTAAAACTACTTTATGCATTATCACAAACATATGGATGGAAATAATTGTTAAATGTTGGTGCAGATCTGAATCAGGGGACAGATCGAGCATTTTATTTTCACTTTCTTTAACAATGTGAGGTGTTTTCAACATTTTCACAATTTCCTCAGAAATTAATTAATGGATCTTGATTAAAAAACAATCAGACCTGTTTATGGGCCTGATGTTCGTGTGTAATCTGGTGCAGGTCCAAGTAAAATCTGGATCTAGTGAATATGAATGTGTTTCAATAAGGGGACTGCTCTACTGAGGGATATTCTAATTGTGGATAAGTTTTTCCAAAAGATCTTTATTTTTACTTGATTATCAATTACATAGAGTTTTTAAAAAAACACACAAAAACAACACGGCCTGCATATGTGAAACCAGAAGGTCTACATCAAAACACAGGTGCATAGGGAGATGATTTAAAAGAACCTTAAAACTCCTACATTTAATGCACAATATACATAATGCACGACATAAAACACAAGCTGTGCCTCAGATATACAGTGAAGAACTAGCTGCTGCTGAGGGAATCAAATCACACCTACCGTATTTCCTGAGGAAGCCTCGATGAACGCCCGCTGTGCTCATGCCTGTGGTCATCACGGCACCAGGGACTGAAGTGAGACCCGGGGGCTTCTGATGATGGAAGAACAGGGTGAGAGGGAGAGAGAGAGAGAGAGAGAGAGAGAGAGAGAGAGAGAGAGAGAGAGAGAGAGAGAGAGAGAGAATAATCCGCACTATTTAGGCCTGCCCTCCTTAAAGCCGTGCCGCTGTGAGTGGAATTGGAGCCGTCCCCGCTGCACAGAGACATGTGAGCCTCAGAGGAACGAATAATAATCATAACAGCGATGGACAAATCCCATCAGAGGGATCCTGAGATTTTCATCATAGCCGCCACCAGATGTCATGTTCACGTTGGGCCTTCCCACACGGCTCCTCTCTCAGAAACACAGATTTAAGCCTCTATTATTTGCGGCCCTGGATGAACCATATGGGCGAAACAGGTCGACATGAAATGTCATCAAACCTGCTCCTCGCGTGTCTCTGTGCCCTCGGACGGCCTCCGAGCCAGGGTTTGGATCACCTCCCGCTCAGGCAGATTAAAAAAAAACAGATTATTATTCTTGCAAAAAGCTGGAAGCCTGTTGTTGTGGTGCTGAAGATCCGACCGCGGTTCTAATCTGCCCCGGACCTGGGATACGTGCCCTCACCAGTGCAACAACCTCCAAGATATTAACGGCTTTTCCATGTCACATATCCAACCGGGATTAAATGTTCCTCATTGTCTCGGCCCGGGCTTCATTATCACAGTTTGAATAGCATTATATAACGGGAGGGATAAAAAAAATTAAAAGTCCACTGCCAGACCGAAGTCAAACAGGTCTCAAGTGCAGCTTTCATGGAGACATGGTTTGTGAGATGGAGCCTGAACGAAGACAAAAGGCTTAAAAATACACACAGTGATGAATCAGCCATTAAAAGAGGAATTAGAACAACAATAAAAATGAACACAGAGTCAATGGATCTTTTATTTGCCTCCAGGAACGTTTCACTTTCACTGAGGTCAAACTACAGAGTCTCTCTCCCTGGTTCTCCTGTGCGACTTTCAAAAGCGAGTACGATGCACATGTGCAATATTTGATACTGTCTCCTAATATGCAGACACAAATGTTCTGGGTTCAAACCTATTGGCCCGTCACGGTCTGCATTGGTTTCCTCCCATAGTCCATAGGCATGGTTGTTTGTGTCTGTAATATCTATATCTACCTGTATCCATGTAGATCTGTATAGAGACACAAACAACCAGTGACATCTATCAGCCCTGTGATATGATGGAGTCCAGGATGTTCCCTGCCTCTTGCCCAATGTCAGCGGGGATTGACTCCAGCTTATCCAAAGGATAATCGGCACAGATAATCAATGGATGGATGATGGATGATGGATGGATGATGGATGATGGATGATGGATGATGGATGGATGATGGATGATGGATGATGGATGGATGATGGATGGATGATGGATGGATAGAATACAATCATGACATTTCATCTTCTTATGGGACTATGTCATAAGAAGATGACCAGTAGTCGTGTTTTATGATCATGATATGAAAATGTTTTGCTGTTGGATCAATGACGATCGACACAAAATGAAAAATCTAACACAATTGTATGAATTCAAAACAACAACCTAATAACAACAGGGAGGAGACGGAGGATTTGTGTTTGTTTTCACGCTTACATCTGTTGAAATGGAAACTTTACAAGCAACCAAAACAGTCTTCAGCTAAATAAAAACTAGAAATATGACTAGAAAAATACAAACAGCTTTCTCCTCCAAATTGTTATCAAGGTGAAATGATTTGAATTGAATTACCAACATGCCAAAACTTGTGACTTTGTTCTGAGTGAACCTGTTGTGTTTATAATTAATGACAAACCATGGGCTGGTTATTAAAAGTCAAAATCAAACGTGCAGTTCTACTTCTCCCTCTGTCAGATCTGTGATATCAGATTGAACTCTTCATCAGTTTTCATGGATTATAATGGATTTAGATTAATAACACTGTGCATCGTTTATGGAGTATTATGCACCAACCCATAAAAAGTACACAAGCATATATTAACAGGCATTTAACGTATACATGCAGTACAATTAAAGTGTTTTCAGTGTAATAACTTAACATCTCACCAGACATTTACTGCACATAGAACAAAAAAAACCTCATTACTTCTGATTTGCTCCCATGTGAGGAAAGAGGCTTTTGCGTTTGCCGCCACCAGGGGACAGAAGAGCCCGTGCAAACTCCAGGCAGTCACGTGTCACGTCAGTTCCTGTGATGCATCAACAGGTTGGGGGGAAGCACTTCATCTTTGGCTGCAGAAACAAGGAGGTGAAGAAGAGGAAGAGGGAGAAGAAGAAGGAGAAGAGGAGAAAATGCCCCCCCCCCCCCCGGGTGGCCCTGCGGCTGGGAGAGCAGCACCAAGGTGTCTCCCAGGTCCTGCAGCCAATAGACTCACTGGAAACCAACAGGTTGTTTGGTTCAGCAGACAGTGCAGGGGCCCACTGGGCAGAATGGTGCTGCAGCCCGACACAGTGTCCGTGTGACTGGTTGTGCTGGTCCGAGTGGCTTTTGACTTGAGGCATTTCAAATCCACTCTCACTTCATTTTAAAATCTGTAAATCTTGAAGTCTGGGGGGGGGGTTCTGGTGAATCAGGTTTGCAGGATTTGGCTTAAACCTAAATGCTGATTCCTGCAGCTGACGCCCATCCCCCTCAGAAACCCAAACATTCCCGGCTTCCAGGTTCATCCAGCCCCAAAAAACTTTGTGTTTTTGAGAAGAACTCCCCTCTTTCTTGTACAGGACCCCCTCGGTGACCCTCTCCCCCCCCCCCCTCTCTGTGCCTCTATCTGGGAGCACTGAGAGCGCCATTGCTCAAGCTCCTATTGAAAAGGGAGCAGATACAATGGGGTCTTTCTCAGTCCCTCTCTGTCTCCATTAAAGACCCTGGGAACACAACACTGTCCACAGAGCCACTCTTAAAGGGCCAGTGGGACCCAGGTCTCCACAACCTGCGTCCCAGCACCTCCCATTCGTTTTAATGAGAGAGAGACAGAAAACAAATGATTCACGTGAACTCTGCAGGGCCTTCTCCCAGCAGCACAGCTCCCCTCGGACATCCCAGTGCGAGGTGACGGGGCCGGGCAGCGTTTACTCCGACTGCAGCTCAGGATGCATCCGTGGAGTTTCATGCAAACAGCAGACGTTTGATTACTAATCTATGTTTGGTTTAATCCCTGTATCCCATCAGGAGGCTGCGGTTCTCACCCTAAATAAGATGTTGGTTAAATAAAGGTTGAAACTTTTAGCAGCGAGTCATTAAAGTTCACGTTGTAGTGAGACTCCGCTTAATTAGTTTTCAGGCCAATAGAGGAAATTCATTAGACGTCGTTGGTTCCTCAGGACGTCCTTTAAAGAGCTGACGGAAAAAACAAGTTGATTTTATTAACAATGCAAATTGATTAGCAGAGGTGTTAATGTGTATTGTGGCTCAGAGACGGAGAATAATTCATTCATCCATTCGACCTCTGTGTTGACCTCAGGAACACAAAGAGGTGGAGATAATGATAAAGCTGCAGTACGGAAAACAAACAAGACATTCAAGGACACACAAACCGAAGTGAGACACAGTAAAATCTGCAAAGTAGCAAAACAAAAAGCATAATTTGAAGCAAATATATCAACTGAAACAAATGGAAGTGAAATAAAGTGATAAAAACTTTAATGGTCCTAAGAATATCAGTTGGATAAAAAACAATATGGAGACAGTGATGAGTGTATAAGCTTAAGTTTATGAAATCAGCTGCGCATATGATTAATGTCTCAAATCAATTATGAGAATAAATGTGATAATCAAGAAAAGAAAAGTTAGTCTTTTAATCCTTTATAGGTCAATTAGTTTCTAATCTCACGTTTTACATCACCTCCAAATGTTCTTGTCTCGTGTGTTTTAATTTATTAATTTCCTTTCAATTCCATTTTATGATCTATATTTATTCATGTGGCTTTTTTTCCTGTTTGGCCAATTTCCCTGTTTCCTATTTCTGTTTTTTCCTGATGTTTATTTCCTGAACTATCTTTTTAAACGAGGCCTCTGTTCCCCCCCCAGTTTTAAAAATAAATGTTGAGTTTGAATCTGATTCGAATCTGTGAGTAAACAGACTCGTCCCACATCAGACGGACCCACTCACACATACAGGCCACTTTGTGTTCACTGCGGCTATTTACAACTTGTGTGGATCCGTGCGTAATTAAAAAGCGAATGGGGGATTGTTCGGAGACAATCAGCATGCCGCAGGGTTCCTCACATCCTCCGAGGGAAGGAGGGAGACCCAGGAGGAGGAGGAGTGAGAAGAGGAGGAGGAGGAGGGTGGAAAGAAGTTGAGTTGAGGAATTTGAATCCTGTTTGAAGGGGGGGGGGAGAGGGAGGGAGAAGAAAGGGCGAAGGGGGGGGAATGTCTGAGTGAGTCTGAGGGAACCGGTGAGAAGGAGAGAGGCTGCGGGGAACACTGGGTTTAAAACACACTCGCTGGGTTTCTACAGTATTGACCCGGATTTGGAAAAACTTCAGAGGGGGAAAGTTTGGAGTGCGCTCGTTTCGCCGCGCGCGCCTCGGAGAGCCGTGCGTATTTGGATCAACACAAAACAACAACAACAACACAACCGGGACGCGCGGAGGTTTCCTCTCTCTCTCGTCCACGATCGGTGTGAAATCGGATTTGTTTTGGTTGCCACTCGCGGATAAACCGGTTTCTGGATCATCTGAGTGTGTGTGGGGGGGGGGGTGGAGGAAGTCTCGGAGCTGCTGAGATGCGGTGATGGAGTCCGGCGATGTTTCCAAGATGACTGCGTTTCTCCTGAAGCTGCTTTTCAGAGGCGATCTCACGTCGAGAGGAGCCATGACAGTGTTTCATAGATGGTCGCTTCTGATCCTCATGTGTTCCGCCTGGAGGCCGGTGGGCGCCGGTTCCCTGACAGGTAAGCTGGACCCCCCACACTCCCCACTGTTGTTTGGCAACTTCACCAAACATCTTAATGAGCAATTAGCTCAGTCAGCTTTCTGCTCCTATAACTCGTTAAATCAATTTGCTGTGGGTTGGAGAGTTGGAACCACAGCTGGAAGTGCTTCCACATCTGTGGCCAACACGAAAACAAGGTGATCAAAGAAAACACGTTTATACAGAAGGGGTTTTTAAAAATCTGCTGATGTTGCGACAGTCCCAGCAGGAAAGTGTGTTTTCCATGCAGATCAGGTGCAGCATCAAGCCGTGAGCAGGAGGGTTTCCTCCAGGAACACTGTGGAAGTTTGAGAGACATGTCTCAGGCTCAAAGGCTTAAAATACATCCTGCTGGGAAAGTGAGGGAACGCCATTAAAACCCACTGCTCAGCCAGAAGAGCAGAAAGACAAACCTCGCTCTATAAATAGTGTTGACACTTACAGTTCATTTTAAACTACAGCCGTAAGTGTGCGTGGAAACGCTGCCAACTATCAGTCAGAGGTCATTTTCTGTTCCAAAGCTCCGACTTGTGCAGCCAGCGGATGAAAACACAGAGTCCCTACAGGGGCCTCCACCTGTCAGCTCATGTGTTTTGACCATTACAGTCACGCAGCCTCTCTCTGGGCGCTGTACCTCTGCCCTCAGTTAGATGTATGACCAGCAGGGACAGAGATTACTCCACGCTGCTGTGATTTAATAGCTTCACAGGAGACTTTTCCCCAATGTCTCAGTTCCTATTTGGATGTAGGTACGGCTGGGGGGGCCCGGGAGTTGAGTAGGAGGAGGAGGAGGGGGTCGAAATGCTTTGGTTTGTGAGTCAGAGCCGGTCTGACTCAAGCACTGGGATGATGGATGGGGTAAGGGGGCAAGAGCGGCAGAGAAAGAGCCGGGGAGGGGAGGTGGCAAAATGTGTAGCGATGAATCCGAAGAAAGGCATGAAAGGGAGGCCAAATGAGGAAAGGGCAAAGGCGCGGCATGAGAATGGAGGAGCGTCAAAAAGCCAGAACGAGGGAGAAGGAGGGAGCGGGAGGAGGATAAATGCTCGGACTGTGTCGGGTAGTTTTTTTTGGTATGTGCACGTCCACTGACATTTAGCATCGGAGCGTTTTCCACCGCAGACAGAGACACAGAAGGAAAGAGGAAGGGTGGAGAGAGACAGAAGAGTGTGGGACCTCGGGGGACTTCAGGGGACAAAGGGGAGGAGATAGGCACAAATGAAGCAGGGGCCACACACACACACACACACACACACACACACACACACACACACACACACACACACACACACACACTTTGACCATGACCTGCTGCCTCTGTCTACCTCTGCATTCTCATAAAAGGTTTACAGGCTTATTATTACATGAATGCAGCACAAAAAGAGACAGAGAAAGAAAGTAGGGCTGGTTTTGTTCAATATTGCTGCTGAAGGATGAGAACAAAAAAAAGAGAAAAACGAGCGGGGCCGCGCAGATCGTTGAAAAGACTCAGCCAAGCTTAAAAATAAAGGGAGGAATGACTTTTAACGCCAAAAAAAGCTCGGGGAGCCGGAGAGGCGGTGGAGCAGAGACTCAGCAGGCCCCTTCGTTTATTGCACGCTCCCAGAACAAGCCTCTGAAGGCTGGAGTCGTGCACGTGCACGTACGTGTGCATGTGAAGTGCAAAGAGCATGTTCATATGAGGGGAACTAGAAAAGGCACCCAGAGAGCGCACACATCCGCCAAAGGCCCAGCCGTCCCCTGTAGTGAAGCCACATTTACATTCATTAGATCGGGATTTTTTAATCTGGATCTGCACCAAATGGCACAAACACTTAAAAATATCATAAAACATGTAAATGAAGTCCCAACATCTGCTGCTGTTTCACTGTAACTGCTGCTGTTGTTGCTCCGGATGAACATCACTTGTCACAACTGTAAATTGTCTCCACATTAGTCACTAAGTATTTGCACTGATTCATCTATTTGGCACTTTTCCGCTTTGCACTATAATCATACACTGAGTTTCATATCCTCCCTGTGCCCTTTTGACTCCGTCCTTTCATGTTGTGTACTTACATGTCGCGTGTGTATTTACACTGGGGATCGGAGAGAAACAACATTTCAATCCTGTATATTTTACTTGTGAAAAATGTTGAAAACATCTCGCAACGTTAAAGACAGTGAAAAGTATTTCCTGGTTCTTTCAGACACACACACAACACACACACACACACACACCGCCCTTCCACCAAGTTCTGTGGTTTAATCCCTGCGTGTTTTGCGTTATCCTGCTGACAAACAGACAAACAGATGAAAACATAACCAAAAAAAAGTCTATATTTTGGGAAATCCTCGACCTTTAGTGTCGTCATAAATTGACTCTCATTGTATCAAGTGATGAGCTTTGGCTTGTGAGACCCGCCCGACTCCTCAGCGGAGGCAAAGCGTTCTGCCAGTGGTTTAAAGGTCCGTGCGCTGCGGATGAAGGATGTGTGTTTACGTGTGTTTTTCTCTCGGCCCTCCGGGGTGAAGGGGTCAAAGGTCGGGCCGTGAAATAGACGACGAGGGCGGGCTGACAAGCTTGAGAAAATCTTCACAGGCGTCACTCGGTGAAACGTGTGATTTATTCCCGTCCAGAAATTCTAAAACTCCGGCCGAGCTGGAAGGTTCCCCAATCATTTAATCTTTTAAGTATTCTTATCAAGTGCAGGGCGCTCGTGCCTCGGATGCTTAGCATTTTTATTTGATACCTCACAAGACAGAGAACGACCCAAGGACTAAAGGACTAAACAAACCCAAGGGTGTGTCTGTTCTTTTCATTCGCAAACAGCATCGTGATTTATCCTCGGCCTCATCTCTCGGTTTCCGTTAAATGTCTGAAAAGCGAGAGAAGCCAGGAGCGGCCACGAGAAGTTTATAATCATCGTGTTCCTGGCTGATCCTCTCTTTGTGGACGTTGAGCAGATTCCCAGTCGACCTGCAGCCTGAGAGAAACCCTGGATTGTGTGTGGTGTTTGCTCTGTGGGCTGTGACACTGTGGCAGTAACAAGGAGCCTTTGTGCCAGTATCAGCTCTGTGCTCCTCAGGTCAGCCCCTCTCTCGGTCACCAGATAACCAGACTCACTAAAGAGCCGGTGTGGTGCTGGGGAAACTCGGTGGTGAGATGAAACCAGTCCGGCATTAATGAGCGGATTTATCAGAGTGAGCAAACGGCACAATGACGGGTTCAGAGGTGAAAAGATCAGTTCCCTAAATGTATTAATCTCACTTTAAATTGAGTTTCGTTGGTTTCGGGCTTTGACAAACGTAATATTGCCAAAGAAGTATATTTTGACATTTTCACCAATTTCACTGTGAATAATTCAAATTAAAACCGCCATGTTGAGATGACTGATATTGAAAAGTGTGTGAAATTAAATATAGCGGAGGTATGCGCTCTACTGGGTGACTTTCTAGTTTTCTTTTGGTTTATACCTTCAAGAGAAGTCATGTTTATCATGTTTACACGATGACGTTTGAATAACCGATGTTTTTTGTTTGCAAGATTCAAACCATTCAAAGGCCAAAGATCTAGATTTACTGTCTCAATCCCATTTTAATATTGTGAGAACATATTATAAAGTCAGACCCAACGCAGTCTTTAGATGGGGTGACAGGAAAGCACCAGGTTGTTAAATATGGTTTTACACAAACCCACTTTTCCTACTTCCTCCTTCTCTCAATCACAGATTTGGAGTTTGAGCGGAGTCCTGCCAATGTCATCTCCTCGCTGGGCAAACGCGTCAGGGTGCAGTGCATCCTGACGGGGTCGGGGGGCGAGGAGGAGGACCCGCCGGATGTGCTGTGGCTGAGAGACGGCGTTCCACTCCAGTACGCAGACACCAACCAGTTCCAAGGTCACACTGGCGGCAACAGTTGGACGATAATAAGCACGCTGAGGTATCTGCTTCTTTTCGTCAGGACGGTGCATGAGATCTAATAATAAATGTTGCGAGGCAGCTACACCTGCTGCAAATATGCTGCGATTGTATTTTACTTCCTGTTCGTCCACATTATCCGCTCACCTGGCTTAACCGGTTCTGTTGGGTCCGTGCACGGACTTCCAGCTGCTGTGGAGAGCACTTGAAATAAGTGATAAAAAACCCAGTAGAATCCCTGAATGTGTTTTAATCCCTGAATGATTGGAGAGCAAAATCTGGAAGGGAAGTACTCAGGCTCTTTCTGCCTCTATCTCCCACTTTTGTCACGTTTGGTTTTGTCATTGCTTGATATTTATAAAAGCACTGAAATCACGTTCCTTTTATTTACAGTATCGAGAAGGTGCAGCTTGATGACATGGGCTCCTACAGATGTGCAGTTCTGTCAGAGCGTGTGCAGGTGGTGTCCGAGGAGGGGAGCATCCAGCTGGAGGGTGAGTTCCTCTCCCGACAGCGACAAAGCGGATTCATTTGGATTGTTGGAAAAAGCCTGACTCCGCTAATCCTCCCTCAGGCCTGCCTCATTTCTCCGTGGAGCCCCAGCACACGTCGGTCGTGGCCAACGTGTCCCTGAGCCTGAGCTGCGTGGCCCACGGCCCTCCAGAGCCGGTCAGGGTCATCTGGCTGCAGGACGGGGCTCCGCTCAACTCCCTGTCGGACCCGGTGGCCCTGTCGCCCTCCACACTCAACCTCACAGGTATCAAACTCCACTCAGCACCCAACGACACGTTTAGACAGTTTCTAATGTCTCCACGCCTGAAAGGCCGGGTGGCTGGAGGCTTTGTGTTCAAGTCGTCCGTCTGTCCGTGTCATTGCTGTGAACACGATATCTCAACAACGCCTTGAAGGAATCCTTTCAAACATTCACTTGGACTCACAAATCAACTGATTAGATTTGGGTGGTCAGAGGTCAAAGGTCACAGTGATTTACATTCTAGTAAGTTCTAGTCCAAGTAGCAACGTTGTTTAAATCACTCCAACAACACCCTTGGTTTGCATTTAATCCCCTTAGGTTGATTATAATTTGCTCTTTAAAAAGCAGCACCGAAACTTTCTTCTATAGTTTCAAAGACTTTAAAAAATCCTCCCCCTTCATGGCTGAAACAAAACCACAGAGCAACCACCCTCCCCTGAGAGAGAGAGGGTCGGCTGGCTCGCTGCCACTGGATCCATTGTAACTTGTGGTTTTGTGGTTGTTGGGTAAAGACAGAGCAGCAGGCACAAGATGGACTAATGGGAGAAGAGGACATGGAGAGATAAAAGGAGGGTTATAAAAAGGAGGAGGGCTCTGTTACTGCCTGCAGACCTCTGCTGCGTGCCAGATATCTGGCCTGTATTAAGTCCAGCAGTAGGAGGACAGGCTGAGTCAGACTGATGGAGTGAGGGGCAGGCGGCAGCGGTCGCTGTAAGGATCTGGTTTGACTCATCCGAGGAGGCTGCCAACGTGCTGACCAGCTCCCGCTGCCGGTAACCTACACTCACAGCTGTGGAATGGGCAGCTGCTCCGACAGACCACAGGTCCGCACCAAGGCAAACACTAATAATCACTCAATAGGCTGGTGAAGAGGAATGACACGGACCTGCGAGGAGTCAAGGACAATGCGTTCCCCTGTAACTGCAGGTTTCCACTCACATGCGATCGACAGTGTAGGAACTAAAACCCCTTTTTGTGTTATTCCCAGTGCACAAGGGAACACAAACCTGAAGAAAGTCCTCACACACTGTTCCACACTCGTGTTTTGGGGCCTAAAATCCATTGTTATCGGAGGGTGTTTCCTGAAAGTCAGAGCACGGAAACATTTACGAGTAATAACACGGTTTGGATTATGAACCTGAACCTTTCCAGAAATCTAAAAATGAGTCGTTAAAGCAACAATTACTATTTCCCCTGTAACACAAACCAAACAGCTGGAGTACATCGACAAAACTGTGAAAAGTACAGTAAGTCACTGTCGTAACACCCTCTGACTAATATTGGTGAGTGCCGCGATGCCCATGAGCTCAGTGCTTCCTGTTGACCGGCATCTTCCGCTGCTCGTGGATGTTTTGGTGCAGTTTGCTGACGGCGACGGAAACAGACAGAAAGGGCGAGTGGCGCAATCTGGAGATGGCCTGAGGAGCAGTTCATTCACCCACACAGCTGCCAGTGATCCTCCCTCCCTCCTCTTCCTCTCTCACCCCCCCGCCCCCCCGCCTCACCCAGCGAGGATCGTACCCCCTGTTCTTTTTCCGGGCCGCAACACAATGGAGGCATGGTGCCGTCAGTGCGGAGCGACACACTGTGATTCTGTGTTGGTGGCTGGTGGTCAGTGTCGGGGTGTTGGATAACAGTGATAAAACGTGAACATCACATGTTTCAGCGTGTGTGTGTGTGTGTGTGTGTGTGTGTGTGTGTGTGTGTGTGTGCGGTCTTGTGGTATGACTTGAGTGTGTGAGCACACTGTGAGTCACTTCTGTCAGAGGACTCATTCTGTGCTGAATGTCGGTGTCACGGTGTCAGAGGAGCCGCGGCAGCTCAGACTCAGACTCAGACAAATACTCTGCAAAGAAATGTTTTCCCTCTCAACGAGCTGCAGGCACGAAGAACAGCTAATCATCCAGTCTGAGATTCACGAGTTAGATAATGAGTTCAAGGTGGTTTGAACACATTAGTTGAGACTTAGTGTTTTCACCCTTTGACTGATTTACAGATCTAGAGATGAGTGGTTCTATATAATATCCAGATCCACCAATATGGATGTTTTGGGGCCGATGCTAATATCGATACCAGAGAGTAAAAAGGTTCCAAGAGGAATATATTGGCCGATACATATATCAAAATAATATTGGATCGTCGTTATTAAACCCTTAATAACAAAGAAATGTGTTCTTGAGTTTAACAATAGATAAATAACTATAAAATCTAAAGAAAAACACAAATACAACCAAATATGTTTAACTTGAAATATCCTCTAATCATAGTTTGTCCTGTAAAATAAAAGTTTTCATGTCGGCAAACATGATGTTCCCATGATGTTGAATCATATCTCACTGTATTGATTATTTCCAATAAGATGTAACCTCTACGTCATCGTCAAGACAACAAACTGATTCCAAAAAAAATATCATAAACAACGAAGAAGCTACTTTAACAAGACGAGTGTGTGTCGAATGAAGAAAGTGAAATATGATGCTTTGATTTTCAAACGTAGCAGAAAGAGTCTTGACCTGTTTTATGTCTTTCAACCCTTTAGTTTTTTATTCTCTTAAAAATGTCCTCTCACACACACACGCACACACACACACCACACACACACACACACACACACACACACACACACACACACGATCATAACAGTGTTGACAGAGAGAGATCACGTTACCTTATGGAAACCATTACCCTCTCACTATTCTCACTTCTCTTCCAACTTTCACACCATTTTCTCACGTAATTATTATGTGCGACTCAGCACCCTGGTTTCTGAAGACCTGAAACCTCTGCCCTTCTCACGTGTGTGTGTTGTTTTGATTTTCCCGTCCAGGTTTGAACCGGACCAGCACCTTCTCCTGTGAAGCTCACAACCGCAAAGGTGTGGCCACGTCTGGATCCGGCACCATCACTGGTAGGTGCCACGAGAGACCTCCTGTCGGCCTCTTTAACAAACCTCTCCTTGTTTGTTGTTGTTTATCTTATTAGTGTATATTTCTCTCTTGTCTCTAGTTATTCCGTTGCAGCCTCAGAACCTCCGAGCCGTGGAGGTCACTCAGACCAGTGTGCTTCTATCGTGGCGGGCGGGGTTCGGCGGCGACTACTCGATAATCCGCTGCTCCGTTCAGGTGAGACCACGTGACGCGAGCGTGAGAGAGGAGGAACCCACAAGTAGCTGAGAAAACGAGGACTGGAAAAATCCCTGACACTGTTTGACCCGCGTGTTAAATCAACTCATCGCTCTTTGTGTTTGTGGGACTGTGCAAAACGGAGTCGCACCTTTTTCCAGGCCTGATTTTTTGAAAGAAAAGAGGTCTTTCTCTTTTCTTCTCTTTTCTTCTCTTAACTCATCCTCTACCCCTCCCTGCTTTATTCCTGCACCAGTGGGTCGGGTTTCACTCTGGGAAAGTGGCCTCCTGGACCAGCACCGCTCCCTCTCTCTCTCCTGTTCTCTGTCAGCGTCTCTCTGCCACTCTCCGGCTCTGTGGCCGTTGCAGCTCGCAGCAGAGCCGGGGAACTATTTTTCTTCTGGAGCAGTGCAGCACCACCCCTAAACGTCTGGTTCTAATAAAGCTGCCCCTCATACCTCTCGCTGTTCTTTCCCTCTCCCCCCCTCTCCCCCACCCTTCCCCTCGGTCTTCTCTCAACCCCTCAACCCCTCACAGGGGAACAAGGCGAGGGGCCAGCCTCAGCAGAACGGGGGCAGAAATCATTTGAATTTAACTTTTCTTTGTGTGGCGACGAGAAACCAGAAACGAGAAGGAAAGAAAGGAAAGGATACAAAAACAAACGAACATGTAAAGGACTGAAGGAAGGAAGAAACAAAGAAACATAGAAATAAACAAAGAAACATAGAAATAAACAAAGAAACATAGAAACATAGAAACATAGAAACATAGAAACAAACAAACATAGAAACAAACAAAGAAAGAAAGAAAGTTTCGGTTATAGGCAGCAGGTACGGTGGTCTGAGCCATGCGAGGGGAATGCAGTGTGACTCAGACTCAGAGCCGAGCCGCACAATTAGATTAAACACACTTGTTTACAGGCTGCACGGTGATTCACCACATCTCTGACACACACACACACACACACACACACACACACACACACACACACACACACACACACAGCATTCATACACTCATTCATGTAATCTAATATATCTTGAAATTACTCAGATAAGTCAGACTCCTGTTGTTTTTAAAAGTTACTGCCAAAGCAGTACATCACACACACACACACACACACGCACACACACACACACACACACACACACACACACACACACACACACACACACACACACACACACACACACACACACACTCTGGTAACCTTCCTGTTAGCTTATTCTAACCTATACTTGTCTAATCCTAAACATAACCTAAACCAAACTTTGACCTAAGCCCAAGTGGATTTGCTTCGTGTCCCCATAAGGAAGTCAAGTCCCCATGAAGTGAGTGTATAAACAGAGTCAGGTCCCCACAACACGAGGAATACCCGGACCTCACACACAGTCACGTGCACACCCACTCACGTGCACACACACGGCTAATCTGTTTCTGTTCATGTAATTTGTAGCTCCCCCGTTCTGTTCTACCCCCCCCCCCCCCCCCCCCAGCGTGTTGCCCTCAGCAGCCTCTTGATAATGAGCCGGTGCAGCAGAGAACAATGAACCAGCGACTTTAATGTGGTTTCCAAGATTTGTGCAATGAAGGATTTTTTTTTTTTCCTTCTTCTTCTCTTCTTCTTCTTCTCTCTTCTGTGTTCCTCTTTAAAAGTGTGGGTTTTTTTACCAGCGCGGCTTTGCAGAGGCAGCAGGTTTTTATGTCTGGGATCCGTCGGGTAATGAGTTCTGCTCACGGCGCACCTAGCCGGTGCTGCCGGGTCTGGGTCACGTTCACACAGCTTTTACACCATTTTACACAATTAACACGAAACGATCGGCAACTTTCCAAACCGTCGTTACGCGTCAGGCAACAACCTCGTTTATTTCCCTCCACAATAAGTCATAAACAAGCGTTGGCCACTTAACACTAGGGTTTTTTATTCTCGTTTTGACAACTTACCCATTGTATCCTATGAATTAAATAAATAAGCATAATTATTATTACAAAAAAGTCATTTAACACAAATTTAAAGTACAAGATTAACTTTCTTAGATTAGTTGTTGTCACAGCAGCTTTTTAATTCACAGTATCTTAAACCCTCTGTAGTAAGATATTGGTCAATAATATGAATTAATTAATTAATAATATTAATTCAGATGACATTTCCCTTTTGAATCCAGTTGCTTTCTACATGTTGTTGCTCTGAGTTTGTGTGTATTTGTCCAGGTTCAGCTTGCGGTTGGGTGTTTTTAGCGTTTATCTAAAATCATGAACATGTTGGAACAGATTTCTCCATCATATGAGTTATTATTATTATTATAAAACTTATGCACCAGAGAAGAAGCGTCCCCTTCCTGTTTGTGCTTTAAGCAGTGAACCAAATTCAACAACACAATCAGAAACCTGTCGTTAAAAGCATATTTAAGTGTGTTGTCTCCGTCCTCCAGGCCCGGCAGTCGGGAGAGTCGCTCGCCGACGGCCCAGAGAAGATGATCCACAACCAGAATGTGAACATCCCGCCCTCCACCCACCTCATCGGGGACCTGGAGCCCCACAGCCTCTACGCTGTGAGGGTGGCCTGTCACAGCAGCCAGGGCCCGTCGGCCTGGTCGCCCTGGCTGGAGCTGCGCACCATGGAAGGAGGTGAGAGCTCAGTCCACTTGAGGAGATGTTTGTTTTCACACTGGAGATCGTGTGTGTGTGTGTGTGTGTGTGTGTGTGTGTGTGTGTGTGTGTGTGTGTGTGTGTGTGTGTGTGTGTGTGTGTGTGTGTGTGTGTGCGATCGCTTCCGCTGAAGTGAGTCAAGGTCACGGCAGCGTTATCGTGCTACTGACTGGGATTCCAGTCCAAGTCTCCTCCCGTCCCTGCCGCCTGACGGGAACATAACAAACGCTACACAACAGCTGATACGCACAAATGATCCACTTGTGCTGTGGATCGTTACATTTCATAGATGTCTCCGTTTGTCGGACGGATCTTGAAGATGACCGCTCTGCTCCGGCCGTTCTGCTGCTTTCCACTTGCAGCTCAAGTCGTAGATGCACAGATTTGATATGAACTATTTTTGCTCAGGAATTCATAAATGTCCGTGAGAGAGTGTGTGTGTGTGTGAGCTGTTCTCTGATGATATCTTCCGTCTGTCTCGTTGTTTTCTGTCTTGCCTCTAATTCAAACTGTCACGTTAAGCTCCAGAAAGTCACCCGCAGTGGCCCCTGGGGGACCCCGGTCACGTGCAACTCATTAGGCTCCTAACACTGTTTCTCTAAAAGTGTCGTTGCCACTAAACATTTTTTTCCAGCGCATACTTAGCTGAATTGAATTCACTGCACATCTGTTGACTGCTTTTCACTTTTATTCCCAGCGAGTCCAGACACAGAAGCGACTCGTGTGATAAGCAGTCGCTGTCATAATAATCCTTCCTGTGCCCCTTTTACCTTTAAGTCTGTGTTTATGAAAAAATACCAGACGTGAGTCACTGTGCCTCCGTGAACTCGGCTCCAAACGTAAACTCCTGAGGTGGAAGGCAGACTGGTACTGAAGGGACAGGGTATGTGGGAAGAGAGGGAGGGAGAGAGGGAGAGAGGGAGAGAGGGAGGACGTTAAATTCTCCTGAAAGGCCTCAGTTAAGATCTCAGCGATCTGTCCAAGCTGTAATGCTGGGCTGGTCTGTGTGTGTGTGTGTGTGTGTGTGTGTGTGTGTGTGTTTAGACTGAGGTGGGATTTTCCATGCCAGCTCATGCCGTCTCTATCCGCGGATGAATAGGAATATGGAAATAGAGTTTACTAAGAGCAGAGATATGCCGCAGCAGGGATGACGGGGGCTTTCCATAATGGAAGCTGCTTACGATCCGAAAACAACACGGACTTTCTCATGAGCAGAGAGAGAAGGAGGGAAGCAGAACTCTCTGTAAAGGAGAAGGAGAATACAGTGGTGTCCAGATTCTCCTGTCGCTGTCCGGACCGCAGAGTTTCAGTTCTTTGTTCAGCAGAGTTTCAACAATCTCTGTTTCACTTCAGTGGAAAAAAGGCTGTTTTTGCCAAATTGTATAATTTCCCCCCGTTGAGCTTTTTTTTTAAACTTGTATCTGCGGCTGCTCTCTGGACACTTGTTCTAATGAGTCAGAGGATGACAAAAAAAACACTGAGGATAAGATTGAGCCGGTGGTCAAACGTAGTTCAGGAGGCATCGGAGGTCGGAGAGAGGTGGACGCTGTCAGGACGGAAGATTGTGATGACACTCCCGTAATGTTTCTCATTAATAAATTGCCTATATATACTGGGTTGAACTATTTCTAACATGTGCGCAAGTTTCCCCTTCGCTTCTCCTTCGTCTCCTCCCTAATTCTTCAATGTTTGGATTCAAACTCTGGATGTTCTCCTGAAATTATCTGGAGGGGCTGAGAACGCAAACGTCCCAGTCGGTTGCTCTCTGGGGGTTTCATCCCTGAACGAGTGAGTCCATGTCCGTGTTGACGACGTTTTTCTAACACGCGACAGACGCAAAAAAAATGGAAAACTAAGATCTCAGGATGAAAAAGAGGAGCCGTACACACGTAGCCTGAATGTTCCGGGAATGTTCCTGTCGCTGAGAACGCGTCTGACCCTGACTATGTCCTGCAGCGTTATGTGAAAGCCAACGTGTTCGTGTCTGAGAACGGCCGTGCTCTCATCCTTCTCCTGCCAGCTCGCTTTTATTTTCATATCCATCCTCCGCTTCCCGAAATCTCCTCCTCTAACATGCTCTCGTTTCTTTTCCTCTCTCAAATCCCACAAAACACCACCGAGGAATTTATTCCCTGCATCTCAAAACGAGCCCGGCGAGGTTTTCCAGCCTTCATCTCTTAGTTCCCCCCCCCCCCCCCCCCCCCTTTTCTTGACCTCAGGTGACCTGTGATTCCTCTTTTCAGAGCACACAGCCACCGGCACTGTGGGAAAAAACAAAAATAGCGGGCTGATGATGTGAGCAGGCGAAGGGATGGACGGGGTGGAAGACCAGGGAAACGGGGGGGGGGGGGGGGGGGGGAAGGGGGCGCTTTGAGAAAACACTCATTTAGCTATTTTCCCAAAGTCCACGATTTTCCCCAGAGGCTGGGAGAACAGAAGGAAAGGGGGGGGGATCGGTCGGTGGGAGAGGAAGACAAACGACCCGTGTCACCCTCCTAATCCTGAAGTTTGCGATGGGATTACGTTTTAAATGTCCGTTCTGTAAATGCATTTTCTTCATGCTTCGAAAAAAAGAAGTAGCTCCGGAAATGAATCTTTCCAAAGCACAAAACAAAGCAAATTAACCACGACCCGGTTATTAAACACACAGATCAGTAGAAGGATTAAAGATCCAGACCTACAACTCATAAACCTTTGATTTATCTACTTTGTCGGAGCGTTTCCAGCCTCAGCTTTGAGCCTTTAATGGCGCTGCATTCAAACAGATGTCAGATCTGTGGAAGCGCGTCCGCACGCTGTGAAAACACAAAAAGCAGAGAGCGAAAATCATGCGTTAAAACTTTTCAGTCGATACGATGTGTTGAAAATGTTAGAAAATCACTTTGGATTGTCGAGTGAAGAGTAGTTAACGAAAGAGAGAAACTTAATATACACTTTTCTTTATTTCTATTATCCCTCCAGCTCAATGAGAAAACTGACTAAATAATATAACACATAATATATAATATTCTTAAAATTATTATTGTGTTATTATGACACATTTTCTTTATGTGAATTTTGATTATGTCTAAAGTGACGCCAGAACTAATCCAGAGTTACGGGACTTTCAAACTCACCACGCTGAGTCATGACGACCTGGCACAATGTATGCACACACACACACACACACACACACACACACACACACACACACACACACACACACACACACACACACACACACACACACACACAGTCATGTGTCATACGTATTTCCCTTTAATGCGACCGTCAGCAAAAATGCGACAGCTTAGCATTAAAGGACAGCAGTTCTGCTCCGTCGTGAGAATGGATGAGAGTTTTGTGATGACACGAATCATTTGCACTGATCCGAGATGTTTCCTGTGCGGTGCTGAGCTTGTTTTCATTAATGGAGAACAGAGAGCAGCTCCCAGGGTCGTGAGTCAGACTCTGGCTGAACGATGACCCTGTTCCGTCCACGTGTTGAGGCCGGACCGCGCCGAGACGGAAAGGACGAGATGTTCGTTAGAGGCCTGCAGCTTTTGAATGCTTCCAAACATGGTTACCGACACGGCTGCACACAACCCGTTGTAAAACAGTAGGCAGCCTTGGGTGCAGATGTTAACCTTCGCTGTTGGGAACTAATTGTGCCTCAGAAGTGTTTGTTTCTCGGCCCACGTTGCCAAGCCAGCGCGGCTTTCATGTGGAAAGCAGAGAAGCAACGTGAGGCCATTTTCCTTCTCTCTGCTTTCCAGAAAACAACTCCAGCTCACATCTCGTTTTTTTCTTTAGAAACTTCCCCAAAATCGTGCGACTGGACTTTTTCTCAAGACATCTCTGTTCACTTGAGCTCATGGCTCCATGACGTAAGAGAGAGAGAGAGAGAGAGGCGTTACCGCAGGGAGGGCAGCGAGGGAGAGGAAAACTCTGAAAGAGGGAGATGGACTCGTGCGGGATGGGAGGAGGGGATAGAGAGAAAAGAGAAAAGATAGCAGAAAGGTGGAGAGGGAGGAGAGAGAGAGAGAGAGAGAGATGACGTCGGAGTTTGGTGGAGACGAACTTCTGGAGCAAACTTGACTCTGAGGTTGTTTTTATTGCCGCTGGCAGAAAGACCAGGGACCACATGTGGAAACAATCAGCCGCCAAACGCTTCCTGATAACATCATCCATAGGCTGGGCCATGTTTCCCAAACTCACACTGACTTGTAGAATGTGTGTGTGTGTGTGTGTGTCGGGGGGGTGGGGGTGTAAGTGTGTGTGCGTGTGTGTGTGTGTGTGTGTGTATGTGTGTGGGTGTGTCCACCTTGTTTGTGTGACTTTGTGAGCGAGACACACAAAGACAAAGACAGTCCTTACTCAAGCACCAACAAAGGGAATGGACACTTTTGTTTCCTTAGCGAAAAAGGTTCCTGGATCTCTGCGCTATCCAGAGCATCAATCTCTCACACACACACACACACACACACACACACACACACACACACACACACACACACACACACACACGCACACACGCACACACACACACACGCGCACACACATTCCTCGCACTATTTCTAGTATGCTATTCAGCTAGATTTTCCCTCCACTGGGTATTTCTGCTGCCAGCAGCCTTTTTTTTCACTCTCCGCTCCAGAGAAAAGAAAAAGGAGGAGACGAGAGCGAACAAAGCAGGAACAGGGAAGGAGTCGGGACAGCGTGGAGGAGGGCGACACAGGGTGCGTCCATCTTAGCTCGCCCGACCACGGAAAGCGAGCAGTGGCTTCTGACCTCAGCTGATCTCCCCTGTCCTGCCCTCTGCCTCCCTTTTTTTGTCCCAATAAAGCCGAATTCTCCACATTCTCGTACATCCTCTCCTTCCAGTTGTTGTAGTTATCCACACCCTGGAGGCTGCAGGCTGTCAAAACAACACACGCCTGGCTAACCCCCCCGGCCCAGTGGCCCCTGACCGCCGAGCCTGCAGGCGCACACTGAGCTGCGTGCTTATAAATACCTTGCAACAACTCTGCAAACCCATAATGCCGTAATGTCCCTTTTTGTTTTGTGCCCCAGTTCCAGAAAACCCACCTGTGAACGTGACGGTGGCGCTGAACGGGACGGACGTGCTGATGACGTGGGAGGAGCCTCCCGGGAAGCTGAATGGAGAACTGCAGGGCTACATGGTGGAGTACAGCACGCCTGTCACTCAGCAGGTCAGTCCAGAGACACACACACAACACGCACAACTACACACAATGCAACACATCATCAGATGCTCCATCCATCCATCCATCCAGTCGTAGGGGGAGCTGCAGCAAATCCCAGCTGACACTGGGCGGGAGGGGGGGGGGGGGGGTGCACCCTGGACAAGTCGCCACCCACATAGTAAAATAGTTTTGGCACAGATCCCCCCCCACGTACCAAGTGGAACGATGGCACAAGTTTTCTCCTGTTTGCCAGATCTGGGCCACAAGTCAAGCCGTAGCTATTTGGGCCATATTGACCATTTACCACATGGTTCACTGTAGGTTCACATCCAGTTTCACACCTGCAGCGCCACAGGTTGGACAGAAAGGCCCACGTTTGTGTTTGGGATGTTTGGGCCACAAGAACCAGAGGTGTCGCATCGTCCACATCTGTCCGTTATCTGGGTGGTGCACCCAGGACCAGTACAGAGACAAACAACCAGGCCTATGGTCAGTTAGAGTCTAACCCCAGCCTGCATGTGGCCAGTGGGAGGAAGTACCCGGAGGAAACCAACCCCACTGTGCCGCCCGATCGTCAGATAATGTCTGATGTCAAGGAAATCTGCTTGATACTTTATTTCCCTTTGTTGACAGGTTTATAGGGACACTGGATTGGACACTGAGCTGTCAATCAACCTGTCCATCCCCCTGTCCAATGTGTCCTATCGAGTGTGTGCCTACACGGGCGCCGGACAGGGGCCGTGGACCCCGACGCAGACTCTCACCTCATCGCTCCTGGTGAGTGAAACTATAGATGCTGTTACTACTAAAAATGATAAATAGCATCATGTTTTCTGGTTAAAAATCATAAATAATATGTTGAATAGCTTTTTTTTTTATTTAAAGTGTTTGACACAGGAAACATTGGTGTAATTTGAATTGATGGTGTGTCAGATACATTTTTTAAAACCAACGTGCTATTTTGGGGTTTTATGTTTTTCTCCTGAAAGTCAAAATATTGACTCAGGCCGTGTTTTTCTTCTTCCCACAGAGATGGAGACGTTTCGAGGTGAGTAATGGCCGACGTCTCCCGTGTGTCCTCTGTGGACACGCCGACAGTGGAAGTGAACTCACGGGGTTATTGTCTTACCGCAGGACTTCTCTTTCTCACTCTCAGTCCTCAGCGACAGTTCCTTCCTGCGAAGTCCAGAGAAAAGAGAAGGAAGAGAAAAAAGAGAAGAGAGAGAGAGAAGGGGGGGAGGAGGGGGGGAGGAGAGGGGGGGGAGGAGGGGGAGTGAGAGGACAGAGGGAAGGAGAAGGAGGGAGAGGAGAGGGGGGAGGAAGAGATCAAAAATAATAACAGGCAGGAACAGTGTTGCATCTCTGTTTGCTTAGTCTAATCGAGCCAGACCAGACAATTCAAACAACAGAGAATGGAGAGAAAAGAGAGAGGAGGGAGGGAGGAGAGGAGGAGAGAAGAAGAGAGAGAGAGAGAGAGAGAGAGAGGAGAGAGAGAGAGAGAGAGAGAGAGAGAGAGAGAGAGAGAGAGAGAGAGAGAGAGAGAGAGAGAGAGAGAGAGAGAGAGAGAGGAGAGAGAGAGAGGAGAGAGAGAGGGGGAGGGAGAGAGAGAGGGGGAAAGTGGGGGAGGACGAGTGTGAATGGGAGGAAAAGTTGAAACCAGCGGGTGGAGGTTGTGAGTGTCGGGCAGGAGCTGGGAGCGGGGGGGGGGGGGGGGGGGGACTGGATCCTATAGGCGTGGGAGACGGGCCAGAAGGAACCCGGACATCTTTAGTCTGTGAAGCTGTTTTCAGAAATGCACTGAAGATGTTTCCCCTGAAATCTTCTGCCGGGCTGCGAAGGAACAACTGCTGATAGTTAATCCCATAAACTGTGAGGAAATACCAGAGAACGGTCGTGACATGTCGACGGAGCTCAAAGACACACAGGGATTTTCAATTTACAGTCAAATAAAATCAAAAAGAAATCACAGCAACCCATCACATCTGAAAATATTTAGAATATTTGGCATTTTTTTTACTTGCGGATTATCCAAAGCTGCTTTCAGACGTGCTCTGGTTTGGGCTTTTAGGAGAACTCAAATGTCTGAGTCAGTTTGGACATTTTTTTGGAACTGTTCTGGAACATGTCCGTGTGAGAAAACATCTGGAAAGAAATCCAGAGAAGGAAGGCGTGGCCACGTCGTTTGTTACACGTCATGTTCTTCCACCATGCGTTGGAGTTCATGTCCGAGAGCGGTTTTCAGTCAGTTTGATTCTATTAAGCATATTTTTAAAGCCACAATAATTCGTCATATAAATCGTAGATATTTTTACGATGTCATTAAAAGTCAAGTCACTGATGAACTCACAATACACAACACAACTTTATTGCTCCCAAAGCCAATTTACTGCAGTTTAGGGGCAAGAACACGCACACTGGAAAACATCCACTAAAACAATAACACAATTAAAAAGAAAACCTGGTGTGTAACATATAAAAACATCTTCTGTCACATCAGGGCTCTGTGATCCTGACTCCTCACTTCATGGATAAAGACTAAACTGTCCTCTGTCTGTGTCCACACCCCTTCCCTCAGGTCCGTCGTCGCCCCCGGCCTTTTCCTGGCACTGGTGGTACGTGGTGATGGCCGTCGCCGGCGCCGTGTCCATCGCGGTGCTCATGGCTGTTTACGTGGCCAAGCTGCGGCGCAAGGAGACGCGCTTTGGGTGCGTAGGCTGTTGGTTCTCCTCGTGGGTACAAGGGAGGAACTGGGTATCTGTGCCAAACCCCCCCCCCCCCCCGAAAAAACAAAAATAAAAAATCAGTTTTTTTTATTTTCATTTCCTCGGCCTGGTTGAGTCACTGCTGCGAGGATTTGGACGGACTGGACAACATCTGTTTTGAAAGACCACCAGTCATTCCAGTGAATCATGGAGCGATGTAATACGTTCAGCTGTGTTTACGACTCTGCCGGACTGACCTCTCATTGTGTTTTGTGTTTTGTGTGTGGTGTGTGTGTGTGTGTGTGTGTGTGTGTGTGTGTGTGTGTGTGTGTGTGTGTGTACAGAGAGGCCTTTGAACCCATGATGGAGAGCGGGGAGCTGGTGGTCAGGTACCGCGCCCGCCGCACCTACAGCCGCAGGACGACCGAAGCAACACGTGAGTTCCCCTCTCCGCCCCAGCACGTTCCTCAGAAAGATGACACTGTGTATTAGAAACACCGGAGTGTCCCTGACAGTGTGCGTGTCCCGACCCGCCTCTGTCCTCGGGAAAGACAACAACACCGAACTGTAGCAGAGTCCTCACATTCCCCGGGACAGGGGGAAGTTCCGTGGGAAGAAACCTCAGGAGTGTAACCGTTTAATCATCTCAAGCATTTTCAAGAAAAGCAACTTTGGTTTAAAGGTCGTCAGTCAGCTGACGTCCTCCCCCAGCATCACGTCTCCTCCAGGTGGAGAGGCGACCTCGACAGCGGCCTCACGGTTACAGCCGCAGACTCGTACCTGTAAACACGGCACACACACACACGCTCACATTTCACACAGCTGGGTCACATTGTCCCGGGCGAACGCACAATACTTGTGTCCTACTACAAGTCTCAGCTTGCCGCCGCCACAATGAGGCCGGGGGGGAGACAAAAACAGTGCGGAGACGAGAGACGAGAGCGAAATGAGTAAAATGAGAGGAGATGAGGAGATAAGTGAGTGAACGGTGAGAGGCATTCTGGGAATACAGGCCGGGGTCAGATCGGGGGATCTGGGCGGGATGATGTCAGGACAGAGTCGGACCCTGGGGGCTCGAGGTTAGTTTGTGAATTGGCTAATATCTGGTCACGGCAGCATGTGTTGGAACATGCCTGTGGACTGAGCACATCTCCGTCTGACAGAGGCAGCGGCAGATTGATAGTGTAGCAGCAGCTGGAGGAGGGGGGGGGGTTACGAACGATGTCCTCGTCATGTCGTATCCTGGTCCAGATGTGGAAGCTTAGAGGTGACGGCCAGCTGCTGGAAGAGAAGGTTATGAGATCATTGCACCCCCCCCCCCCCCCGGCCGGGTCCGGTCCCTGCAGCAGGGTCACGTGACCCCACACCTGAGAAAACGCTCTGAGGCGACAGGACGGCTCCACGTCAGATACTATCTGCCCGGCTGTTTGGTTTCATATTCATATTTCAACTGCACTTATAGGTTTTAATTAAGTCTGAGTCTGGTATAGATTTAGTTCAGGGTTTATTTAGATAACATCTTCCTTTATGTATTATTGGTTTTGTCTTATGTCAGATTTTTACACCTCTATTTTCACTGAACTACTTTCTCTTGTACGATGACAACCAAGGCTTTATATTCTATTATTTTCTAGTATAGTATAGTATAGTATAGTATAGTATAGTATAGTATAGTAGTTAAAGTCTTCCGGAAACAAACGAGCCGTTATAAGATGTTTAATTGGCTGATAAATTAACCGTTATCTTCGTTTATGTTTGCTGATATATAAAGAGTTTTATTTGATACAACTGTATTATATGTACTTGTAGTTAATCTATAAGAAGTTTACGGTTAAACTGTAAAATATCAATCCTCTATATCTTTGGTTTATAGACGTATACAAGTATTGTGAAATGACTTGAGTTCATTCTGTGGGAAACTCTTGATATTGGTCCGGCTCTAACAATAACAAGAGACATTCAGAACAGTGGTTTCCTGGACAACAATAGATCTCAGTTATTTATCCCACGACTGCAGATTCAAATAATAATAATGTCAGGACCACTCCCATTTATTTTTCTGGTCACATTCGATTACGCAGCTCCTCGTCATACACAGGTTATTCAAAGGCAAAAGAGTAGAAGATAAAACAAAGTAAAAATACAGACAGGTCATCCAAAACACCAGATTTAATATGAAATCAATTATGAACACTAATCGGGTTTAAAGCCTGTTGTTGTGCGTTTTACGAGCAGACAGGCTCGTTACAGTTCAGTCTTCTCTTTGTCTGGCTGTGTTTATTAACACTTTGTTTCTGGCTCGGCGTCGAGCTTTGTGGTTTTGGTACATTCTGCCTGTTTCTCTCGTTCTCTTCTATGTTATTCATTAAAAGCGCTTTGGGCTCCGCAACGCGCATTAAAATTCCTCCTTCTCTTTTGTCCTTCCTGCTCAGTGAACAGTCTGGGCATCAGCGACGAGCTGAAGAACAAGCTCCAAGATGTGATGGTGGACAGACATAAGCTGACCCTGGGAAAGACGCTGGGAGAAGGTACGGCTGCGTCTCAGTACACGCTCCTGTGAAACACTGTGATATACGAGGGCTGGTGCACACTCAGGATTTATCTGGCAGATAACCAGTGGCGTGTTTTCCTCTTATCTCCAGCGATTTTCCTTCGACCCTTGCTTCAGTGCAACAGTTTGCTCACAGTGTGATCACAGCTCTGCTCAGTGACCCGGGGGCCGTGGAGCTATAATTGCATCTGAACTGGGCGTGTGTTTTTTGTTTTCCTCAGGGGAGTTCGGCTCGGTGATGGAGGGGCTGCTGACCCAGGAGGAGGCTGCGCTCAAAGTCGCAGTCAAGACGATGAAGAGTGAGTAGACAGCGAACGCACTCAGCCATCGCCACAATGGATCCCTTCATGTGGGGGGGGGGAACACAGGCCGGTTGATGGACAGTCACGCCGGGTCCCGAAAAATGTAGTTTTTATGGGTGAAAATCTCAGTTTTGGATGATAAAACAGACAAAGACGCAGCTTGTAACAGATGTTGGCAGAAGAAGAAGAAGTTGACCCCAAATAAACCACGAGGCCAAAATAAAGGGAGTCGAATAAAAACTCCCAGAGTTTGAGAGGAAAGATGAATTTTGTTTCAAACTGGGGCGAGGAAGTAAAAACAAACGTGGTGGTAAAAACTGCTGCCGTATATGAATTCATACTTTAAATGAAAATATGTGTTGCCCTGGCAACTACCGAGGCTGTGTTGGTGTTTCCAAACTCTCACCTCTGCACCGTCTCCCCCGCAGTCGCCATCTGCACCCGCTCGGAGATGGAGGATTTCCTGCGCGAGGCCGCCTGCATGAAAGAGTTCGACCACGTCAACGTCATGAGGCTCCTGGGTGAGTCCGGAGTTCCACAGCTCCGCACAGCGTGGGGTCCAAATATTCAGTTTACAAGAAAAGCTAATGTCTCATGTTTTGTGGATATGTTTAGGATTAAAAAGTACATTTTTGAAAGTTATCTCAGATACGCATTGGTGGTAGTTACAGGTTTGTTACTGCACACCAGCTGGAAAAAGCTTTACCCCCTATGAAGCCAACTCTAAATCCGCTAGATCTGCATTTCTACTTGCATCTGCACCACATTGCTCACAAACTTAGATATCAGGCCCTTTAAATACGTCTGGTATTTAGTCTGGATTAGGATTAACTTTATATTTGTCCAGATCATGTCCCGTCCTTCCATCAAGTTTTGTGGAAATCTGCTCAGTTGTTTTTGCGCAAACCTGCCGACAAACTAACGAATGAACCGGGGGTGAAATCAGAAGCAACTGAGGTTCTGATCATTCTGAATATCTCTGGCGTCCACGTGCACAAAACTGATCCGAGGCGTTTCTACAGGTGTGTGTCTGCAGACGGTGGAGAGTGAAGGTTACCCCTCCCCCGTGGTCATCCTGCCCTACATGAAGCACGGAGACCTGCACAGCTATCTGCTCTACTCCCGGCTCGGAGACTGTCCAGTGGTCAGTCTGAATGCACACACACACACACACACACACACACAGACACACACATACACACACACAATTCAACAGCTTAATGGGTTCAGGGTGTATAAGTTCACTCGAGTGTCTGTCAGAGAAATGGGCTCCAAAGTTCAACGTACATGTGAAGTACGGAGTCTCCACCCACACCTCCCTGGCAGCGTGTACGCAGTGAGATCATGAAAACACGAGGTGTGTGTGTGTGTGGTGTGTGGTGTGGTGTGTGTGTGTGTGTGTGTGTGTGTGTGTGTGTGTGTGTGTGTGTGTGTGTGTCGTCGGTCTCTGCAGTTCTACTTATTAATGGATGAAGTGTTTTCTGGAATCTGAAGCCGTTATACGCAATAAGTCCCCGAAGAGCCAGAGTGAGAATCACATCTCTAATGAAAACAAGATTTGAGCAGAATGTTGAAACATCCATGAGTTTGGCAAACGTTCACGAAAACACGGCGGCGGTGCTGAACGCTGTTCCTCCCTGAGGAGGAGGAGGAGGAAGAGGAGGAAGAGGAAGAGGAGGAGGAGGAGGAGGAGGGGGTTAGTGTGTGTGTGTGTGGAGCAGAGAGCAGAGGGGAACTACAGCGTCCTCTGCTGTGCATCAAACAAAATGCATGACTTACCCCCCCCTCCCCCCCCCTCTCTCTCTCTGTGATGTCCTGCAGTACCTCCCCTCTCAGATGCTGGTGAAGTTTATGACTGACATCGCCCGCGGGATGGAATACCTCAGCAGGAAGAACTTCATCCACAGAGACCTCGCCGCTCGGAACTGCATGTAAGCACAATCCCTGCTTCCGTTTTTTATTTGGATTCTACCCGAACATAACCCCAACAAAACACTCTCTCGGTTCCTGTATGTGTTCTCACTTCTTGCTCTCTCCTTCTTTAATTTCACATGCAAGGGGGTTGAAGAAGATCTTTTAAAAAACAGCTCAAAGTTGATGTAAACACTGGGTTCTGGGTCCTGAAGAATGAGATGCAGGAGAAGCCGGGCACATACAACCGGAAATACAGATACAGAAATATAGATTGAATCGTATTCTGCGAGATTATCCTTAATTTTTGTTTGTAAAATTGAATCTTGAATCTGAATTTGCTTAAAAAATGCCCCGAGTTGTGCTTCGGATGTGCAGCCGCGTGACTCTGTGTCTGTGCCTCAGGCTCAACGAGAACATGAACGTGTGTGTGGCCGACTTCGGCCTCTCCAAGAAGATCTACAACGGAGACTACTACAGGCAGGGCCGCATCTCCAAGATGCCCGTCAAGTGGATCGCCATCGAGAGCCTGGCCGACCGCGTCTACACCACGAAGAGCGACGTGGTGAGTTGAGCGTCTGTGTGTCGGCCTGGCGCTGGAGAAGTTTTTATGAATGATTTGATATTTCTTTCCACTTTAAAAACTGGTATTTATTGGAATAGAATATTAACATCCGTGTGTACAGGGGTCGAGTTGTTCTTAAGCACTTATAGATTATGGGTAATAATTGCTTTAAGGTTAATGTATACAAATGAAATGTTCATTACTAAGATCAAGTTTAGTTTCACCCTCAAGAAAATGAAAGTAAGACGATTCAATGTCCTCAGAAGTTACAAAAACAGAAGAATTGAAGTCAGATTGTTTTTTTAAATGTATTCACCTACATTAATTCATTTTTAAGTAATAAGTAAAAGGTCATTTCCAGCACGTGTGACCAGCACAGCTGATGATATCACGACGTGTGTAATGCTTGTTCGAGGAGGCCTGGTTTCTGTTCACATGTGAAATCGTGGGTCACATAAAAAATGATGAGCTGTCTTTAGTAACATGTGCGTGAAGTCGGACGTCCGGAGAAACACGGCTGTGTTGTTTCACAGCCAGTGTTTGACAAGAGCAGATTCATGTTGGAGTTGTGTGTGTTCAGGTTTGTGTGTGTGTGTGTGTGTGTGTGTGTGTGTGTGTGAAAGGAATTTAAAACTCTTAAACCCAGTAACCCCCTCACTCTCTGTCTCCGTGCGTCCCTCAGTGGTCGTTTGGAGTCACCATGTGGGAGATCGCCACGCGGGGCCAGACTCCGTACCCCGGGGTGGAAAACAGCGAGATTTATGATTACTTGAGACAAGGGAACCGTCTCAAACAGCCTCCAGACTGTCTGGACTGCATGTGAGTGTCTGCACGTTCCTCACAAACACACACTCAGCTGATGGCGAAGGGCCTTTGAAATGTTTCCTCCTCTAACAAAGTGCAAACACTAACTACTGTTAACTTGTCTGTGTCCTCTGCAGCTACGCCCTGATGTTCTCCTGCTGGCTGCTGAGCCCGAAGGACCGCCCTCGTTTGAGGGCATGCGCTGGGAGCTGGAAAAAGCCCTCGATGATCTGCCGGACCTCCAGGACCCCGACGAGATCCTGTACGTCAACATGGACGAGTCCTCCATGGAGCTCGGGGCCGTCGGCGGTCGCGACCCACTCACGATGCCGTCCCCTCTCTGCCTGAAGGGCTGGACTCTGTGACCACGGTGGAGGTCCACCAGCCCAACCGCTACGTCCTCTGCCCCCAGCACGAGACCAACCGAGCGCTGTCCGATTCCCTGGAGAGCCTGGACATGCCGGTGTCGTCCTCCACAGCCACGCTGCCTCTACAGCCGTCCTGCCGCTCCACGCCCAACCCCACCCCGGCTCTGATGCCGACTGTGGAGCTGCTGGAGGACAGGGACGGGTCCAGAAAAGTCCCCTGGCAGTGATGGATTCCCTCTCAAACAATGACTGGTCACGGCCATGGTGTGCCGTCCTTTCTCCCCCGTCCAAGAACTACATCCAGCCTCTTGCTACTGACGAAGAAACTTTACGTGCCCTCACACACATGTTCATGTTTTGCACACACACACACACGAAGCCGAAGACATTCCAGGGAAGTGAAGGATCGGGTTATTTCCTCCGTCGACTCCTCTCTTCTAAAAATAATTCCAAGTGTCTGATGATCAGTTCCCGACAACAAACAGAGCGTGAACCAGTTCCGTGGCCCCAGCACACTGCAGCACAATCAGAGAAGCTAGCTCCCAGTCGCTCCAGCAATAAAACAGCACATCTGCACAACTACCTGCACAAAGTGAAGTTAAATAAAAAATCAAACGTGTCCGTGAAACCAGCTCGTCACTGCCAGACCGAACCTGCAACCAACAAACTCAGGAGCTTCAACCTTCCAGCGAGGGAAACAGAAAGTCTCTTTCACTGAAGGCGACTGTCGGCTTTAAGTTTATACTGGAGAACAGCAGCTAGATTTACTGGCTCCCACTAAAGTACAGAGTCACAGCTTCTTGTGTTCAGCAAAAAAATGAAATATGATTTTTGTTTTTTTCTTTATCAAAATCACACGAAGATTCAAGTGAAAACCAAAACGAAAGAAAACGAGGCTCCGCTCTGGATCCTCTGAGCTTCTCGAGGTGAAGTCGCACCTTCAGCCGATGAAGCGCTCTGACAGACCCACTGCGTCTTCTCCGTGGGGGTTCCACTGCTGGTCGTGCGTTACGCATTCAAACGTGAGACACTCATCGTCGCTCGCCGCCGAGTCGACTGCGTCTCTGTCGTGACTCAGGAAGCTGAGACGTCTGCCGCACAGGGACACAGGTACGAGTCAAGTCAAGAGGGTACGGATACAAACCGAAGGGATGGAGGGACGGTTCGGACACGATGGACTCGACCCGAGGCAAATGGCAGGAGAAGCTCCTCCCCCTTTGGCACAAGCACAGTGTTATTTTACACATTTTGTACTTTCTTTCTTTTTTTAATGCTGATGTTTGTTTTTTTCTACAACTTTGCACTAATGTTTTTATATAGACGTATGTTTTATAATGTGTATATCTCTCCAAGCTTTTTTTGTTTTTATGTGACCTCTGTATATTCTCAGTCCACATGTAACGACTCGTATATTCCTGAAGGCAGAGAACACGGCCTGTGAAAGTGTCGCCCCCCCCCCCCCCCCCCCCCCCCGAGAGCACAGACTGGGAAACACGACTAACCTCGTCATCTGACACCATCCTGCCACTCTTTTATTCGGGTATATATATATATATATATATTATATGTTTTTGTTTTTGCGAGGTTTGGCACTGTAAATAGACAGAGACGGTTCCCGGGCGGAGGAGGAGGAGGAGGAGGAGGAGGAGGAGGAGGAGGAGAGGAGGAGGAGGAGAGGCGGCGGAGGAGGAGGAGACAGAAAGCAGCAGCTGAAACCTGAATGTACGTGAAGATCGTCCAGACCTCTGCGTTCTGAGGACGCTCGGCTGCAACTTGGCATCATGCATGCACTTATTTTTATATATATATATATAATATATATACGCTTTAGTTCATTATTCTGTCGTCAGAAGGAACTTGACCACGTTCCAACACACGCTTTGGGAGAAGGACACTTGTTCGGATGAGGCGCTGTGTCTCTCAGCTGTAACGGTACTTGTATATCAGACAGTAGACGGGCGGACGTGTAGCATTACTGAAACCCTTGTTGGAGAGAGTGTACATTTCATTGGTGCTGAAACTCAGAGTGGGATCGTCCCACATTGTTTGTGACGCACAGCCAGCGGTTCTGAGACCGAGGTACTGGTCTGGTTGAATGTGTTAATGCAGAGGCACCGACTGTTCGATTCCAACCAGGGTGTTAAACACAGTTTGCTCTTTACAGTCTCTCGCTCTTTATTACGGCCCCTCAAACTTTTATTTTTGTCATGAAAACTATTCCATCCAGGCCTTAAAATGTATTAAATGAAACTCTGCACCCCCCCTTCCTCATTTTGTGACTGGCATCCATAAATACGTTAATGTGGCCCCACCCCCCGTAGCGCCACCTGCAGCTACTGAGCCCCGCCCACAAGTTGACGGGATTGGTTTGTTAGGTTTGTGACATCACAAGTTTCCCTCAATATGTCTTATTATATAAAGGATCACAAGGGCGACATGCTAACATGTTTAGAAACTTGATTTTGATCAGAGGACAAAAAGAAAAATTGATCTTCCAAAGCAAACTTATAAAAATATAAACCTTCAAGAGTTGAATCTCAGAATTGAACGTTACCAAGTGCCTTCCGAGAGCCAGTACTCTGCACCACAGTGGACGTGTGTGTGTGGATTGTGATTCTCCTGGTGTGTTGAACTGGGAGGAGTCTGTTCTATAACTGCCTTTATATATCGTCACTGTCATGATTTGTAAACAGATTTTTTTTTTTATACATTGCTATATAGTATTTTGCATATGAAATAAACGTGTTCGTTCATGAATGAGCTTCTGTGTGTAGTCTTCATATCCAACATGTGGGAGGCGTGTTTATTGATTCCACGTGTAACACAGATGATGAGGTAACCGTAACACAGCAGGATGAACTGACACACCAGGGCTCGGACATCGGAGCGTCTCAGAAGTGGATGTACGAGATCTGCACGTCGCCGTCGATCTCCAGCATGTCGATCTCGTTGAAGGACCGGAAGCGGTGGGGGAAGTCGAACAGGTGCTGCCCGTTCACAAACACCTTGAACCTCTGGTTCCCACAGCGAATCGACATCTGAGGGACACAAACGTCCAGACAGCACAACGTCAGGGAACAAGCAGGGAAATGAATAACGAGGACTGAATTGATCCAGGGGGGGAGACGTGACCTACATCGAAGTACTGTCCCTCCATGAAGGGGTTCATGGCGAGCTCCCGCTCCTCCTGACCCCAGCTTCCTCCCATCATGCTGTTCCTCACCACAACCCCCTCCCTCACTCTGGGGTTCATGTGGAAAACGATGTCCCGCGATCTGCTCGCCACAAAGTTGATGGACATTCTGCAACACACACACACACACAGGAGTGAGTGTCTGTCGGCACACACTGCACCGTGGTGACGTGCACACACTCACACACACACACACACACACCTGTCTGCACCGTAGGGCACCATGCCTCTGAGGATGACGGTCCTCTTAGGGAACATCCCTCCTTGGATCATGCTGGAGTAGGGAACAGGCTGGAACACACAGGAGAACACATTAGACAGGTCATATAATAAACACATTAGAACTCTATAGCGCCACCTGTGACAATTGTGAGGTTTGACCCTAAGTTTTTAAACTGCATTTTATTCGCATTACTGTAATGTTGCAGTGCAGTTCCTCTGTGTCACCACTAGAGGGGAGTGTCACTGTCTACAGGAATAGTGATGGAATGCTCACAACAATTTATTAACGCATCACCTCGTTATTCCACTGCCTGTTATCAGAGACTGTGAATAAAGATGGACGACCTTACAGCTGCCAGGTGAATACACAACATCTTGATCGCCCCCTGGTGGCTGGCTGCAGTATGGATCATAAACCCTGCCTCCTCTATGTTAACAAAAGTACAAACTACACTTTAAATAGATTTTTTTAATTTTAGGTATCCGGGGGGAGATACTGGAGACGTGTCGTCCATTTTAATTTACAATCACTGACTGCACATGAGTGTGGATGAAGTTCTACTCACAGGGTTGTAGACCGGCTGCCCCCCCATACCCTGGAATCAGAGAAACAGTATTAAGTAGGACGGACACAAGGAAGAAAGTGTGTTAGAGAAATAAGAAGACGAGTCAACTTCCTCACCGGCAGGTTGGATCCTGGGTATCCGCCCTGAGGCAGAGAGAAGATCTATCAACTTGATGCCAAAGTCCATTAAATGCTTTTAAACTGTTTATATTAACTTTACAATATGTAAATAACAAACGTGAAATGATATAATGATATCATGACATCTTTCATACCCCCATTCCACCTCCCATGCCTCCTGGATAGCCACCCTGTAAAAAGGACATGTTTAAATTCTGATTTAATGTGACTGTGATTCTGACATGAAATAAATGTATGCATTTGAATATTGATTATTATAAACCAAAGTATTAGTTCACCCCCATGTCGCCTCCTGGATATCCTCCCTTTTGAAAAGAGGAGAATATGTTAAATTATGTATTTAGTTTAGACATTGGATCATAAACAAAAGCCTCATGAATATACTTACTCCATTGCCTCCTCCCATGCCTCCTCCCATGCCTCCTCCCATGCCTCCTCCCATGCCTCCTGGGTATCCTCCCTAGATATTAGAAATACAGTCAAATATAAAATCTGTCAAATATCAATATTTCACTGTACTTATATTTCAAACACCAACGTACCTCCATGCCACCTCCTGGATATCCTCCCTGTGGAGCGGTAAACATGTTAAAAACTATTCAGTGATGTTCAGAATGAAATAATTTATCTTTATTAGTTGACAGGCACTTACTCCCATGCCTCCTTCACAGCCTCCTCCCATGCCTCCTCCCATGCCTCCTCCCATGCCTCCTCCCATGCCTCCTCCCATGCCTCCTCCACCCTGAAAGATCAAACACAAGTGTTAACCAACAGCAGTTTCACTCCCACTCCTCCTGCACCAAGCCACAGCGCACAAAGCGTATTTCTTGAATGATTCCTGCAGTACGTATTCGCTCCAGCAGGAGAGCGGGGGTCTTTAATGTCTCACCCCGATGACGTTGATGGTCTGGATGGAAACGTCTCCATCGATCTGCATCGCGCAAACTCTCTGCAGAGGAACCCGGTGTTCGAAGGTGTGGAAGTCGTTTCCGTTGACTTTGATCTGCAACAGCAACAAAATAATAATGGACATATACGTCATTATGGTCCAGTTATATATAAATGTGTTTTCAATCGGCAGCTCAACCAGAGATAAAACAAGTTATCACACTGTAAATGTCACATTTTATTGAAACCCTCCAATTTAGCATTTATAGCCAGAATATAAATATTTACTTAATTGTGTAAAGCACATGAGATGTGTATTTATGTTTTTGTCATCAACTATAAGTCCATTTGTCAGTAGTATGAGTAGAAACTGGTGAATAAACAGACGATGAATGATAAAACGTTTATGTTTTCACTCGTCCATTTGTTAGTTAGCAAAATGACTCAAAGGGAACTGGACAGATTAACAAGTAAACTTAAAGGATGGATACGAGTCAGAGAACAACTTGTTAAATGTTCCAGATCAGGAGGTTTTATTAAACATTGCGAGAAAGGACATTTCTGGACAATCATCATCATGTCTTTTAAAGTAATCCATGTTTGTCTCTTATGAACTCGTCTGGCTATATTAGTTTATTTATTTGTTTGTTACCTCTACTGTATTATTTCATGATTCATATCTCCCATTACCTTTTGGGGTTGCTGTATTGTTTTCTAGTTTTGCACTGTTAATAAAAATATATATATATATAAATGTCTTCATAGTAGAATTTATGATTGTTTGCAAATATTGAACATTAAAATGAATACAAATGTCCTTTTGTCTGCTTACAACAGCATTATAGTGCGTTATCAACTTTAAATGTTTATATCGTGCTTGTAATGTGGGTTTTTCCATATTTAAAAGACATATTCTGATATTCTGATGTGTGAGCTTCAGGTTGGTGTCACCTGGTAGCCTTGGGACGTGATCATGATGACCATCTCAAAGTTCTCCCCCTTGCAGAAGGGCATGTCGCGGACCTTCTCCTCCGAATCCCAGCTTCCATTCTGACACGTGTTGAACACCACCTTGTCCCAGCCGTCGAAGCGGGGGTTGAAGTGCAGGGCGATGTCGCTGGACTCCGACTCGCCGCAGAGCAGGTTGATATAGAATCTGCAGAAAGCATCGAGGAGGCGAAGCAGAGAGCAGAGGCGACTGTGAAGTGGGTTCGGTGTTGGAGAGCAGGACAAGTGCAAACAGTGCAGGTGGAGCCACAGAGAAACATGAAGATCTGTCTCCATAAAGAAACTAGATGTCCTGACACACTCAGGTATGTACGGTGTTTGCTTTCACAACTCAGATATGAGTATTTGAAAAGAGGAGGGATGATTGTGGGGGGGTCACGATTCTGCTTCGACAGAACAATGCAAAGAAACCTGCTCCACCCAGACTCAGAGTGCACAGGGTGTTCCTGCGGGTTTTTTACAAAGGTTTTGGTTAAAGATTAAAAAAAAGAATGTGTGTATATATCTGATAACACACCCTCACCTAGTCGCAAGCGTGTAAAACACTATGCACTGCACCACACCCCAAGATCAACTAATAAAGTGACCACGGGTTCAGATGATTACATGTTGAAATAGTATGTCTGACACGTGTCCTGCTGAGGTCACCTGGTTATGTCCTCGGGGATGGAGCCCTGCAGGTAGATGGACGTCCCCTCCCTCAGGCCTCCGTAGATGGGCCCCAGGTAAGGAATCCTCTGGGAAGGGCATCACAGACAAAGCACTTTACACATGTGTAGTCAATCATCACTTTGGTTCAAGCTGGAATTATTTGGAGTCTCCATAAAAAAAGTTAGTGTTGCAATACTGATAGATTGATATCCTTGAATACAGTATCAGAAAGTACTTGACGTACTTTACTTTACTTAATATTTGGGGGTGTTACCGATTACCTTTCAGATTAAGTCTTCATTTAATAAATTGCTTTCTTTAAACTGAACTTTCTAACACGTGAGAAACAGACGGTGTCGACTTGGTTCGTCGTGTTGCAACATCTGACGTCTCCATGTAAATATCTTCTTACAAAGTATTTATATCATATAATGTAATTTTTATATTTCATAAAGAAATAAAAAAAAACTAAAAACTAATCCTAAACAATATAAGCATTCTTGTTTACCAGAGTGAACTTTGAAAACTAAACCGATTAAAGTAGTTAAATTCACCTTCAGACATTGATGCATCACTTTTAACAACGTAAAATATAATTTGGGTCATAAGTACTTTTACTCTCATACTTTTTAAATTACTTTAAACATTTGAAAAGCAGCCTTTTCCTTGGTAATGGAATATTTTCAGTAGTAGTGTTGTGATATATCACTTTAGCTTCTGGATACTTCTGGCTCAGCTACTTGTTCCTGCTTTTTCCATGTAAACGATGCAAATATGATGCAAATAAAAAACAAAACTCTTCCACAACTTCTCCTTCATAACTGTTGACATATTAAAAACTGTCCTGACAACATATTCAATCCATTACAGAAAGAAAAGTTACAGATGAATTCACTTAATATCACAATCAAATTAATTTTTTATTTTGTATTTGTCTAAACCATGTCACACCAGCGTATTTTGTCGTCATGGCTGTTTAGTCAATTTGCATTAGTGCTGTGCATCGCCCACTGCATCCCACCCACTGGGACCATCATGATTTAAAAGCTTCCAGCAGCAGCAGCCAGATACTCACAGGTCCGTAGACGGGCTGATAACCAGGAGGAGCGACAAAGGTCATGGCAGCGGCTGACACGGGTGAACAGTCAGAAACAGGAGGCTGGTGCCGGGAGCTGATCTCTGCTGGCGGCCTGGTTTTATACCGGTGATGAGGGAGGGGCTGGGTCGGGGACCGAACCCAGGCCTGCATCACCTTATTGACTTTGGCGGCACCCGAAGTCAAATTTAACCTTCGACCCAGCGGAGGAGCGGCCCGTTACAACAAAGACAGAATGTGGGTTCCACCCGACGTGTGGAGCACGTGAGGCAAAACCAACATAACTGAGACGTGCAGCTACAACGAGGACACATCAAAAATACTTCAAGTACTTTACTTGAGTGAAACTTTACATTTATCTGTGGAGACATGATCCCTGTTCAGCAGATACAGTAAAGCCCCCCCCCTTCAGGACCAAAGGAACTGATTGTGTGTATGATTCATGAATTTGTCTGCCAAAGACAAACAGAAACGCAATCGTCTCTTATCTGTCTCCATTCACAGGTCCGCACATAAAACTACTTCGTGGACGTCACAGCTTTTTACAACAAATCCTTCAACTGATTAAATCCCCAGAGATCAAACTCCTGCAATTACAGTGTTTCCCTGCATTGTGAAATAACCAAACAAATATATATGTTATGAGACAGTTATTGAACCACCTTCAAAGTATGAAGGCTGTAAAAAATCAAACAGCTAAAGTTATTATATCGATAAGTGTACTTTACTAATCTAAAGCAAAGGAACATTTCT
Organism: Reinhardtius hippoglossoides; assembly: GCA_006182925.3. Lineage (NCBI taxonomy): Eukaryota > Metazoa > Chordata > Actinopteri > Pleuronectiformes > Pleuronectidae > Reinhardtius > Reinhardtius hippoglossoides. The sequence goes on from CM031673.1 coordinate 2,536,435, forward strand.
TTCATAAAGATTCAATATTCACATATTTGTTTGAATGTCAGTGAGATGATGCAATTGTACCTTTGTTAATATTGAGACTCGGGTCAGAGAAAAGACACAAAATCTAATCCGATCATCTTCTGCACGAGATGGTGAAATCACAATTTAAGTCACATTATCACAGTATTGACATAAAATCAAAGAAAATATCAAAAAGTTTGTTTAAAGTTGTTGAGTTTTGTTCAGTTAAGCTGCGAAAAATGTTATTTGTGTTGTTTTTTAAAGAGGAAACAAGTATTAACACACACACGCACATAAATGAGGACGCTGGTTCCAGTTCTCCTTAAAATAATCTGTTTATTCAGTATTGAAACACAGGGTTCAGTCAGAGGACTCTCAGTCGGGTGGAGCGTTCAGCTCCGTGCCATCCACATGCAGCACTTCAGAGCCGTCAGCAGACGAGGTGCCGCTCGGGCCTCTGACGAAGAAGAGTCGTAACGTCAAGTACAGGATGGAGAGGTTGTGAGTTCGAGTTCTGAACGAGGCGTGTAGCGATACAGAACCGTCTGAGATCAACGCACCGCACGTGGCTTTTTATTTGATCGAGGAAAAACAACCGATTTGCTGGATTCCCTAAAAAATATCTATCGTTTAAAAACCTAACTAGCGAAAAACAACAAAAAGCTTCTACTTTTCTCTTCTGACTGCAAAACCGGGCCTGGACTTCTGTGAGAGACCGGTTCTCTTCACCTTGGTTCCACAAACAGGACGCGCGACACGCTCACAGTAGCATGGATTCATCGAAGCCCTAAAGAAAAATAAATATGTATCTATGATTTATGTAAAATACGTCTCTTCATCGAAAGACCTCTAGGCGGCCTCGTCATTACTCAGTTATACAGATGACACGTCGGCCAAAATGTATACATTAAATACATTCATTACTTATTTTAATGCACTGACAACAAAACCTATTTGTGCATAAAGTGTCGTAAAGCAGGCTGTTGGCCAGAAATACAGACGGGCTAAAACGGTCGTCTTCAGAAGGTCTCATCTGCATATAAACAATAAATAAATAACCTCGGCATCCTCGTACGCAGGATGTGTGAGTCGCTATCTTATATGGCACAGAGACACCAGTGGAGATAGGGGGGGGGGGCCTCGTACATCCAGGGACCCATCGTAAGACTTCAGAGTGCAAACTGGTTTTTTCGTCAATACAGCCGATCCCCACCAGTACATGTCACGTCTACTCCGTTTCGTGAGTTTTGACAGGTCAGTTTAAACAAAAGGTTTTTTTCGCCCACACGCCGTCGAGATTCTACGTCTAAAAACGTCCGTTCGGGTTCCGTCAAAGATACGAGCGTGAGCGGCTGAAACGCTCTCAGCGAAAAAAACACCAGAAAAAATCGGAAATGAAAATATCAAACAGCAGCAGCCACGTAGGAAAGAACCTTACAAACAATATAAATACTACACATCCACTCTAGTCTCAAATGAAAGGGTTAAAGCTAAAAAAAAAATCGAAGCTACCAGGTGGGTAAAGCAGTGACGTCGCTATAGGCACTGTAATGTTTACAGCAGTAGCTACTGAAAGAGCCCGTTGTGTAGATATTCTACACAGAAAAAGGCCGTGTAGTGTTTTCATAGCGGAATAAAAAGGCCCCTGGCTTGTTGAGTCTTTTTATGCCCCGTCTGATTATTTTTTCATTCTTCTCAAATCGAAATCCTTCAACGTTCGGCTGCAGTTGGTGACGACAGTGCAGTCGAAGTGAGCATAGCTTCAACGGAGGAGAGACAAATGTGCAGAAAAAGGACAAAAACAAAGACATAGACGCGTTTCCTCGCTCTGGACTTCCCTCCTCCTCCTCCTCCTCCTCCTCTTCCTCTTCCTCCTCCTCCTCCTCCTCCTCCTCCTCTTCCTCCTCCTCCTCCTCCTCCTCCCTCCTCACGTTTTGTCCGTCAGACGCACATTCAGGACGCGGGACGTTATCCGAGCTGATCCTCATACTGCTTCCGGAAGCAGTCTCCGGCGGGGAAGAAGTCCCAGCATCGCTCCGAGTACATCTTCCACACGTAGGACTCCTGAAACACAGACGACAGAGAAGCTTAAGACACATAACAACTTCATTATCTCTATTTACAATCATCTTCATATTCACTGACCTGTCCAGTGTGTTCTGTTTCATCTTTATTGATGAGATACATGAGGAAGAACCTGAACGAGGAAAAGAACAGACACAAAACAGAACTTAAAGCTAAACAATAACAGAACAAATATCTGTCACATGTTCATATTAACTTTTGATATTAGGGTGAAAGAGCTGATGCCTATTGATCTGATTTCGGATCAAACCACAAACAAATAAATAAACACACAGGAATCTGAAACTCACATGTAGTTGGCCAAGTTGTGTTCTTCCAAGGTGTGCATCTCGAAGCCGTGCGGCGTCGTGTCAAAGTAGTCGCTGCCGATTCCGCAGATGAAGCACTTGGTCTGCGGGGGGGGGGGGGGGGGGGGGAACACACAGACACTTCACATGAAGACACTTTGCTTCCTTCTCTGCTTGGAGCTGCAGGAGAGCTGAAGGTGGGTTTTCTGTAAAGTTCCCGGTTCCCTCCCTCGGAAACTCATTATCTTACCTCCATGTCCTCTCTGACCTGCTCCTGCTGGTCCCTCAGCTCTCCAAAGGCATCAATGATCAAACCTGACACACACACACACACACACACACACACACACACACACACACACACACACACACACACACACACACACACACACACACACACACACACACACACACACACACACACACACACACACACACACACAGTGTTATTTCTGACTGGACTGAGGATCAGAGTGATTCACAACAACGTTAGAGTTTGTTGAGGGAGGTAAGGGTCTTGTTTTGTGACAGCAAAATGTACTTTCCCCAAAGTTTCCTTGTTTATTCTCAAAGTTTTGACCGGTCCAGTTTTCCTTGAGCTTTTTAAAGTCTACAAATCAAGGCTTTTAATCACACGCTGCTTATTGTTTGCATTTTGTCAGCAGTTAATTGTTTTAGTGTGTTTTGTTTGTGTTGTTGAAGCCACGTTTACAGACATTAACAAAAAACTACAGTCTACAAGTAGATTTCCATCGCACGTTAGGATCTGCAGGACTTTCTGAAAGAAGAAACTCTTTTGGTTTGAATTTAGTTTTGTTTGGCTTCATATGTCTTTTTGTATTTCCGGGGTTTGTGTCAACTTTTTCTGCTTTTCTGTTATACGTCGGGGGGGGGGCCTGAGTTTCATTTATGTTTTGCTGTCACAGTTTTTAACTTCTGGACGACCTGAGAGCCTTTGTTCCAGCCGACCTGCCACACCGACCTGTGTGACTCTTCCCTTTTTCAATATTCTTCACTGCAGCAACCCGCCGAGCCCGAGCATCAAATTATCCACAATTAAATAATCGGTTCGAACCCTGGATGATGGCCAACAGGATGACGATGACAAAGAAGAAGAAGGTGATGTCAAACACGACTCGGTAGAGCTCGTATTCATCTCCAGCCGGGTCCTCGATTTCATCTCCAATACCACCACCGGCACGCACGCCCACGTACATGTGGAAGAGGTAGCACTGCAGGGGGGAGGGAGCACAAGGGTCAGCTTCATGTTGTAGGACACATCAGAATGATCACGCCAGGGTCACCGCCCCTCGTCCACTCACTGTCATCATGTCGTCACACTTCATGTCCGGTTCGTCCTCGTCCTCACTCATGTTGTAGAACTTGCGGAAGAAGTTGAAGGCCACCACGGTGTAGAGGTACACCACCACCGCCAGCAGACCCACCGTCATCATCAGCTGCGAGGAGCACACACACACACACACACACGTCACCGGTGACAGATCAATTACAAAAGGCGTGACAGATTGGGAAAAGGTGGAGCCGTGCAGACCTGTTTGCCGTTGTGAGTGACGGAGGACAGGATCGTGCGCAGGGTTTTCACGCCCATGGCGATGTCCAGAAGAAGAGCGGCGTAGAAGAAGTTGTTGTAGTGTCCGAGCAGAGACATCAACATGTACCACACCAGGTAGAGGAAGGTCTGCAACACGAATCAGGGCCGTCAGCGAAACCAAACTCCAAACAGACTCTGAATCATACCGAAAAACCGCTTCTTGAACTCACATTGTCAGTGAACACGACACCGAACTTCCAGATCTGGTACTTGATGTCGATAGCTGTGATCCTGCAGAGAGAGGGACACGTTTGTTCTGCTGCGTTTGGGACAATGAACCTGTTCCTTAAATGACTTGAGATGAAACTGTACATACCAGCTGAACATGGAGGTGTCTGGCTCCGGCTTCTTCTCATGCGTCATGGCGCTGACGTCCAGAGAAGCCAGGTCCATCCCGAGCAGCTCAGCAATCCTCTCTCTGCCGTAGATGTCTCCGTATTTGTCCAGCACCTGGAGACGTCACACACACAGACGTCCATTTACTACCAGATGCAGAAAACATGGCCGAACCTCACGAGGCCAAAGCTGAAAAACTCACCTTTCTCTTCACGAACTTGTCCCAGTAGTTGTTGGGGAAGGAGCTGCATGGACAGAGGAACATGGTAAACATGTCTAACGCTGTGTATTACATGTCATACATACATATATCTATATTAAACATGACATTAACATGGATGTTATTTAATTATTGATCATTTTGTCCTTGTTTCCATCCATCTGATAATGGAGCGGGGGGGCTTACGGCGTGTTGAGCACCATTCTGTCCCACTGGCCCTTGATGTCGTCCTCCTCCGGCTGCTCGGTGACGTAGAGCCCGTCGAACTCCAGCTTTCTGGCCAGCTCCTTCTCCCTCTTGAAGATCACCAGAGGGACCTGAGAGCAACGAGCGGAAAGTGGACAGAACAACATGAGACCTCGGATCAAACACCGATAAAACACCAGGTGGGTTCTGGTGGAGCTGTCGCCGCTCACCTTGAGGCAGTTGTAGCCGATGATGCAGAGGATGGAGATGATGGTGTGGACGATACCGAAGAAAGCCATGGACGGTTGCATGTAACCCGATCTCTCCTCCAGGAAGTAGTACATGGGACCTTCTTCCTCGTCATCCTCTCCTCCCTCCTCCACTCCAGAGCCGTCCTCCTCAGCACCGGAGCCTTCAAACATGCCGGAGCCCTCAAACATGCCGGAGCCCTCAAACTGACCAGAACCCTCATCGTCGCCGGAGCCTGGAGGACTGTCGGACACCTGGGAAGAACAAGGGTAGTCTTCAAGTAGATTATATCCATGTGGCATGAAAAGAAACTTCAAAAAAGAAACTTCATGTTGCTGAGGGACTTTGACCATCGATGCTGGAGGTGTATGTGTGAAAGGCTTTACATGCACAGACCTTGTAGAAGAGCAGGATGAAATTGAGAGCAAAGGAGATGAACAGGGCCAAGAACCGCAGGTTGTAGAAGTTACGAGAAAGGTAGTTCTGGAAGGAAAGACCCAGAGGAGTGAGTTAAAACCTGTGTTCCGCAACAACAATATGAAAATATGTCGAGTAATGAAATAAAGACGTGCTCACCATGTATTTAATCCTCTGAATCTCCAGCTCATTCCACAGCTCAAAGCCTTGCTCGGCACGTTTCTTTTCCTTCTTCGCCTTGGTCTTCACCACCGTTTCCTCCACCTCCTCTGGCTCTGGCTCTGGCGCCTTCACCTCAGGTTCCACCTTCTCTTTCTTCTCTCCATTCTCAGTGCTGGAAGAGACAGAGACATGAAAACATGCTGCGGAGCCAGGATCAGCACTTTGTTTCATATCTGAAAAGTTGACGACTACACGACATATCCAGAACTGAAATGTCTGCGATCTGCTAACCCCCTCGGAGCCTGATCGCTGCCTCAGATCCTCCAGCTGGGCTTTCCCATCATACATCACTCCCACATGTGGAGGAGCTGATGATCGAACCCCTGACCTTCTGGTTAGTGGACGACCCGCTGTACCTCCTGAGCTACAGCCACCCACGGCGTACTCTTGACTACTAGTATGGTCGAAACTATTTATAATCTTGTATTTAATCTTCACCTTTTTAAGAAATGTCTAATCTCTGAAAACACAGCTGTGATTCGTCCAAGTTGTTCCTGTATTGTCCCGACGACCTTTATCAGAAGCTGCCGAGAACTTACTCTGCTTTCTCGGTCTCTGGAGGAGCCTCTGGTGCAGGTTGGACCACCTCTCCTTCTCCTGGTCCCACTGTAGCCTGCAACTGTTTCAATCACACTCGACAGTTAACCAATGCAGAGCAAACACATCAACGCATTCGACAGTCGACAGCCACGAGACGGAACATCTCACCAGCTTCCTCTTCAGCAGCGGCGTGCCCTCTGGAGTTGGAGGCTCTTCAGTCGTCGTCTCGCCAAAGTCTCCGAGTCCCCCCGGAGTATTGAAGCCAGGCAGGCGTCCCCCTTCCCTGTCCTCGCCATCATCCTCTTCCTCCTCTCCGCAGACTGCATCTAAGTGTTCCGCCGCTTCATCCGCATCTTGAACATCTCGAGCTCCGGGTTCAGGCGGCAGGTCCCCGTGAACCTCATCCTGCGTTGGATCCGGCATACTGGCCAGGATCTCTGTCACCGTCATCTTCTTGGCGCCCTCCACTAAGCCTCCGCCGAACAGGACTTTCCATATGAATGTAAAGAAGCCCTTACATACGCTGTAGACGAACATCAGGATTCCCATCACAACGGTGTAAATGAATGTCACCAGGCCGATCACCATCTCCTTCACGGTCATCTTTCGGAGTTTGCGGTAGCGACGCCGCAGGTTACGGAAGGTGAACATGCCGAAGAAGTCAACCACGCTCTTCAGGAAGTCGGCAAAGGCTGAGGTCGACTCTGGAGCTTCGTCTTCGCCCTCCTCACCTTCTGCAGACTCTACTTCCTCAACTGCACCCTCCTCTTCCTCCTCGTCATCCTCCTCCTCTGCACCGTCTCCCTCGGGCTCGGTGATAGACGCAGCGATGTTCATCTCAAAGATGGTGTCCTCACAGAAGTTCACAAACATCTCCATTTTCTCGCTCTCGCCGCCCTCATTGACCACGTCAAAGATGAACTGTCGCTTGGACTCTCTGACCTGCGGCATCTCCCACTGGTTGCGGTTCGCCTCGCTGATTTCAAAATAAATGCGCTCAATCTTCCTGCTGGCTCCCATGATCTCAATGCGGCCGAGGTACGGGCGGAAGTAGTTGAGCACGCTCTCGGCCTGCTCCAGGAAGTTCTGCAGCCGAGTGTCGTGAGGTACGTGCTCCGACAGGTTTGTGAGCAGAACAGCAATATTGAAACCGATGTCTTTAGCTGGCTCCTGGAAACGATCGGCAAACTCCTCGAAGTTGATCATCTCGTTCTCGTCGGCCTCTGAGCAGGAGAGGAGGAACTGGATTTCGGAGGGAGAGTATTGCTTCTGGCTGTCCATGGCCTTGGAGAAGTCCTTCTTGGAGATGAGCCCACGGGGGTCAGTGACGTAGTCTCGGAAGGCATCGGACGCCACTATGTCCTTGAGCTTCAGGAACATGTCGAAGAACTTGAGGATCATCTCCACGTTGCTGGAGGACTCCACCAGCATGTCGACCATCTGCCGAGCAATCGTGCCATTCACCACGTTGCCTGGAGAAGCACAAGGCGACGGAGGTGAGCGGAGTTCAAAAGGTTTGTGACTGAAAGAGCAAGCGCGTCACCGGACTCCATACCTTCAAGCAGAGACAGGAGCATCACGACCATGTCTTTCTGCAGATCCAACAGCTCCTTCAACAGCCCGATCTGACTGGAATCCTGCGAAATCGCCCCGAACACAAACAAGACAGTGGAGAAAACAACATTCTTAGGATGTGGACAGACAGTTTTAATTTGAGAGCACGTGAGTTTCAGCTCTTGAGACATAAAAACGTTGAAGAGAGACGATACCTCAGAATGGGCTCTACTCCAGAAATGATCCTGGGTTTGCATTGTTAAATAGAGAATATGCATTTTTAAACATGGTAAACAGTAACACTCTATGTGATGGAAAGCAGGACACACACTGGAGGACAGGTATAAAAGGGGGGGGGGGGGGGGACGCGCACTGTGCTAGACAGCTCTGCCTTTTCCCCTTTATCAGGAAAAGTGTCTGCAGCACAGGAGCGAGGAAGACATAGAGGTATTGGGAGACGCTGATCGTAGCGCTCCTGAAGACCTGCACCAGCAGATAACAAGAGAATAGAGTGGTTGTCAGGCTGGTGGAGATCTGGAGGAAACGGGCGTCAGCACAGGCAAGCGCCACGAGCCGGAGGGAAGTCACAGAGGAAACAAAGGAAACAGCGAAACAACAAGCTGCTGGATGAACAAAGGCAAAGCGAGATGTTGAAATCAATCAATCAATAATCTTTTGAATGGACTCTTCATAGAACACGGTCTACAAGTTCTAATACTTTCTTATGTATTAGTTTTGAAATAAAAACTAAAAATGTCAAAGTTCTTAGTGCATTAGAGCCATATTGAAGAATTTCTTTTAGGATTTTGAGAATGTCTCATTAACTTTAATGAGAAAAAGGCTCAAATCATATTATGACAATAAAGAAAACAATATTTTAGGAAATACGCAGCAAGGAGAACACATGCTCGGCTTCTGGATCCAAAAATGTCATTGTTTCTTGAGAAAATATATAAAAACCACAATAAAAATTACGTAGATGTGACAAAACAAAAGCTTCACAGTCGAACTTCCAAACATTTCTCCTCCAGTAAAGAGACAAGTTTCTCAGAAGTGCTGAAGCATTTAGTTATTTATTAAACTTGAGCTTAAATATAACTAAACAGGACAATCCAACTTCCTCATTTTAAAGCAGGCGACTGGTAAAACCACACGTAGCCTAAAATTACTACTGTATTCTTGTAATCTCAGATTTTCTTTCCTGTTAATGGCCCAAATACTACTAATAATAATACTCCTAAAATTCCTAAAGCATATTTATACTTGATTAACACGTTGAATCCGTCTGGACATGCAGTGTTCCTACCTGCTGAACACTTCAACTTCTCTAACTGAAGTGACGGCTTGTTAGAAAAAAACAAAACGTGAAAAGCTGGTGAACCTGGCGAGTGCAAAGGGGGGGGGGGGGGGGGGGAAGCCGTGAGTTGCTGCAGATGAGATACACAAAGGGAAGGAGGAGGGGGGGGGGGGATGAAGCCGGTTGTTAAACTGTGGATTAAACAACGTGGTGAAGCGTGAGCCCCTCGGGAGAAAAGCATGGTGGGATATTAAATGGGATGATAATCGCAGAGAGACACAGAATCTTACGCCGTTTCGTTGTCCAGGGTCGGGGCGCATCTAACGGGGGGGGGGGGGGGGGGGGGGGTTACACACCAGAATAAAAATGTCATCAGCAACATTTTTACTTCATTTTTGTATTTAATGGAAAATATTTCTTTCGTTATAAAGAACTGCAACTGCTGTCGTCTCCCCACCACATCTTCTAAATTATAATTATCAGACCAACACCTGATTCCAAATAGATAAATCAGGTCTGAGTGGTTTTAATGTTGTGGCCAATCAACGTATTGTTTTAAACTTACTCTATTAAATCACATTATTGATTTTTCAGAAACATTGAAACCACTTACAAGCTTTAATGCTGTGGCTGATTTGTGATAAAGTAAATAGTAATAGATGATAAGAATAATGAATAACAAATCCTTTGTAAACTAATATGACCACAACTCATCTTAAAAAGTAAAAGTTCTTCTTTCTTTGTTAAAAAAGAGATCCCATCAAAAACATATTACAAGATATAAAAATACAAAAATGGCTTCTTTTTTTTTTACAGCAGCATCAGTAGCAAACATCACACACAGTTAGAGCAGGAGGAAACACTGTTAGGTCACAGACACACAAAGCAAACGCACAATCAAACCTCAGCGCCGGTCAGTACGGAGGGAGACGATATTCTAATTAATTAGGTGAGTAGGATTAGTGGTTTTTATATAGAATCAGAAGGTGTCAAATAATAATAACAAATAGAATCAAAGGAAGAAAAATGAAGACTGATCGTTTTTCAGACGGACTAAGTTTTTGAATCAGACTGTTTCCGCCACTTTAATGGAGTTAGATGCTCGTGCAGTAAGAAAGGTCCAGAACCTTTTAGGACCTTTAACAGAACTGTGTCAAGGAATTATTTTACGTAAATGCATAATGCAATGTTGTGTAATTTCTAATATTATATGGATTTAAGCCAACAAGTACAATGTTGTGTAAATACGTGTACTTATACATGTATATATACACATCATGTAAATATCTCAGTAAAGAGGCAGAAACAATCTGACAGAGGAAAGAGGAAGGAAGCTGGTTAAACTAAAAAATATATAAACTAAACAAAAACAACAGTTTAATTGAAAAGAAGACAAAGAATAATCAAATAAATACATACTTTACTCTGCAGGAACCACGAGAGAGACAGTTCACAAGGTTAGTCAAACCTCAACGTGGAAAACGTGAATAAAATGTGTTTTATAATTCACAGAGAATTATGGATTCTACAGATACGATCCCAGAAATGAAATAATGTATCGCACAGGGACATAAATACCAAGTGTGCGTTTATTAGGATGTTTCTCACCTGAGCGAGTTTCATCATCATGTGAGCGAAGACGTGCAGGAAGCCGACAACAGCGTCCCACAACCTGCTGTGGGCCAGTGACTGCTGGTTCCCAGTACAGGGACCCTGATGGTGACGAGAGGTGGAAAGTCAGAGCTGTGGGGAAGATAACAGTGTCTTTGTTTCCCTGCACACGAGCTGAGGTGAGACCTTCTCACCTGGATGTACTCTGTCAAGCTGTTGAAGACCTGCTTGGCCACAGTCATGGCTTTGGAGAAGTTCCTCTTGCCAGGCTCATCCATGATGTCCTTCCCTGAGTAGTACCAGTAGAAGTCGCTGATGGACTCCTGCAGACAGAAGGAGTTCAGGATGTTAACGTGTAACGTTGAGGAACCTGGAGTTAGTGTGTACTCAGTGTGTGACGGGGACCTGCAGGCGCAGCAGGTAGTCCACGGTGCAGATGATGATGTTGATGGTGGTGGTGCTGCCGGTCTGAGTTCTCAGGTAGTTCTGGAAATCTGATCACAGGAAACAAGATCGACCACAATTGTAGCTTTCAACAATTCAAATAGTATAAATACTTCAAATATAATAAAAGAAATAAAGGGAGAATGTCCCAACACAGTCAAACATCTACTTAACACACCCCCCCCCCCCCCCCCCCCCCCCCCAGTGACTCACCGTTATTGTGACCCTCGCAGAGAAGCTGCAGGAAGCGGAACAGGTCACACGTAAACTCGTCGTCTGCCATCACTTTCTCATCTGGACAGAGGAAGGAGAAGAAATGCAAATGAGTCTGTGCAAAAAAATGAAAAGTTTTTATTTTCCGTTAGAAAACACAGTTACAGTGGAAACCAGCACAGAGGATAAGTTGTGTTAAAGGAAAACACCAGTGAACAAAGTTACTCTGCTGCTATTTTAACTTTTTAAAATGTCCTCCTGAATCACTTTGCTCATAAGTCTTAACACTGTCTTCTTATCATAGACAGATGGAGACATAACCCCTGATTCAAAAAGAATAGAATAAAAATAGAAGTTTATAGGTGTAGTATATAAAAAAAGATATGTGTCCTAGCTCCTTGCATTTAAAAACTTTTTATTGATTTTTATTTAGCTCTATTCTGCTTTCACTGAAAGGAACAGGAAGGTCAAAGCAATGAAATAACACACTGGTTAGAAAATCCATCCTAACAAGTCATTAAAGATATTTTAGGTCCAATCAGATTTGTGAATAATGTGCTTTTTAATGACTAAGAGTATTTTTAGTAAGTATTTGTCCCAATGAAATGCATAACCATGACAACATGGAATCTTTCATTGAAAACCTGCTTTGGAAGTGGAATCATCTCACAGTGTAATCGTGTTTTTAAAAATAATATAAATCTGAATCAGACTTGTTAAGAAGGATTAAATGTTATTTTACTATTAGACTAATAAATCTGTGTTAATTAAAATCAACACTGGTGAAATGGGTGATAAATGAATTTTAATTGAACACTGCAAACTGCTCCAGTGAAGTGAAAACATGTAGTAGTAAATATTAAGCAAATATTTGGAAAAAAAACTCTTATACATGTATGTTGTATGTTCTGTGCTATGCGTGTGTCACCTCAGACTTCGTCTTCTTTCATTTGAACGTGTTAGTGAAAAACAAAAACCTCTGAGTCTCTGTCCGTGTGTCACCAGGAGCCGGACGGGACTCCAGGTTTCTTTCCTCTGGCTCCCCCCCCCCCACAAAACCTTACCACTGTTTGTATAAACTTTTTTTGAAAACAGGTCACATCACATTTTTAAAAATACAGAGATAAATGAAGACAAGTTCTCGAGTGGAAAACAGATATGTAAGTACACAGAATAACACGGAGGACAGAGTGTGACGGTGAGCACAGAGAAAGGTGAAGACACACAGACACACAGAACACAGACAGACACACACAGACACACAGACACACAGACACACAGACACAGACACACAGACACAGACACACACGGACACACGACACACAGACACACACAGACACACAGACACACAGACACACAGACATGCAGACATACAGGACAGATCTACTGAACTCGGCCAACTCCAGTGAGCTGAGAGAATGGGAGATAAATAAAAACACACACTGACGTATGTCGGATGCTGGGAAAATGCAGATTGTGTGAGTCAGAGCCTGTAGTTGTCAGAGTGGAGCTAAAGAACGACAGCTCGGCTTTTTACGTGTGTTGTCACTTAATTATTTATAATCCCATTCATCACAAATTACATATTCTATGAACATGCCTTCAAAAGTGCCTCCGGGTTTGGACAACATGCTCAGAAGTAACGACAAAAAGAAACTGAGGTGGTGATGCTGGGTTCCAAGTCTTCAAACGACAAACACAGTCGGACACAGAGTCGGGGCTGGAACGTGTAACCATGGAGACGAAGGTTAAATATTAAATATCCGATATATCTGTAGCAAGCAAAGGGCAGAGTCAACAGAGTCAACTGGTTATTGTGGGAGCAAAATAGAAGACTACAGGGCAGTGAGTGCATCACTTTGCACGACTACATCTCACATTACGGAAAAATGTGACCCCCCCGTCCACACCTCGTATTTACATCTGTCCTGAGGGATCTGATCAAGAGGTCGGGGCTGAGTAGAGATCTGAACCCACCCAGAGTCAGGGCGCATTTTAATGTGAGGAGTCAACAGACAAACTCCCACTGGCCACTTGTGATGGTTGAAACCTGGTCTGAACAACGACTGTTCACACGGACACCGAGATTTGGATTTTAACCCAAAGACAATACTCTGAATATACTTTCATACTTAAGCAATAATCAAATTAATAAATGTCACATTATGTGGACACATCTCCATCGCATCACAACATCCTGTTGGTGTTTTCACAGCTTTCTGCAACATCAACATTAAGCATTTAGCTGTAGTTTGTAGTTGTAGGAGCCTCGTGCATTAAACTACTAGGTCTCAAGACGCATTGAGATTTGTATGCAGTGGCTTTACACAGATAGTGGGTGAAGCAACTGGGGGGCTTTAATGGCTTTATGGGATCGGAGAGAGAGTCTAGTTGGGAAAGGGGGACAGAGAGAGAATGGGGGGACGACTCGCAGCAAAGGGGCCACGGGCCGGAATCGAACCCGGGCTCAGGGATTTTTCCTACTGCAATTCATTTCAGACTTTTGTAGGACACAGGGAGAGGAAGAGTTACCGCCTTGGCATTGACTGCGTTGTCAGAGTTACAGTAGATCTGTGATGAAAACACTCAAGGACAAAAATCTAACTTTACAATCACTTCCCGAGGAAAAGTCTTTTATACGACGTAACACAAGAGGAAGTGACTGTAAAGTCAGATTTCACTGGTTCCTTGAGTGTGAAATGAAATGCATATTAAGTCCACAGCAAGGAGAAGACTAGTGAGGTGATGACTGAGAGCGAAGAGAGACAGAGGGAGGAGGAGGAGGAGGAGGAGGAGGAGGAGGAGGAGAGGAGGAGAGGAGGAGGAGGAGGAGGAGGGAGGAGGAGGAGGAGGAGGAGGAGGGAGAGAAGGTTTGACAGCAGAGTTTCATTTACCCCGTTCTAGCTTCTTATCTGAGAACCGCGAGAGCAGCAAATCGATGAGTGGGGGCGACGTGGGGGGGGGATAAATGAAATGGGCAAAGTGAATGAGGTGCGGGGGGGAGAGAGAGAGAGAGAGAGAGACAAAGAGAGTGAGTCCAAACATCTCATGGCTGTCAGTGGACGATCAACAGTTTCAAACATCAGTCAAAATGCTGCCGTGGCTCTAAACACTCGACACACACGACGTACCTGCAACACAGGCACACACAGACACACACAGGCAGATACAGACACACACAGGCAGATACAGACACACAATAACACACTACACAATACAACTACAAATACAGATCAAGTGAAGTGGGAGAACAAAGGTGTGTGTGTGTGTGTGTGTGTGTGTGTGTGTGTGTGTGTGTGTGTGTGTGTGTGTGTGTGTGTGTGTGTGTGTGTGTGTGTGTGTGTGTGTGTGTGTAAATGTGTGTGTGTGACAGTAGGAAGCTGTCCGTCATACTCACTGGTTCCCTCCTCTGAAACCATCCCGAGTCCTTCAGCCTTGTTTTGTCTCTCAAACGCGTTCAGATCCAAAACGCTGTCAACACCGAACACACTCAGTCACTTTAACGATGTCGACTTCCAGTTTAAACAAGACTCGTCAGGAATTCAAACTCAGGGAAGGTGTAAAACTGTGAGTTCATCACGAACCTGCAGGTCTGCATCAGAGCCTGAACGCTCAGGAAGAATCCCACGTCCTTCTTATCCTTCAGATAATCCAGCATCCTCTGCACACAGACGGGGAAACGATCAGTCGCACTGGTGTTGGACTGCGAGACGTAGAAATATAACCGCCTAGAAAGTGAGCACAAATCTGATAGGCTGCGTTTACCTGCTGTACGGCACTGTTGCCTCCATTGAGGATGGAGATTCCCAGTTTGAGAGTAGAAGAAACCATGACTCCAGGTTCGCCTGAAACAAGTGCAGACGTCAGTTGTAGGGGAAACTTTTAATTTAACAGAGATGGATCATCTCCACCTTCACACATGATACCCCTGGATCGGATCCTACTTCCTGCTCCACATGCAAACACACACATGCATCAATTCTCTTCATAAAGACCGAAGTCTGATCTGTCTGCCAGTGTGTGTGTGTGTGTGTGTGTGTGTGTGTGTGTGTGTGTGTGTGTGTGTGTGTGTGTGTGTGTGTGTGTGTGGTTTAGCAGCTACCTTTGCAGGCACTGATCATCTGCAGCACCATCTCCGCAGCCCCACGGTTGTGTAGACGGGACTGCTGGTACAGGAGCCTCTGTTTCTCCGTCTCCTTTTCCTGTGGAGGAGAGCAAGAGGGACACGGCTGTAACCCTGCAAACAGGAACTGCACTGCCCCCCACACTCACACTGACACTCACACTCACACACACACACAGACACACACTCACACACAAACATGTGTACGGACGCACACAGTCTCTTCCATTGGAACCTGACGTGGATTAGTGGTGATGGTTATTCCAGCTGTCGACGTCTTCTCGAGGCAGCAAACATTCGGATAGCAGCACAAACATGTATTTCCCAGAGCACGTCACACACGTCACACACGTCACACACGTCACACACGTCACACACGTGACACGTCACACACGTGACACACGTCACACACTCTTCTGACGAAGAACACTTACAGCATGCGACTGCTCACAACAGAACCACATAGTGACGAGCTGCAGTCACGCTGCCTGCTACAGTGTCGTGTGGCTCCTGAGGGAAGTGCATCTACTTTAATTCACTTTGCATATTCTTTACTTTAAGAGTTTAAGAGTTGATTGTGAAGTCGCTGTACGATTATAATTTTCTATTTACTTTAAGCAAAATATCAATGTTGGGATATTGACAATTAAAGTTCTACATTTGCTATTTGACTTGAAAAGAATTACACTTTCTAGAAAAATGATTCCAGTTTGAACAACTTTAACAAAATGTAATGATATTATTTATCGTGTTTATTAAGATATTGTTTACTTTTTGTTAATATACAATATAATATGAAGATTTTAAACTGTGCGGGTTTAAAACTACATTGTACTTAATACAATATGCTAATTAACTTTTCTCTTATTTCCTTTGTTTCAGTTGTCGTGGTAAAAGTGATACGAGCGGTCATCCTGTTGACAAAAGAGGTTAGAAGTCACCCACCCACTGCACACCATGCACAGAGCCCCCCCCCACAGCCACCCACAACTGGGCTACCCCTCCCTCCGCCCCCCCCCTCCCCCCATCAGCCTGATTGTGTTTTTAAAAAGTTACGGAGCAGCTTCTTCTCTGGTCGCAGTCTTCGTGATGAGTGGGGAAAAAAGAGGGTTGCGTGTGAGTTTGTCTGGATGAATGTGTGTGTGTGTGTGTGTGTGTGTGTGTGTGTGTGTGTGTGTGTGTGTGTGTGTGTGTGTGTGTGTGTGTGTGTGTGTGTGTGATCGTATGCTTGCATGAGTGTGTGTGTGTGTGGTGGGGGACGGTGCATGTACGGCTGACTGTGCAGGCTTTTACTGTTCGTGAGCACAGAGAGGGAGACTTGTTAACACTCTCCAATTCAAAGTAAAGACAAACAAAAGTCAGTTACTTGTCAGTTACTTGTCAGTTGTTATCAGGCGAATAGAGTGAGACGATTAGCAGGTGAGTACAGGAGGGGGGTGTAAGTCAAGGAAGGGGGGTGCAGGTCGGATCACAGATGCATTAGGTCAGCACGAGAGAGCTGGTTCTACTGTTAAAGAAACCCCGATTATCAAAGTTTCCCAAAGTATAGCTTTCTCAGTTCGGTCTTGGGTGGCAGCATCACATTTCTGTGCAAAAAAAAAGAAAAGGAATAGTAATAATCTTCAATTGGTTATGAAAATTAAAAACACCAAACTCCCTGGAGAGATTCCTGCCGTGCAGACGGGTGATGCTGCCCTCCAGGAACAAGCCGTGGATCTATAGCTGCAACATCAGAGGGTCCAAACCCGGACTCTGAGCAAAACAAACCGTTTAGATCTTCATTCAAATAACTAAAGAGAGTAAGGAAATGATTTACTACTGAGCTCTCAGTCCATATTTAATGTCTGGCTGCATAAATGATTCATGGTAGTTAAGAAACACAGCTAAAAAAAGTCATGTTTGGATGTTTGAACATGTTTTTGGACAAATAACTCAGGCGATAATATATTTAACTTTTGAAAACTCTTTAGAACTGTAAAGACGCTCGGGGGGGAAACCTCCCTCTGCTCGTATCTCCACACAAAACTCTAATGGGGCCTTTCTCAGGTAAACAGCAAAAACCTCAACATACGTCTATTTATTTAACTGGGATATGGTTGCAAATCAGGATTGGAAATTGTGATTCTGAAATCAAACAGCGACCCAAACATCAGCGGCTTGTTTTGACCTGATGTTTTTCATTTTGTTGTCTTTAGCTGCACCATCTCTCTGCACTCAAGTCATGCGATTTTAGAGACTAGAAACAAATTCGAGTCCGAAAACGCCGAGTGGACCGGTCGGGCAGCGTCCAGCAAAGGCATGCACAGGTCAGTCCACCAGAGCAGGGAGGAGACGAGAGGTGTGAGTGAACGAGGAAAAGCCAGGAAGAGAGAGAAAGAGAAATGTCGTGGCAGAGATCTGGTGGTGGTGGGGGGGTGTGCCGAGTGTGATAGAGTGGTGTGGTCACTGGTGTCGGGAGCTGCTGCTCCGCTGACTCCCCTGTGCCCCTTCCCCTGGTCCCCCCATACCATCTCTGTCTGTTGCACCTCAAAGGCTGCCTCCTCCCCTTCCTGTTCTCCCCCTTCGTCCTCCTCACCAGAGTGGCAGCTCTGCGGGGAGACGACACAGAGACAGGGACTGAGGGCGGGGACATTTTGCATAGTCTCACAAAGTTTTGCGTAATAAACAACGTCAATGTTTGCACAAAGGGACAGAGAAGGGATGGCCTTACCTTTGCCATAATATCAGCATATGACATATAGAGATGGTCGACGTCAAGTTTTCTGTAACGAGACGACACAAAACACAGGAATCAACGAGTCTCGCTGGAGAACAGGTCACAGGGCTGAGGTCACAGAGGAAGTGGCTCTTACGTCTTTTCCGTCAGAGCCGTGCGGCTGAAATGAAGAATCAGCTGATGAAGGGGGTCAGGCTTCGTCTCGGTCTCCTCCTCCTCTTCCTCCTCTTCCACCATGGCTTTCTAATTGTTAGAGATGACATGAATTGGGATAAAAGCCTAGGGGGCCGTCAAAATCAATTGCACATTGAAATAAAGCAAGGCGGACTCACTGATAAGTCGTCAATCATCTTGTCCTCAAACGAGTAACCCTCGGTCTCTAACCAGTTGCGCTTGTACGCATCCAAAAACATGTTGGTTGCTCTGTGCCTGCGAGACGAGAAGCCGATCGACACAGTTAGTGAGAGCTGTGGTGGCTCGTGTAAACTCTTCAGACTCTATTGCATGATGTTTTGAAGAGAAAGAAGAAAACGATTACTTGGGGATGTTGTAGAGCGGCGTCATCCTGAAACAGGCCACCACCGCCCTGCGGCGCTGTTTGGACAGCAGCTTGTGCCAAACCATCTTCTTTGACTTGAAGGGATGCTCGGTCTGAAGAGAGGAAAAGATGTCAGCACAACAGATCCCTGCTCAGAATATGTCCCAGTCATTCCAGTTGAGTTGTGTTTGTGTCTTTACTCACCACCTCAATGTGGTACAGCACAGCAGACACCTCCTGAACCCGTTTGACCACCTTCTCAGGGTCCTCTGCATCTTCAGCCTTTCCAGACATTTCCTTGTAGAGAGACATCTGCCAGCGCATGGCAGGGTCCTCCACCTGATATAGAGAGACACATACATGTATATGCATAACCCATGTAGAGATATTAACAGTGGAATTTGTGTTTTTAGTCTGTAAAACAATTAAAAGATCTACTCACCTTGCCCTGAAGATGCAGGTTGTTGTGCAGGAACTCTCTCACCTCTTCATCTGTGTCTTTCTACAAGGACGCAACCACAAAGATTCACATAATAGACTTTTTCATTAAACAAATTCTATTATATATCAATATACTATAACAATCTATCTGGACACAGTGTGGTCAATGGGTTGGCCTCAAAAACGCATCACAGTACCAGTGAGTATCGGATCTTGGCGAGGTTGATGAGCTCCTGGTCGGCCGGGAGCACATGTTCAGTCCGATGGGAAGCAACTTCTTCAGAGCTGCGACAATAAGGGAGGTCTGCACCGAGTAGCGATCCCCCCGACGCTTCTTCTTGGTGCGCTCCTGCTCCGAGCCGCCGGACTAGAGGAAGAAAGAGCAGCTCCATTTACAGCCTCACACACCAGAGCTCTCCTTTCCAGAAAATATATTAAAACCCCTAGAGGCTTTTTGAGGCTCTTCAACAAAGAGGGAAAAACTACTTCAAAAGGACATTTTAATGCAATGACATGCTGAGACACTGAATCAACAGCTAAGCAAAAAAATAACTGCACCTCAAGATGACGACAGACCAACAACTACAGTTCCTTGGAAACCTCAACCCGTGGTTGTGGTTTCAGGTGTTTTTTACTGCCACAGTCTCCGCACACATCGCAGCCTCACTGTTAGTAGAGCGGTGGCCAGTAGTACAGGGGCACATCCTGTCCAGCACACACAGCAGCACAAGTCTGTGGGGTCAGCTCCGTCGCCCCTGGAGCTCTTCTCACACACACTCCCGTCCTGAGGCGGCCAGGGCTCATTACTGACTGTTGCCTGGCCTCACCGCACCCACTCTGCCCCCAGTGTGTGTGTCTGTGTGTGTGTGTCTGTGTGTCCGTGTGCGTGTGCGTGTGTGTGTGTGTGTCTGTGTGTCTGTGTGTCTGTGTGTCCGTGTGCGTGTGCGTGTGCGTGTGCGCGTGTGCGTGTGTGTGTGTGTGTGGTGTGTGTGTGTGTGTGTGTGTGTGTGTGTGTGTGTGTGTGTGTGTGCGTGTGTGGTGTGTGTGTGGGCAGAGAGAGGCATCGTGATGATCAGTCAACAGAAACTCTCTTCAGTAATGCTCGGCTGATCGCCACGGAGAGGAGGTTTTTCTTATTCCTCTTACAGCGACCGCGTAAATTAAAGAAAACATCAAACACTGATTAGATACTGGATGATTTTAACAATTTAATGGTGTTTAATGAATTAGACATGGAGTCCAGTTAGTAAATATGATGACAGCTGTCTGGTGATGTGGAGCTCGCCTCAGCTACGTGCGCTACAGACGGGACGAGCCGAGCTAAAAGGGAAGATGTGACTGTTTTAGGGTTGTAAAGAGAAGAGTCCCCCCCCAGCGCAGGAATCTTTACCACGACAGAAAAAAAATCCAAGCGTCAACGACAACATTTCCAAACCACAGGTGGAACAGTAGCCCCCCGCGACTGTGTCCGACCGGGACCGCCTAAAGGCAAAGTGTTCATCACTCAAACAGAAACAGAGTGATGGCGCTCGGCGAGACGCTCAACCGAGCGCCATGAGTCCATTCAGGCCACTACAACCTACAGCAAGGACCTTTCATCAAGCCGCTCCGGACCCCTACTCACACATGTACAGACACACATATAAGCATATAAAGACACATCTCTAATACACACACACACACACACACAGACACAGACACACACACACTCAGTATTACTCATCGCAGATATGTCCCACTCACACGACACGTTCCTAACAAAAGCTTTTTCAACCAAACCTACGTTACACAATGTTTCCTACGACCTTCATTACCCTGTTGTTGTGTGTGTGTGTGTGTGTGTGTGTGTGTGTCTGCATGTGTGTGTGTGTGTGACTGGGGTCTGTGTGTAAGAGCAGCGGCAGTCGGTGGGAGAGCTTGATGAAACGCCTCCCTAACTCAGGGTGCCATGCGGTCAGCACAGCGCTCGTGCACAAACACAGTCTAACCTCTCCATCTCCGGCCTAGTGGCCCAGCGTCCAACACCGACACAGGATATAAGGAGAGAACACAGTTAGCGACACTCCTCCACGGCCTGAACGCTACGTATCTGCCACTTACATGTCCTGGAAAAGGATTCATTAGTTACGTAACGGCCTATTACTGTGAAATTCTATAATATCTATAAAAATGTAATTATTATTTGCATTATACCTGACATTCTTATCCATAGCAACTTAAGGGAAAGAGAGGAAATAGTAAATCAAGAGGGGTTGAATCTTTCCCTGCTGGAAATGGATGGTGTTAGTGAAATATTATTATTGGAGTTTAGTTTCTTAATGAGTTACAGCTCTAGTAAGTGAATAAAACCTCTTAATGAGTATGAAGCCTGGACGTTAACTTGGACGTTTGTGTGCTGGTCCACTCTCACCTTGCTCATCTTGCTCTTACTGTCAGCGGTCAGGAAGGACATGTTGTTGATCTCGTTCATCACCACGAAGTTCTGCTCCTCCCTCTTGAAGTTCTGGAATAAAGAAACACGAGGAAAAATGTAGGAGAACCGCGACGTAAATATAACAAAAAACAGAAAAACCAGAGACGAGCATGGACAGCAGGAAGCTCACGTGAGATTTGGACCAGAAGATGAAGACCTCTCCCACCATCCTGAACAGTTCCTCTGCATCTGGATCCGGACACGTCAGCCACCTCGCTCTGCAGACACACACACAGCGGCAGAAGCAGATTAAGAGTCTGAGCCAAGATTCAGCTATTGTATCATCAAAAATGTATTTATTTTGCAGATAGCATTTTTCTTTCTGTTTGCAAACACAAAATTAAAATGTAGTATGTATGTATGAGGCCTTCTCAGCCTCTCAGGATACTTTATCTTTATAAACAGGCAAGTCAAGCTGCAGTAAAACAAAGACTTTATGTTAACTCCTCATTTCACTGTCATAGCTGGTCGTGCTTGAATAAGTTGGTGTTATCCTAATCGTGTGTCCATCAACTCACTGATTGTAAGTCACTCAGAAACAGTGTCAGCTAAGTTCTAAACCTTTTAGAATCCTACCTGTTGTTGTCCACGTAGCGGATGAGCAGCGGGTACAGAGCGTACAGGTCCCGACACAGAACAGCAAACTCATCCCGGATGGTCCCGTTCTCACTGTCCATCTCGATGTTGCCCTCCATGCGCAGCTGATCCTCCTCAGCCACGACTTTCCCTGAACGCTTCTTCAGCTTCTCCATGGTGGGAATGAAGTGAGACTTCAGCATCTCTGGTTTGGCCCTGCTGACGATGGGCTGGGCGAACACTGGAGGATGGACAGAGACGACAGTCGGTTCAGAGGTTGTAAGAAGGTTCAGAGTCTCCAAATATTAGATACACAGAATGTGAGAATGTCTGACATAACCTGTGAGCCTTCTTCTGTCCTATCGCTCACCTGCCAATCTCTTCATCCAGGAGGCCTCATCGATACCCAGGTTGTTAACCACGATCTTCATAATGCTTCCCAGCAGCTGGTTGAGCTGCTCGGAGGTGACGGAGGTGCAGAGCTGGCCGTCCTGCTCGGGGAAGTTCTCCAGGCCCCTCTCCCACCAGCGGGGGAGATAGTTACACAGCATTGGCAGCGTGATCTCGATCACATGGGGCATTTCTGTGTAGCGGGCGCCGGACTCGGAGAGGTCGTTGATTTCCTTCATCAGGATCTCCAGCCCAGGGATGTCGGTGCACAGCTCCTCCACTTGGCTGGGAAGACCCAGAACTGAGGAGGGAGAAAAGTGACAGGAAACGATTCAGGAAACACATTCTTATAATGTCACACATGTGAAATAAAATGGTAGAAGATAGTAAGACCCACTGGTTCGCTCTCGGGGAGTCTTAGTGGTGTAAACAGAGAACGCGTTGAACTCATTGAGTTCAGGCTCAAGGAAGGCGACGGGCATTGCAGCTGCTAAATGGGCCAAACACTCGCCGAGAGCCGGTCGCTGCCTTTACAGGAGAAAAACAGCATCAAATCCATGTCAAATCAAATTCAAATCAATGCACAATCGTCCTTTGAAAGAATTCATCGACCGTTTTCCTGTTTAAAAGCTTTGCCTCTGAATTCCTCCGAGGACAGATTGGTCTTTACTCACTTCTCTGCATGTGGAGTCTTCACCGTGCCCAGAGAGTAGATACTGCACATTAAACGATAGCAGGATATCTGCAAGTCGTCCACTGAGGATGAGGAGAAGAGAGGTTGTTGCATTAGCTTTGAGTCGGTCAAATGATGAAGGAGAGAGAAGCACTTCACTCACTCATGACGTCATCTCCGAACTGGTGCTGGGCGATGTGGTCGAACAGCGTCGTGAGGACCGGCAGCAGAGCGTTGGTGGTGTAGTTGATGTTCTGGGACACACCTTTAACCTACAGGAGCACAAAACACAGATATAAGTGAAAAATAAAAAAACGACGGATTAAAATCAAAGCTGTACGGCTGCGTCTCTGACCTGGTTTCTACTGGACACTTTGCCCAGTTTTAGGTTCTCCACCATCTTCTCTATGTCGTCTGCAGCGCTCTCAAAGAACTGACGCAGACCGGCCTTCACGATCTCAGGGCCCGACTTCATCACAGTCCTTAAAAAGGTCAGACACAAGAGAAAAAGTAAAATAAAAGATGGCTAACGTCAGAATTTAATTTCTATAAGTTGTGTCTGCTTTGGGGAGTGACGGGGGGGGGGGGGGGGATGTGGAAAGACGTTGAGGTACCTGGCGTCCAGCGACCGTGAGAGGATGTGCAGACAGTTCACCACGGCGCCCGCATCCGTTCCTGAAAACAGCACAACAAGGACGTGTTCTTTAAAGAAACCAAGTTACTGAGAAGCAACTTTAAAAAAGCAGAAAACAAACAGTTACAGTCGAATGTGTTAGAAAAAACATGGACAAACAAACAAAATCACATGAAAACCATCAACTTTCACAAATCACACAAGATGTATGTCACATAACTGAGACATCTCAAGCAGGTACTGATAGTATAGTTGAACCAGGGGCTATAGTTTCTGTAAAAAGCCCAATAACACATTTTTCCAGCTTGAAATTGACTAAAGTACAATGTCACAGTTACAGTGGTGCACTTTGACCTTCGTACTGGTCAAGCTAAAGGACTCAGTGTTACGTGCTCGCCAGTGTCTTGTGACCACAGGATACAGTGTCTGACTATTCAAAAACACAGGGTGGTGAGAGGGGGACGGAGAATGAAGAGCATGTAGTGCTTCATATAAGCCAGGCTGAGGACGCATCACGGGAACAACACAATACAAAACTGTAGATACCCGACACCACTGCAGACGTTCATGCTCACATCACTCCCAGTTTGTGAGTAACAATCTGAATTCAAGACCAAAGACACTTTTTTTAAAAAACACCCGATCGCAGAAAAACAACAAGGCCAAGCAGAAGCTGAGCTGGAGAGAGAGAGAGAAGCGTTAGACGTGGAGATTCAGTGACGAGGAGAGAGAGAGAGAGAGAGAGAGAGAGATGGAATAAATCTGTGATACGACGCTGATTAGTTTGTGAATGAGAGGGTGGAAAGGAGGATGAAGATCTGGAGGAGTAAAGAAAGGAAACCGAAGAGTGAAACAGATGGAGAGGGACAGAGATGGTGACAGGGCGGAACGCCACCATGCAGATTCCTTACCAAAGAGAGAAACTCTGTGTCTCACCAGAGCAGCCAACTTACAGAAGATACTGAGGTCAGAGGAGAAAAGAGGAAAAAGGGAGGGGGGGTAACAGGGAAGGAAAGATGTTTGAAGTGACACAGAAAGCAAAAGGGAGGTCACGGGGGAAATGAAGGATATTTCCACAACAGGAGAGAGATGAGAGACGTGGAGGAGGGAGAGGACAGACACTGACACACGTGAGAGTACTGCACTGAGGGAGAGGGACACGGTGAAGTCACACGGTTCTTTTTTTTAAATCAACGTTCATTGCACTTACCTCGCAATCATCTCCTTCTCCTTGTTGGAGGAGTGGCCTCCACTGCCCAGGACCTTCGCAGGCGTGGAGAGGAAGTACAGGCAGTGGTTCTTGTAGTACTGATTTATCAGCGGTAATAGAATCTGTAATATAATCCATAAAAAATAAAAGCTTACTTTATACGAGTCCTCACGTCAGGACTCAAAAGCTGGTATAGGTAAAAATTATTTTAATAGTATAAGTATGGTAAGTTAAAGTAATTAAAATTTAAATCTAAATAGCTCATAGAACGGACACGTTGTCTGACAGAACATTTCAGATCACACACGCATAAGGAGGAAGGCTTCTTGATGTGTGAGCACAGGTTGTGTGTGTGTGTGTGTGTGTGTGTGTGTGTGTGTGTGTGTGTGTGTGTGTGTGTGTGTGTGTGTGGGTTTACAAAAATGGACCCAAGCAGGTGAGATTCTGTCACAACCCAAGTCCTCTGAAGGCAAGAATAAAACCCAACAACACATCGGGTATCTCACCTTAGCAAAGAATTTGATCTCCTGTTCATGAGGGACTTCTCCACTCTACCACTGCTGACCACAGCCTCTGTGAACGAAAAGAAAAGTCATCCCTTATTCAAATGGTGCGTTCTGCCCCCCTGGAGTACGTTTGACCACGAGAAGTCTTTCTGAAACCACAGTACCGAGATGAGCAATGAACTCCTGCGCGATGTCCATCCACTTCAGAAGCTTCTGGAGGAAACCGTAAGCGAAGCGCTTCTCGATGGAGGAGATGTCTTGCTCCATGTCCTTCATGCCCCTGGGATGGAGAGAGGATGGAGAAAAATAAATAAATAAACAGATAATCAGATCAGTGGCGATATATGGTCTCTAAAAAATAAAGTGTTTATAGTTGATAAACACTTCTCCTCTCTCTATAGTTATAGAAATGGTTGGACACAAAGTTTGAAGTTCAGAGGAAGCACAATCCGTCTAAACTGAATCTGAGATGTTGAAATGTTCCTCCCTACCTCGTCACAGCGTATCCATTGAGCTGGAGGAACTTGAGCATGTCCTGGGCCTTCTCTCTGTCCCGGGCCTTCTCCTTAGCCGTCAGAGTGTCGTACGGAACGAGCAGTGGATGGCCGGCGCCGCCTGACAGGAGCACAAATGGTTTTTCAAAAGCCTGCAGCCTGTCAACATGCACCGGTTGTGGAGTAGAGCGAACCTCTCACCTTTGGCCTGCAGCTCTATCTTCTTCTTCCGGCCCCAGGTGTTGTGATAGTTCTCAGCCAGCTGTTCAGACATAGACTGCACAGAGAGGGTGAGAGAATCCATCTGTCACGTTCCTGAATGAGCAGTGAGATTAGTGAGAGAAGGATTCATACCTGCAACTCCCTGGACAGGGCCATCCCTGTGATGTCTACTGGTTGAGGGTTGTAGCCATGACTGGGATCATAAGTGGCCTGAAGACAGAAAACACAGGGAACAGTTACTCTCCGTGTGAGGATTGAGGATCTCTGAATGACTCCAGGATGATTTCTCATAAGCCAGAATCCATTTTGGATTTCCCTCCTCCCTCTTGTACCTGAGCAGTCTGGGAGATCTTGCGTGTGGTGGCCTTCTTCTCCACCTCTGCCTCGCCATCCCGAGCTTTCTCCAAGGTCCACTCCCAGGCCAGCATGGCTTTGACGGATTCTTTGATGGGCCAACGATAGATCTCCTTGTCCTGAGAACGGAGGGAAAGGGATTTAAAGGTTAACGATACATTCAGACTGAATAAAAATGAAAAAATAAAATAAAAAAGCTTAGTTACAGTTACAGTGTGCAGTTATGAGACTCTGTATGAGGGGATAAGTGATAATGACCTTTTCAGAGAAGGTTTTGTACGGCCGGAGCATCGGGTGAGTCTTGGCGTTCTCATCTAACAACTCTCCATAGGTCCAGTTGTTCTGAATCTGAAAAATTATTTAACAATTGAGACAATCATTAAACAACTCTGACGATATCAAATCAGAAAAAAAACATGGACGTCGTTTACAATTTGTAAAACTGACCTTTTCAAAAGCCCATTTGTCGTGAGTGTGCTCCGCATACTTGTTGACGAAGGTATCCAGCCTCTCGGGGATGATGGTGCTGGGAAGACATTTTCTCCCAGTTAACACTGCAAACTGGTAAACATACAACGTGCCACCTCGGCTGCCGGGGTCTCTCCCTCAAAGCAATCACACAAGACCAGGTTGCAATGAAAAGGCGACCAAAGTAAAATAAAACTGAATAAATCTGCGGATTTCTATTGGTTTGAACATTGCTGGAAACATTTTAGATAATGTAAATACACAAATCAACAAAATATATATGGTCTAGTTATGTTTAGACACTTTAGAGTTGTTACATATTATAACTTATACTTTAAATATCTCTATTAGCTTGTGATAATGTATTATTCCCTACAAGTGCTTAGGACACTAAAGCCTATCTGTATCTAAACTGACAATATTTCACGATTAACTGTTTTGACTGTTTTAAATTGTTCAAATATTAAATGATCCCTAACAAGTTGCTCATAATTTACAAAACCTTAAAAACAATCTCAAAAAGCATTAATTATGGTATATGGTGCATTCAAGTGTTTTGTTACTGGACTGTTACTGGACCATGATCTCACTTGGCGGTCTCCACTGGTTTGGGATCAAAGTTGCCCTCAGCGTCCACGGAGGCCTTTTTCTCCACGTGAGCCGAGTAGGTGGCGTCCACATAGTCGGGGGGGATGGCTCCAGCTATCGCACAGAGGCAGGGCATGGCGATCTTGAACAGCTCGGCGTCATATTTCTAGAGTCAGAAAAACGTCGGAGGAGTCATTTTCAACAAACGGCCTGAGCTTCAACCGAGTGACGCTCCGAAGGTCTCGTCACTCACCTTGTGTGCCAGGGATTCAAAGATTCCCCAGAAGAGTTTACGAGACAGATGCAGCTCTTCCTCCGAGGTCACCCCGAAGTTAGCCCATCCGTTGGGCAAGCAGTAATACCTCCAACAGCGCTCGTAGTGATTGGTCAGCAGCTGCAGGACAAAAGGACAGAAGTGAGTCATTAAATCATAATATACTGCAACTTAATGGTAAATACAATAATCAGTTAATTCTAGTATGTTTTTTCGTGGGGCATAATCTCACCTCTACTACCCATAATATGCCATAATATTTAAACTGATAGCAGACATCTACTTTTACTGTGGACATACTTTTCTGTTCTGTTTCATTTTCTTTTGTTGTAAAATGTAAGAAATATAAAACAAATAGAAGCAAACCTTGAGAGGCATCTTGGCATATTCATTGAGGATGGGCACGTCAAACACCAGCCGTCTGAGCAGATGCTGCAGCATGGAGGGTCGGAGGTACCTGTGAGCCAGAGTGAGAAATTATATATATTTTTCGGTGTCTCTCACGCGATTCTCGTATAATCTTTATCTTGACATAGAGATGATCTGTAGGAAGAGATTGGTTTGGTTACTGACTTGCAGAGCGACATGAGGCACTCCTCGATGACGTCCCTCTGAGCCTTGGTCAGGGATCGGCCACGAGACAGACGGTAGATGGTGTGGAGCATGGAGTCGATCATGATGGCCCGGTGGTCCGTCCCGGCAAACAGCGGGGCGCACTTGGTGAGCAGGGGCAGAACCGCTGAACAGAGGTAGCGGTTCAGCGCCAAGGCCATTTCGGTTGTACTGAATGCCAACTACACTCAGAGAAGAAGACAGAGAAACTGGTTACACTAATTGCAGGAGATGACAGAAGTCGGTTTGACTTGACGTCTGGGTCGTTCCCTGCTCACCGTGTCCAGAGAAGCTGCCGCTCTCATGTCCGGCAGGAAGCCGACCTCCAGAACGTGAAGCAAGAAGTCCTGGTTATCGATGCCGTACACTCTGTCGAGGAACAGCACCATGGACGCCTTGTGGTCCGGCACAAAGCTGGCGGACATATTGGGCTCAATAATCTGTCCATCTGTGGTTTGGACAGACAAAATTCAATATTGCAGGAGAATGCCTAAACATTTTCAGATGTTCATACATGATCTCAACGTTGTATCTAACCTTTGCCATAGGCCGGAATCTGCACAGACAAGCTGATGACTCCCACCAGATCCTCTATGGGCACCAGAGATCTCAGGATGGCCCTGATTCTGAGAGCTTCACCCTTTCCTGCTTGGATCAGCTGCAGATATAAACATTTACGACATACTGTAAACTCCCCCCTGCTCATCAGCAGCCTCCGTGACCTCCGCTGCTGGAGGCTCCAGAGAAATTAATGGTGCGAAGAAGCCATATTCCACTCACGTGCATCTCAGGGGCGCAGCGGCCAAGCAGATCAATAAGGGCCGAGTAGAAGGACATGATGGCGTTTCCCAGATGCAAGCGGTTCTCCTCGTGCTGCTCCTCACCACCGAACCTGCCAATCAAGAAAACATATTTTACTCTACCTGTGAGCTCCCAGAAACATGGACAGTTCACAGCAGGTCTGATGTGTCAAACCTACTCCACCGTCACTTACATGAAGCGTCTGTCTTTCTTGACAGTCGGACCGTCCCTTGCTGGATCCTCTGAGATCTTGATGGCCTCCTCCATGGCGGCCAGCAGACCGTTCCCCCCCTCTCCTCTCAGGGCCGGGCCGAAGCACTCGGGGCGACGGATAAGCAGACGCACCACAACGTTGGCGTTCTCCTCCACGCTCTCTCCTGCGAGGAGTGCAAATGTTAGAAAACGTTACTCACCGGTCATTACTCATAAAGCTCATTTGAAGCCGGGGCTGACCATTGACAAAGACAGCAAAGCGCAGGAAATCCAGGTATCGCTCTCCTCCACCGGGGTTCCAGCCAATGTCCGGGTATCCCTTAGCCAGGAGCATTGGACACATCTGCAGTCCGCAGCCCGCCAAGTATGTCACCACCTACATCGCCAGCAGAGATGAGAAGATAAAGAGTTAACTCGACTCTCTCGTTGCTTTTTTCTGTCTTGACATTTTAAATGTTCACAAACCATTTCCAGGTCCTGCTCTTGCAAAGCCAAGGCCAGCTCGTTGTTGTCGATGCAGGAAGCAGCCGCCACATCCAGAGGTGTGGACCCGCGCATACCTGCACATGGGAAATAAACAATGTGGGGTTTTCTGGGGTTTTCATGCTGTGAGGGAAAAAATGTATATACAGAATGAAGATATTTGGCTGATACTGACCCAGGCCAATGCCGCTGTTCTGTAGAAGGTAGCTGAGATGGTCAAACATGGAGCGCTGGTTCTGTCGGCTGATACGACAGAAGTAACACAGGAACCGACAGCAGTTCGTCACCATTTGAGGGAATCGAATCTCCTGCAGAGGAAAAAGTAAAAACACGTACATTTGTACTGTGCACTGGTGAAGACTTTAAGTCAATAGGAGTGATTGGACTGAATAAACTAAACAAACAGAATCCCGTGAGTCACCTTCGAGTCTCCTCCTCCTCCCAACACGTTGACCATCACCTCCATGACGGTCTCGTGCATCCCCAGAGCTCTCATCAGATTAGGGTGTTGGTAGAACACCTTGTTGTTCATGATGTTCCTGGAAATGTAAACAGATACAGAAGTCTGATTCACATGATGCATTTCTGTAGATGAACTAAAATGCCTAAGAGTATAATAATGATAATAATAAGAACATATATATTATTGACAGGATAATAGAATATCACTATCACATCCCTCGTGTATTTCTATCTACAGCGTGCACAGCTCCACCCACACACTGACCCGATGCTCTGGATCATGAGCCGCTCTTCCTCCGGTCCCATCTGGACGATGAGCAGCGAGCGGATCTGCCCCAAACACTCCAGCAGATCCATGGTGTCCTGGACGGACACGGCGTTGATGGCGTAGGCTTTGGGCAGCGCTCGGATCAGCTCGCCCAGGCCGTCGTACTGCCGGTGGAGCAGACTGAACATCAGACGCACCAGCTCGGGGTTCTGGATGAACGACTCCTTGGCCCAGTGGATCATGGTGTGGGAGATCAGTTCCTGGAGGGTGGCTTGGTAAAGCACAAAAGAAAGAGTGTCATTCATTATATTAATCTTAAAATGTATAAAGGATTCTTTTATGAATATTGCAGCTTTACATTTGTAAAATCGGTTCCCTTATTATTTTATGCTGGATAAAGAATACTTATATCTGTAATATGGAATGTGCATGCTTGACAAAATCAAGTTCACAGATAAATTGGTTGTTAATCTCACCAGGCTTTGAATCCTCATCCACCTCTGGCTGCTCCTCCTCCTTCTTCTTGCGCAGGCTCCTGATCTTGTCCACCAGACTGAGGAGTCGGCCGCTCAGCGATGCGTCCACCTCCTCCTCTGCTGCCTCCTCCTCGATATGTATTCCTATATGTGTGCAATGTGAACACTGCCTTAAAACTTGAATATTCACATCTGCACATAAGAATCCACCAGATCCATAAAGGATGTCTCACCGCAGTGAAGCAGGAGGTCTTTGTGGAACTCTCCCAAAGTGTCTCGCACCTCCTCCGGTACTGGACATAGCTCAAGCTCTGGACCGTGTTTAAAGTTGGTCAGCAGAAGAACCTTGAAGAGGAGGAACACAGCAGGATTTACACAAAGCGTTTTCTCCATGATAAATGTGAGACATGAGGGTTGACATCATAGCTTAGCCTGAAGAGGGTTACTAGTAAAAAATAACGAGTATAATTCTGACCTGGTCTTGTGGGGGAGAGCGGAATTCGCGGGTCCTGCGTGCGGTCTCAGCAGCCGACATGGTGAAGGCTCTCATCAGCAGGTTGTAGCGAACACGCTGGTTTCCCTGGACATCCTGGACAAACTGGTCTGAATAGGCCACAATGGCTTCTACTCTGTGTCGCAGCTCGCAGTCGCAGAAGTACTGCAGCAGTGTGCACATCTGAGAGGAGACAGAAACACCAGTTTAAAATATATAGTTTGATAAATACAGAATAAATATTAAACTGTATAAATGGAGAGTGACCTGCAGTTTGACGGACTCCGGCAGCTTCATCTGGAGTAATCCTTCATCCAGACCCTCCTCCTCTTCTTTTGCTCCTGCCTCCACTGCCTCCGCCTCCTTCTCCTCCTCTGCCTTCTCTCCATCAACTTTTTGTACTAAGGCCTTGCCCTCCTTCTCGCCCTCTTCTCCTTCCTCATGTTCAGCTTTCTCTTCGTCTTTCAGCTCCTCGTCCTCGTCGCCGACCCCTTCGTCCTCGAGTTCAGCCTCTTCATCCACATCCTCCTCCTTTGCCTTCTCAACTTCCGCAGCTCCACCCTCCTCAGCTTTCTCTCCCTCCTCATCCCCCTCTTCCTTTCCCCTGAAAACATTGGGGTCGATCATCTTGAGGATGTGCTTGGTGTCCTCGTCGTTGAAGATGCCCATGATGAGCAGCGTACTGATCAGTTTCAGGATGGGGACAAGTGAAACTCCACACTGCCATCCTACTGGATCGCGCATGGCCTGGCTACCGTCAAGCACAGCTTCTGTTAACATGCTAATCGCCATGGTCTTCAGGTCCTGTGGAGGAAAGATCAAAATAAGTGAAAGGTATCGACAATGTTAAAGCATTTTGCACATAAGCAGTGTTTGTGTTCTTGATTCTTACTTGTAGAGGTAGGACAGGACTGAGCGTGTACAGATCAGGGTCCGTGCCGACAAAGTTGATGGACGAGAAATGCAGCTTTGGCCGTAAGCAGGTGGTGAGGCCGACACCGGGGAGGGAGTAGGCCTTCTTCGTGTCAGGATAGAGATGGATGCTGAGAGTCTCCTTCGTCATGGGGACGATGAATTCCCTGTTGGTGCCCAGTCGAGCCCGTCTTGGCCGACTCCAGGTGGATGCTGATGAGCAGGTCGTAGTAGCCGCTGCGGAGAGGTCCGGGCAGGTAGGTGTTCTCGAGGGCGTAGAAAAGCTGGGATTCATCCACATGGCTGCACAGGGCATGAGCCACTCGGTTGTTGCCAAGAGCGCACACGGCGCAGTAGAGCATGAGGGTGTGGTAGTGGAACTTCATGAGATCCTGACGCTCCGACAGCTCCAGGATGTCAATACACCTGAAAAAAAAACCATCAATACTGATCAGAACCACAGGAAAAAGGTTGGTTAACAATTACAAACTGCCTGCAGAGACGACTGTGTCTCACCGGTTCTCCTCTGGGATGTGCAGGGCCATCATGATGAGAGGTTCAGTGCACTCCACCATCCAGCCCAGCCTCTCGCTCACTTTGCCCACCTCCGGGTTCAGGAAGTGATTGGGCATACGGCTCCAGATAACCGGGGTCAGCATCTGCACGTCCAGCCGGGGCGGACACTGGGGGACGGGGTTGTTGCGCTCACTACGGAACATTGCTGCCGAGATGGGCATGATGTTCTGATGTGGGAGAGAGGAGGAGAAGAGGAGGAGAGGTTTAGACAATCAATCAGAAAAAAAGGAAAGTGGGCAACTGGTTTTGGAAAAAGGGGAGAAAGCTGATGAGTAGTTGACCCGTTCACACAGATTTGGAATGAGGACATTGACAATGGCCGTAATTGGTGGAGAAGCAAAGGAGGTTTCTGACCTTGAGTTTGCCGAGCTCCAGCTGCACCATGTTCTGATTGGACGGCTGAACTAAGACGGCAGGGAACAGCTTGGTGTTGGGCTCCACCTGAAATAAAATACTTCTGGCGTTAGAGCTCCACGGTAACAAACCGTACCTCATTCACACTCATATACACACACACCCTACACTGTGTAGACTCACCTGGTAGAAGGTGTTTATCTCCTTTCCATTGGCTGTAAAGGTCATGAGACCCGTTGCCAGGTCAATCAGACAGCCGACCACCATGTCCTCCTGACTGAAGCGGGTCTGCTGGTTACTGACAAGGTCTCCTCCCCAAACCATGTAACAGTTACTGTGTTTCATACTGCAAAGAAACAGCAAACACAACTCATATCAATTCATCTTTTTTAATATGGCAGTTTAAGCAATCGTGCAGTTGATCCAAAGTGTTTCACTAAACAGAGACACTGGGAAATAACACAAGACAATGGAAAGCGCAGCATAATTGAAATCTACAAATGGGGAAAACAGGGGGGACCAAGTATTGAACCCTGAGGGACACCATGGGAAATATAAACATGGTCAAGCTCCTTATTTAGTCCCTATAATCTGTTTAGGCAGCTCGAAGAAACAGCGGTATCAGCAGCAGTAAATTAAAAAGACAAACCTGTCGTGTATGTTGCCTCTGTCGTCTCCCACAGTCACCGTGACACTGCGTACTTTGGAGAGGTCAAAGGTTGGATCGTACTGGTGGTAGTCGGGAGTGACCCAGCCCACCCACACACCAGTGGGCTCCTGCCCGGCGAAGATCCTCACAGAATAGTAATACTGAAAACAGAATGAATGATAATACCAGATAAATATCAGTGTGAAAAATCAAAAAGAAGCAATATTGGATCATCTACAGATAATATAATGACTTCAAAAGTATGATGCAAAGTATTAGCAGAGGATGAAGCTCACAGTGGTGGTGCTGAGGATGATCTCAGGGTCGTCTCTGTCATCAGGGACCACGTCTTCCACCAAACGTGGCACCGCTGGAGGTGGAGGAGGGGCGAGGGGTGTCATGGCCGCCTTCTTAGCCTTGGAGAAAAATCTGATTTGCACAGGAAGAAGAGGAATTAGTTGAATTACTTACATAACAATGTGCACATTCTACCCTCTTGGCTTGTTCCTCTCCACCGGAGACAATGTCACACTTACCCCATTTTCTTTCCTTTTTCTGACATTGAGTCCTTCTCATTTTCCATAGACATTTCCTTGGCTACAGACGGCTCCTTCTTGTCCTCCTCCTGCTCCCTGCGGCTGGCGGACTTCTTCAAAACTTCAAACTCTGAGTCGGGCTCAATCACCACCACCTCCTCCTCCGGGATGGTGAGCTGACGGGTGAGAGGGGTGGTTCCTGCTGTGACCTTGAAGGTCTCGTGGAACTGGACGGGCATGCTGAGCCTGAGGAACATCATGTCCGTGTTGGCGTTCTGTGAGCCAAAGGTCTTGTGGCTCAGCTTCAGACAGGGGGCGCTGTCCACAGTTCCATCCACACGTGAGACCTGAGAGACAACACGTTTAAAAAGACATAAGTGATCCAGTTTTAAAGCTTCATCGAACATTCAAAGGGACACGGATCAGTTACCTCAATGTGGTTGTGATCGGTGGGCAGAGGCACAAACTGGGGCAAGCTTTTACTGAACCACATGGTGATGTCTCGCTTCATGTTGATGGCAAAAGGTTCGAATCCCTCCTGCAGGCCGCAGATGGCGAAGTAGCGCAGGCTGCTGACGTTTTGACCAAGATTAATCCTCCCGACCTGAGACAAGCCCAGAGCGCACACCGGGATAAAACCTGACGGGGGAAAAATCACAGAAACGTAATTGGTAAACATTTTTCCAAATTCCTGTTAAGTTATGCCGTGCAACACTTCCTTTACTTTACTGCTGCTAATGCTGATAAATAAATCCTTACCTTCTCCAATTTCAATATCTTTGAAAGCCATGTCAGAGCCCGAGTCACTGATCAGCATTTCTCCGTTGAGCGTGAACATGATGTTCATCTCGACGAGGTCAATCATACAACCCACTACGTCCCCCGACAGCCACTGGCGACCAAACGGGTCGTTCCCAACATGCCATCGTTGAGCCTGGAAGAGATTACATCAATAAATACAGGAAATGGTCTATAAAATAAGAGAGATAATCTAAGACATATATATCTTACCTGACTACAAAGTTATTTGGAAAGAAATCTACGCAACTAAATAACTAAATTGACATTAATACGCAATTGATTAATGATGGGGATTCACCTTATTGCCATTAAAGACGTAGGCCAGTTCATCTGCTCCCAGTTCAGTGTCGGAGCGGACATTCGGACGTGCCCACCCCACTCTCATCTCCCCCGTGGTCACTGCCTCGAACTCAAAGTACCACTTCCCCTGGGTGACAGCGTACGACCTCTCCGCCCTGAAGATCCGTACCTTGTCCCCACGGGTGTTCTCCAGGCCGTGGCCAGCTGCAGGGAAAGAGGGGAGAAGTGCCAAAAGAAGAGATAAGAAATGTGATATTCAATATTTAACACGTTAGCACGAAGCAAGCGGACGTACTGCTCTCCTGATCTGGAGGTTCAATGTTGTAGCCGTAGCCAATGAGGGTGCGGACAGCGTTGTTAACACTGTCTCGGTTGGTTTTCTTAGTTCTCTCGTCCAGCAGGTTGTAAGGCACCAGACGAGGGTTTCGCTTATTCAAGATGTCCTGAGGAGTGAGACAGAACAGAACTTTATTTAAAATTAGGACAATAAACACTCAAAGGGTGGAACTATTTGGAAAGAATGATACTTTAAGCATTGCAATGGCAGCATTGTTTTGATTTGTTTTGTTACCTGCACAATACTGTAGGTCCATCCCTGTCGTACCCGATCCCTTGCCCAAACATTATGTCCATTTTCTGCCAGTTTTTCCACAAGCTGGTTCTGATTCGGGGTCAGTTTGACGTGGTTGAGGTCAAGGGGGGCAGGCTTGAATCCATTGGTCATCACATAGCTGGAGAAGAGAGATAAAGATATTTAAGTGGACATAAAAGATAAAGAAAACAGTTCATACAGTGAAAAGATAGCAGTCGTCCTACGTCTTGGGAAGTTTGATCTTCTTAAGATTCTCCTCTGCTTTCTCGTCACCCATTCCGACGTGACAACCCAGCGCCAGGAGAGTCCTGTGGGAGGAGAAGGAAACAGGAGTCACCACCAAAGTTCCTCCTCTGAGCCTCAGATCTTCTCTAGACAACCTCTGTACCAACTCACTTCAGAGTCTCTCCCGACATCTGCAGGTTGTAGTTCCTCTCTGGTTCAGGAAGACTCTGGAAGTCCACCAGACACGGATGGAGTTTCTTGTTGTCATCCCTGAACTGTGGAGGAAGTTGACAGTGGATTAATCAACTCGTATAAAAGACTCAGCAATTAATTGATTCTCTTCTACAGACACTATCCTTGTGTTCGACACATGCTATCAGACCAGATGGACAATCTCCATAGAGCCTGGGGATATATAGGTAAGACAATAATTTCTTATAATGCACCCTGAGTTTGCAATTCTTAAAAATAGACTTTTGAATATCTCTACCATGTCTCTCAGGGCTCTTGTTTTGTTGTGTTGTTGTAAATAATTGTGTGTTCTATGTGACACCCACACTAATAAAATTTAAACACCAAATAAAAAACTCTCTATATAGACATCAAGATTTATTTCATCCTAAAAAGAGCCTGAGTTTTGTTTTATTTAAGTCTCTGCTACACTCCGGTGTAAAGAATAGTAAATAAAACAAGTCTGTCTCCAAGACAACGATAAGTTATATACTTTGCACTTTAACAATAAAATACACCCTTATGTTATTACATTATTAATACATTTAGATTTTACTTTACTCCAAATCATGTGACTGTGAGTTTGTCTGTGTTGCAGCGCTGACTCGGTACTCACACTCCCGTATGTCCAGCCCTGCTCGATGCGAGTCACAGCCCAGAGCTCGTGGATGTTCTCTGCCAGCTTCTCTCTGATACGCTCCAAGTGAGGGGGCAACACAATCTGCACACAGCCGGGGGGGGAAGTCAGCAAACTCACACAGAGCGAACTTTACTAACACATCCAAAGTCTGGGTTGAGGTTTTGTGGCTTCCTACCTGAATGGTGTCCACGGGGCAGGGGGTGAAGGAGGTGTGGGTGAGCGACAGGGTGGGGCCCAGCAGGTTGCGCACGCCACTGAAGTCGTGCTTGTACTCCTTGATGGGTTCGATGCGCATCCGCTCTCTGGGCAGCAGGGCCTCGTAGCACGGGGCGTAGCCGGGGGGGGGCATGAACTTGAAGTCTCCATGGCGACCGCCGAGGAGGAACCGAGCCCTGCGGGGACAGAACCAGAGTCAGGCGTCTTCTTTATCTATCTGAGAGCGAGGTCGTTATAATCCACTAAAGCACTTCATGGCAACAGTGTCTCAGGCTTTATAAGAAAATATATATATTTAATTTCCGTGCCAATCCCTGAGTCTGAGTTTCCTCTCCCTGCTCTCATTTGTAAATTCACCATGATCCCCAACGCAGCACTGTCGGGGATCATTACCCACGACGGCCGGGAAGTCTCAAACGCTGTTGGAGGGATTATTAGGGAGATAAATTAAAGCTTCTAAATGCATTCGTAGAAGTAGAATGACACTTGGTACAAAGCTGCATCAAGGCCCATTTAATAAAACCACATTTAAATGAACTAGATCCGGATTTTTATTGGATCGGAACCAAATTGCACACAATAGATAACAGAATTATTCCCTGAGAAGTCAAATTCAAAAATGCTTTATCTCCGATGTTAAAGAAAGTGAAAACAAGATTTCCTAGATCTGCCTCCTGACCTGGATCTGAATCAAAAAGTATTGGGTTCTAGTTTGGGTCATTTGGGGATTTTGGAAAAATCAGCTGACAAACAAACGCAGATAAAAACATAAACTTAAAAACTTAACAGTCATTCAGTTTGTTTTTGAAGCCTAATTATTCATCTACAAGTTTAAATTAATATTATTATTTTGGCATTCCTTACGTATATTGCTGCATTGTTTTTGTGCAAATTATAATTAAATTATAACAGCCTCATAGGAAACTGGTAAAACAGCCTCTGCCCCTAAATTATTATATGCCATTAATATTTGTAATATTAATGAATTGTTCCACGGAAAGAAATCAACACTCTAATCAATAAAACTAATTGGAAAATCAAAGAACAGGAACCACCTTTACTTTCCTTCTGCACTTACTTGACTCCAGCAGAGAAGCTGATGACCGGGAAGAAGAGGCTGTCCACGTTGAAGTTTTCAAACATGCCCTGAACTGGGAACCCATTGATACGGAAAGAGATACTGGGAACGCTCAGGTCCAGGCAGCAGCTGACCACATCGTCCGCAGCGAGGGTGTGTGCAGTGGGCGACGCCACCTGGCGAGCAACGGTACCTGCACAGCAGAGGGAGAGGAAGACGTGTAACGAGGCGTCGAGCATCACGGGTAATAATACAGGACGTCCGTCAGGGGGGGAATCATCTCACCCGACCACAGATGCAGTCCATCATAGCCGTAAGAGTAGAGGTCGTCTCCCACGCCGTTACCCCCCCAGCCCTCTCCTCCTCCGGGGTACGGGCTGTAGCCCTCCGTCATAGCCCAGCCCACACGCAGGTGTGTGGCCTGAGCCGTGACGAAGGGTTCCACGTAGTCCACTATCATCTCAAAGTACCACTTCTTAAACTGCGTGGATCCCTCACAGGTTCCCAGGAAGATGTTGGGCCTCACGCTAAGGACAGAAAAGACAAGAGGTCAAAATGTCCCGAGCCGACGAGAGACACTTGACAGAGGGATTG
Source organism: Reinhardtius hippoglossoides (assembly GCA_006182925.3). Classification (NCBI taxonomy): domain Eukaryota; kingdom Metazoa; phylum Chordata; class Actinopteri; order Pleuronectiformes; family Pleuronectidae; genus Reinhardtius; species Reinhardtius hippoglossoides. The sequence continues at coordinate 2,575,900 of CM031673.1, forward strand.
ATGACTTGGCAAAAAGACAAATGCCAGCCACTGGTTGGCGGTCTGATTACCTGGTGACATAGTTCACAATGGCGGTCTGCAGCAGCAGCTCCCGACCCGGGAGCAGGTTTTCAGTGATGAGGTTCTGGTTGGACCTCACAGCGACACCGTTACACACACAGAGAGAGCGCAGGACATCCAGGACCTAGAGACAGGACGCAGACAGACACTGCTGTCATCTTTACGTTCAGACGTGGCCGAGCAGAGCCGACAACTCGCACTTTAATTCAGGAGAAACAACCGCTAATGGAAATTAGCAAACAAGGCAGATGGAGGGAATTGATTTGCTGCCAGTTGATGTTCCTTGCCACCGTTTTCCTGCCAACGAGGGGAGACAAACCTTGTGGTTCCGTCCGTGCTTGTCCAGGAGGGAGATGATGGATTTGATGTGGTTCTCCTGGATGATGTTCAGAACCTCCGGGCTTTCAATCAGCACACAGTACAGCACCTCCAGAATACCTGAGCGCAATGAGACGAGGAACGTGACAAAGTGTTGACATGCACATGGAAAGTTATGCATGAGTAGTGGAAAATGAAATAACTTAACTTAAGACAAATCATTGATAAGAATTTGGTTCCTCCATAAGCTCAGTGTCATATCAGCTCTGTTCTTTAGCTTATTTATTGGCAGATTTTGCCTGACTGAGTTTAAGCTTGATCTAAAATCTATAATTGATCAATTCTAAATTCAAACTGTAATCTGAGGCTGGAGGAAGCATCAGTGACTGAGTCAGAAACATGTGGTACCAGAGGAGGCCTCCAGACGGTCCAGCTTGCTGACCAGCCAGTCCAGGTTGTCACAGAACAACGCGCAGTTAGAGCGGTTTCCCCTGATTAAAGAAGCTGTTTAGTGGAGACAAAATAGTAAAATAACATAATTTATTCAGTTAAGACAGTATTTTAATTGTATTGTGAGAGTTTATGTTGAGTATTCTACCCAGGAGCTCATAGAGGAGGTTGACAATGTCCTTCCAGGACTCTGCTGCTTCCTCCCCGGCAAATTCAGAGAAGTGAGCAGCGGTGTTGTACACATTCAGGCGGTCGATGCACTCCAGCACGATGGTGATCATTCCCTGAGAAGGACAAACAGGGACACGGGGTAAAGGTTATTATTTCGTTCATATTAAGAGTTCCCGTTCGCATAGTAAATATCTTTAGTTATGGAAAGTGTGATGATGTGTGGGGCAGATCACCTCCTCTTGGAAGAGGTTCTGACGGTTGCGGAGGGAGCGGAGCTTGGTCTGTTTCTCCTCGTGCTCGAGCTCCTCCTCGGGCGGGTGAAAGTAGAAGATGAGATCCTGCAGAGAGAGGATGACGCCCTCCAGAGGGAGCGACACGGCCCCGGGAGATTTGCTTTTCCCGCTCAGAGAGTCCAATCCCCTGCAAGACCGAGATCAAAATATGAGCATAGTGAAGATGACAGGCAATTTTTGGCTCTGTCCACGAGACAGATTTCCTTCTCACTTCTACAAATTTGAAAGTATACTTACTTGATGAACTGCCTGAAGAGACCTGCGGTGCTGTAAATCATTCGAGCAGCCTGAGACTCCTCGGTCTGTGAGCGGGACACAGTCAGGGCGTCGTCCATGTGACCCTCCTGGTGCAGAATGACCTGGAGACACACACAACATCGTTATATCACAGATGATATCCCCCAGTTCTCTCTGTCCTGCAAGCCCAGTGTCTGGTGCCTGTGTTTATCTATCTTTATCTCTTTTTCATACCCTTCTCTTCATCATTCCCAGACGAGCAGCTTTGGCATCTAGAGCTGCGTACGTGAGCCACAGGGCTGTGGACACATGCTGGACGAAGCACATGGACTCTCCATACTTGATCTCCGGAATGCCCATCCCCTCAACATCACGCTTGTGAGCCACCTCCACCTTCTCCTGCTCACGGGGGAACCGGGAGGAAAGAAGAGGGCGGGAGGAAATCATAAAGGGTTTAACGAGAGACGGAGACAAGCAGGATCACATGAAGCGAGTCCAGAGAAAGGGAATCTGTTCATTCTGACCTTCGTGGCCCGGAAGCAGAAAGCGGCGAGTTTGGTGTTGGCCTTCTCTGGGTCGACCACCAACAGGCCCTTCTCTTCATCCAGACACAGGTACCGGCCTGTGGTGATGTGGCGAATACGGAAAGACTGCCCCCATTTCATGTGGCTACCGCTCCAGCTGCGGGCAGAAAGAAGATAGAAACACACAATTAAAAGAACTGCGACATAACTATAACCATGATAATGAAGGTAAATCCAATCACCTGATTCTCAGAGGCTCCAACCTCCACAGGGATCGAGCCTGACTGCACACAGCACCACCTTCATAGTGAGCCATCCTGAAGTAGAGGCGAGCAGACACACACGTGATAGAATAACAGGTTAACACGATATTTTATTTCTTCTTCATGCATATATCTGGATATGGTTTAAGTTTTACCTGCGCTTCTCCTCTCCTTCCTCTGGGGTAGAGATGGCGAGACACTCGTCCATGTGTCCATGGA
>CM031673.1:2583434-2653434 GCA_006182925.3 Reinhardtius hippoglossoides
TGATTCTGTGGGACTGGCGTGTCGGGACTTGGTGTTTAAGATAATAGGCAGAAACTCGAAACTCAGCCCGAGGGCAGCGCAGGGGTTTCCATGTCTACGTTTATGGCACCGAGCAGGGAAATGGAAAGAGGTGCAGATCGGTGACCTCGTAACATGCCCCCCCCCCCCCCCCCCCCTCTTTAAACCCAGAGGCCTCTAATGTTTCCTGGTTGAAGCGCGTCCTCCCTTCTCTTCCTTCGGCAGAGCTATCATCTATCTCTCCTCAGCCTAGAAACGTCTCCGCTGTCCTGTCCTCACGCTCCCTGCCTTACCCTCCAGAAAGTGGAGCAGCGTGCCCTCTCTCCTCCTCTGCAACACACCAGCCCCCCCCCCCACCACTCACTCTGCAGCCAAGACCCGCAGGTGGACCAGGGAAATAGGACTTTCAGGGAAAAAGACGTGAATCTCAGAGGCTTCACTGAATAGAAAATCTCACTTTAAATGTTAAAACAAACGCTCCCTGGAGACAAACAACACCTTCAACTCACACCACTTCACAGCTGGCTTCAAACCAACAACCGAATGCACTAATATGACTCAGATCTTTGTCGATCAAGGCGAGCTTGAGATTAAAAACGTTTCTAAATCCCTGCATCACTGCGGAGAAGTCACACATTCGCAGAAAACGTCGAGCCGGGCTCTGTTGTGGGGACAGTGCTGCAGTCCCCATTAAGGAGAGAAGACCGAGCTGGTGTCTAAAAGCAGACGAGTGAAGTAACCCAGTGACTCACTGCTACGAGACAAGATGTGCGATCGGATGACAGCCATAGACGATTAATGCCCCGAGCGCAATACGGCAGCCGGAGCCTTTGGTATAACGGTGTAACAATTACACAAAGAGAGGACTCACTGTGTGTAACAGCCACAGTTACACACAGAGAGGACTCACTGTGTGTAACAGCCACAGTTACACACAGAGAGGACTCACTGTGTGTAACAGCCACAGTTACACACAGAGAGGACTCACTGTGTGTAACAGCCACAGTTACACACAGAGAGGACTCACTGTGCTTCATTCACCTCGACAGGCAGAGACACAGAGGACGGCCGAGAGGATCAGGCACTAAAAGAGAGACGTCTCACATCTCGGTTATTGTCTTATCAACTCTTTGAGAAGTGTCAAATGTAACACAATTTACTTAAATACAGAGAATGAACCGCATAGAACTTCTTTTATTATCTATATCAACAAATTAATAAATCTTGCAGTTGCTTAAATGGCTGTAAACGTGCGCTTCCAGCAGGAAACGTTGCCAAAACGGTTGTTCTGGCTAAACGCTACACCACCGGGAACCATTTCTTCTTCACGGCTCCAAGAACAGGATGTGGCAGAACAGGCAACTTCTGTTTTGAATAAAGAAATCTGCCGTTTTTTATCTGGGTGAACGTAAAGATGAGGTATCGGATCGTTCATGTGGATTTGTGTACTTTCCCGATTTTCAGGGCATCTCTAATTATTATCTTCTTATTATTATTGTTGTTGTTATAATAGGAGTTCATATTCAGTCATCTAGATGTTGGTGAGCTGTGAAACTATGTTTTTTTTTATAATAACTTGTGGTGAACCATGAATGTGGTAAAAAATATAGGTCGATTCAAGCGGACGACACACAAAAAATATTGTCTATTTATAAGTGATTCTGGTGAAGTTATCTGGTATTTCCACTCTGCAGCTGGGAACCTGCCGAGGCGCCGGTGGAGCAGACCAACACACGAGCCTCGGCCAACACTTCGTCGACACATGGTTGGAGCAGACGACTCCTTCCAGCATGTTGGGGCACTAAACTAGCAGCTCCAGAGCCGTGTTCGTCCCACAGTCACACTGTGTGAATCACTTCCAATTCAACCATGTGAGAAGCTGACTTTATAGACCCCCACAGACCCCCGGGGGCTTAGCTCATCCTTGTATTAATAGAGACAGCTTTCAGGATTTGAAGCCCGTGCAAACCGACGCTTCATTGTGAGCCAAGCACAACGCCGGCCTGATTATTCGCTAATCTCACATGAGCGTGTTTGACGGAGCAAAGACAGGTAGGCGGCTCGGAGCGAGAGCCAACGAGGTGCCGGGTTTCACCAACCTGACCATGAGGTTACTCCTCGGCTAAGATGTGTGGATGAAACTCATTTGATGCCCCATCAACTTGGGGGGGTGTAGCGTTACAGACAAACCCTGTTTGGACCTGGCGGCTGAAGCCTCTGGGCCATGTGGATGCTCGGGGGTCAGAGGGAGAGGGAGAGACAATTGGACATAAACCGACACACAAACAAACACACTGTTGTGTGTGTGTGTGTGCAAATGGGGGCGCGTGTAACGCAGCGGAGCTTTACAGCAAGAGGCCCAGATAGCGGCTGAAAGCAGACACCTTTGTGTATTCTCCAGGGCCGTCTCGCGGTGCAGACAGAGGGAAGCCAGGGTTCCCCCCGACAAGCGGGCACGGTGCCCACCCGACGCAGGGAGCAAACAGGACAACAGGTGGAGGACGGGGAGAGACACCGATTTCTGCTCCCCTGGATCCGGCCACGCTGAGGAGGACAACACCAGGGTGCGACTCTACAGCCGTGTCACAGTGACGCTCGTGTTTGTGTTTGATTTCCTCAAATTCCAGTGAGACGAGCGTCGGACATGTACACAACTGTACATAGTCTCCAAGTGAGAGGGATAAGATCAGTTTATCTGCTGAGCCGGTTCATGGGCCATTTATACAGCGTCTCAACTGATGCCATCACGGATGTTAACACTTCGGGGACATTTATTGTTAAGTATAGTTAGTTTAGTTATTTACTCCGACTTGTTCAGCTTGCTCAGGAGTTTTGGGGCTTTATTGTCTGTTGGTCTCTGCTGCAAAGTTATTTTTGTAACTTGACCTTCAGCTGCGTGTTGCTAGAAAACTAGATAAACATATCAAAGCCTATGAAGCTTTTCACTTCAACACCGTAATAAAAAACACACAAACAAACATGAAACGTCACGGAGTCATTTCTTTCACTGATTTCCTCAGGGAGTCATATTTTAAACAATCGGACATATTCAGGTGATTTCTCTGAGCGACATTCTTGTCATTATTCTCCTTCATTCTTTCTAACACGTCGATCTCCACGCTGGTTTATTATTTCAGCCTTTAATGCCGAACTCTCAGATTGCGAAGTGACAAAGTGCCGATGAAAAGCTGCCCGGTAATCAAATCCCATATCAAATGAATAACATCCATTATTTCTGGACAGTTCCAGATTCCGAAGGAGCTGCTGATGCAGGCCACCCGCGGGCATTGATTACATTTCTGCAGACATAAAAAAAATAGTGAGGGACAGCACATTGAGCACAGCGAGTGGGTGGAGGAGAGGAACAGTTCAATAGGGTGGAGGGGGGGGCGGTGATGGGGTTTCCCTGTGAAAACCAGAACTGACAGTACAGGTGCACGATCAGCATTCACGGCCACGCGCCGCAGTCTGGAGGACGGGGCGGTGGCACCGAATCGTATCACATCAATCACGGCTTTGCCAAAACGCCTCGAAGAATAACACCTGGATTCTCTTCTTCTTCTTCTTCTTCTCTCCCTGAACATTCTCTTCAGGTTTAATGAAGATTTTTAAGATTAGACCCTTTTCAGAATGCCCCCCCCCCGTCACTCGACAGATTCAGGGGTCGTGACACCAATCACCGGGTGTAAATATAAAAGGTCCGGCTCAGGGTTTATAGGTTACACAGCACAACTCACTTATCACCTCTGAAATAGACAAACCATCTCCACACGTGTCCACAGATACAGATTCAACACAGCCGAGTTCTGTGATCGCTGATGTTATTTCAGGAGACGGAGAAAAACAAGTTCGACTCTGCTGGACACTAAAGTGAAAACGGACCAATGTTTATAACACAGTTTTATATATCGATATATATATATGAGCCTTTCACAGATATATAGGTAGACGTGTTCATGTTTGCTGATATAAAAATTGTCTATACTACAGAATAAACTATGAATGTAAGATGTGCATTTATCTTTACATTTGACGGTTCATATATTTGGCTGAATTTGTGTTTCAGCTTGGTATCATTTATACATATATAATAAAAGTATTGTAATGAGTTTTAATTGCATTAATAAAGTGTAAATTGTAAAAGGAAATGTTGTTGTTTATTTCTCTCAAAGTCTTAAAGTTGTAAATGTCTAGTGTGCACTTCAGTTAAAGGAACACATGATCACATGATCACTGTTTCGTTCATAGTGAGATAAACCTAAGGCCATTTAATCTCCTCATACCTTTAAAATGACAGTGATATGCTTTTTTAAACTATTTTAGCAAAGATGGCGATTGTCCCTTGTGCGGTTGAAGGTCTTCTTCACAAGTTACCATCTACCAGTGGATGTTAGCAGGTGTTAGCCACCACCAGTGGATGTTAGCAGGTGTTAACATCTACCAGTGGATGTAAGCAGGTGTTAGCCACCACCACCAGCAGGATGTGAGGGACAGAACCTCAGCTGTGCACCTTAGTGGCATCATGTGTTTTGGCCTTGAGGCTGAACTTGAGGGACCAGTGAGGCTAAAGGTGAATCTGACCGGCTACTGGCTTGTACGGCAGCACTATGAAAACCATGTGTCCTGCTCAGTAGATCACACGTCATTACCTCTAAGCCTTTTTAAACCAAACACTGAATATCCCTTGTATGTTCTACCTGCACTAATTAAGGCCCACCACCAGTGGATGTTAGTAGACACCAGTGGATGTTAGTAGACACCAGTGGATGTTAGTAGACACCAGTGGATGTTAGTAGCCACCAGTGGATGTTAGTGGCCACCAGTGGATGTTAGTGGCCACCAGTGGATGTTAGTGGCCACCAGTGGATGTTAGGGACATATTATCTTCAGCTGTGCATCTTAGCGTCATCAGGTGTTTCTGCCTTTCAGTCACAAGACACCCTCGTCTGAGGCCGGCCCCCCACAGGTCGATCAGATGTGTGGATGTATAAAAGTTATTGGTCTCTTGGGGCTGGAAAGCTTTTTGTGCCGCAGCCACTTGCTGCTGATCATGTTTCAGCGCGCACACAAGAGAAAAGGGTCGACAACATTCAGAGCTGCGTCCTTTCCACGCACTGCTGTCACTTCATCCTCCTTCCTTTCATTCCAAACCACTTCCTTTTGATTCTGGTCCATTTTCCCTCTTATCATTTCATTGCCTCCCTCTTCCCTCTCCCTCTCGCTCCGGCACCCTGCTCCGGGCCTTCCCCCTCTGCTCCTCTCCTATTTTGGGTGGCTGCACCTGTCACTATCACATTCCCTCCTTCTGCTGACCAGCAGATACTCGGAGAGGGAGCCAGCAGAGACGCTCGTTCACAGGGGAGAAACCCAGTGGGCACAGGGAAACCAGCTTCGGCTTCTGAAGAGCCAAAGGACGAAAAGTGAACTCAACCAATCACAATATTTGAATCCTTAATCAATCGGAAGTCTTTTAAAGTTCAGAGGTTTCTAAAACACAGGTTGATGAGAGGGAAAATTGACTAATTAGCATGAATGTTTCCATATTTCCTGAGTTTCATTCACCATTAAGCTTCTTGACTTAAGCAGTAGTTGAATTACACTGACACGAGCTGTTTAGACAGCCTGATGCATCACGGCTCAGCTGAACTGCCTCAAACTACCAGACATCAAACACTGAACGGCCTCGGCCCCGTGAAAGAGCCGAGGTCCGGCAGGCGGCAGCGATTCCCCCGAAAAACGCTGTTATTAATAAATTATCTCAGCTGGACTCGAGCCAAAATCCATTCCTGTCTATTTGCCTAAAGAGTCGGCAAAGTATCTTCCTGAGCAGCGGACCCGCGTGAAAACGGTTTATTATACAAAAATGTAATCGAAGAGTGAGCTAAGCACAGAGAGATTCATCGTGAGAGACGAGAATCCTCCTGTGGTCCGACTGAAAGTGAAGCCTGAAGAAATACATGTGAAATATGAAACAACCGAGCGTCGTCTGAACTTTCAGAGCAAGAAAGTGTCAAGACACGAAACTAAAAAGATCCTCGAGCCTCTGTGGATGATCTCAAAGCAGATGAGTTCATTTCTATAATTTTATTTGAGCTTTGCCTCAAACCTATTCAGTTAATGTTCTCAAGGGGCTGTCAGAGATATACACACACACACACACACACACACACACACACACACACACACCACACATATATATATATCACAATGACCAGCATTTTTTGGGGGTCGATGCAAATACCAATACTTCAATATTTCTGATACTAATATATATGTCAATATATACAATTAAATAAAATGATTGTCATTATGAAACCCTCGTGACAAAGAAATACAATTGAGGTTTGATATTTTACAGTTTTAACCATAACCTTTATTATAAATAACTATGAATAAGATTTAAACACATACAAACAAATATATAGAAACTGAATGAGTTATTTTTTTTAACTTTAATTCAAACATAAATGTCGATACTGACATGAATTACTCATATCGGCCAAATTAATGTGGATCTGATCAATTTACCATTTCAATACACGAGTAGAAAACAATGTCCCAAAAATATTAAATTATCTAAAACCTGTTTAACATGTATTTGGATATTATGAGCAAAAAATGTGAAGTTACACTCTCAGATCAGTGCAGTGTGTTTTTAATTTGTGTATCACATGACCTGGTCGTTTGTGAGACGGTGAAAAGACACTTTATGAGTTTGATTTATTTGAAACTTTCCCTTTTAACGTCCAGCTCACTGGGTCGACTCTGGACTGTGGGGGGGCCACATGGAGCCGACATGCACAAAAGATCTCCGGATAATTGAATCACTGAGCCTCTGCACGCAAGAAGGCATTCCACCACGCACACACACACACACACACACACGCAGACGTTTGCATAACAGTTGTGTCACTTTCCTTCTCTGTCTGTTTCTGTCTCGTGTCCGACAGAGCAGACAAGACCACCTGTTTATTGTGTAAACTGCTGTGACTGAGGCAGACAGACTAACAGGTGCTGTCTTGATGTGTGTGTTTGTGTGTGTGTGTGTGTGTGCGTGTTGTTGTTGTTGTCCGGCTGTGGATGTGTTCATCTCCTGGGCTCAGCACTTCTAAAGCCCTGCTTCACATGCACATCCCTAATAATCGCCCATCAGCCGTGCCCACCCAAAATCTGCTGCTACCGTGGCTCACCGATACACAACCTGTATAAGTGTGTGTTTGTGTGTGTGTGTGTGTGTGTGTAAAAGGCAGACACTAAACAACTGGGATGATAAACAGGGAGAGACTGTGAGTGTGTGTGTGTGTCTCTGCACAAATAAACAGCAGTGCAACCAAAAGGGTTTCCACAGTCAGGGTCGTCCCGACTGCTGAGACGGAAAATCAGCAGCACAGCCGGAGTTTACAGAGAAAACCAAGAAGCAACGACCAGAGAATCTGATCTGAAGACAGTGTTCAATCAACCTTTCAAACACTTTACTGGATCGATGCAACTTTCACCTAATGACATTTATTGATAGATAAATCAATCAAGAAGGACAAAAGCTGAAAATCTGACATTAGATAACTATTTTCCTATTTCTAAAACAAGCCCTCTGTTAATCAGATAAAGGGACACGAGATTTTGATAACCGAAATAGACCTGGCTATTACGGGGGGGGGGGGTGTCCAATGAGGAATACCATACAACCACAACATCCCCAATAAATCCTCTGTCTCATGTCTCATGTCACTCTCATCTCTCATCTCTGCTTATATCATCTGTATCTATAGAACAAAAGGCAAAATGGCAAAATCAAACAATCACTAAATCTTTATATCCTGCTCCAGTTATTCAAAAACCAGTCGCCAACCAGCAAACAACTTATTTGCAGGTAAATTGAAAGACGTTTAGTTTGCTAATAAACGTTGGATCAGCTGATAGTTGTCTTCTGGTAAAACTGCTTTTACATCCATTCTTAAAATGTTTTTTAAAAAAGCTTTCAACTGTGTTTACTTCATTTATTTTATTGCTTTTTATTGTTGTATAAAATAAATAAATGTTAATAAAATAAAATGTGATAAAAAATTAAGATTATTATTGTTTTCATTGCATTTCATATAGAACCCATTTAACAGGGAAATAGAATCGTTGGAAAGTTGCCTTCAGCCTGATTGGAACTGGGACATCTAGTCGACCTTTTCACGTATGAATCAGAGCGAATAAGAGATTTCTGACAAAACGCAAGATACAGTCCACAAATGTCACATTTGACTGGGACAAAAATAAAAAAAGACTTCTATTCACACACACACACACACACACACACACACACACACACACACACACACACACACACACACACACACACACACACACACACACACACACACACACACACACGCACACACACACACAGAGTCTCCCAAAGGATGCTGGCAAGTAGGACACTGACTCCTCTGGTTTCTCCCTCCAGAGTGTGCACACTTATCGTGGCACACTAAAAAAAGAAACTGCTGTTATAGACTGGAACTCAAATACCCCTTCAAACTCCACACGCCCACGTGATTCACACCGCGAGCGCGGCGTCGTGGAACGGTGACACGGCCGTCACCTTCGCCGAAAAAAAACCAAATCATTGTGTTACCTAATGTGTGTTACCTTGTGCGTCTAGAGAGCAGGAGACCTTTGTGTTGTTTCTGAAGAGAAAAGGAAAGACCGCCGGCTATGCAAGCTCAGCGAATCTCCTGACAGCGAACGTGGGAGCTGAAGTGCTTGCGGTGGTATTTTTATTAGGCAGGAGGTTGAATACTAGTCACCTGTAGTTCAACGGAGGGCTAACACGTAGTTACGTTACAAAGCATCGCTGAACCCCCCACGGCTGAGTGCAGACCGTACTGTACGACTACTGTGTGAGTCACAGGCTGTGTTAGAGTAACACAATGAAACCTGGCAGGGCAGTGCTGCTGCTGAGTAATCTGTGTGGAGATGATCACTGATGTGTAGACGTGTTTTCTAACACTTCACTTTTCTCTTTTAGCATCAAACACCCCTGAGGAAAAAACGCACTAAGCTGTCATTTTGAATTGTCAGCTCTACTACAGCACTAAGTTAAACTCAACACAAAAGCAACACAACAAGAAGCCATTCTAGATCTCACTGGTAAAATCTTCAACAAGATTCCCTGTGTGCACTTTGCAGCTGGTTTCGAATCCACGTGATAACTAACATCAATGTTTGCCATCCAAGACTGTGATGTGAAGAAAATGCATTTCTTCTAAACTCAAAAGCTCAATGTGTTCTAAAGTCTGTATTAACTTGTTGTGCGATAATGTGATGCAGCTGAACGCTTCCCAGTGAAGTGAGGCTCTGAACCTGTAGGACAGGTTGTGTAACAGTAAAAAGCTTCTACCAGTAGATACACACGACTGGGGCCGGCTGCCCCCAGTGGGTCCAGGTGAGGTAAGAGCTCCGCTGTGCACTCGCTCCTGTATCACACCTCCATCCTCCGATATGAGCCAGAGAACCCCCCCCCCCCCCCCCCCCCCCCCCCCCCCCCCCCAGCTGAGAGAAACAGCTGAGTCACATGACGCCTCCCATCACGTGCCTCTAATTAAAAGGAGAAAAAACAATTTGGTGGAAGCTTTAATCCAAAGAGCCTGACAGCACCGCGGGCACTTACACTTTTAGCCCTGTGTGGGGGGACTGAACCGCTGACCCCAACAGTGTTGGTGTCAGAGATAAACCCATTGAAGTACGCGATATTAATAATTCACATAGAGCTGCAACGTTTTCTCCTTTAGAAGTGTCGGTGCCGCACGCAGCCTCTTGAGCCGGAGGACGAACCCTGTGAAGGCATTCGAGGTGTTTGATCCTCCGAGGTTTCTCACGGAGACGGAGAAGAAAACATTGTCTGTGGTTGTGTGATAGAAGCAGCAGCTGTGTTGGTCTGTTGTTGTCTCGTTATGAGCGAACACCACACGCCTGACGGGGAATCCTGTCTGTCAGTGTCATCTGATTTCAGCCGTCTGGGCTCTTTTCTACTGTAACTGTAACTATACACAGACACGGCAGCAACAGGTGAACCATCGCTTGACGCTTCTCTCAAGAGATAAATGAGCAGGGATGTTATTCTTGTTTGATGATGTTTCAACTTCTCAAATAATCGTCAATTAAAACCAGAAAACCAACAGATTTTCATGAATTTCTTTCGTGTTATTGTTTAACAATGTTTCTTTTGGTCTAAATTCACGAGTTGTTGTTAAAAGCCTCAGTTTGTCTTCTAGTCAGCAGGATTACATCTACTGGAGGGATTAATCTACTGGAGGGATTACACCTGGTGGAAGGATTACACCTGGTGGAGGGATTACACCTGGTGGAGGGATTACACCTGGTGGAGGGATTACACCTGGTGGAAGGATGTGTTGTGGGTCGGAGAAGAACCGGTGACGTTCTGGTGCGGATTTGGATCAGGAGGTGGATCCAGGAATTTCTTTTCACTTTCTTTAACATTTTCACTGATTCCTCAGATAATAATTTATTGATCTCGATGAAAATACTCAGCTTTGCTAAGGGGGCTGATCTCGTGAATATATATTTGTGGTTTCATCCGGGGACTGTTGGGCCTTGGTGGAGACCTTTGAAACATTGTGGATTAAATAAGGATAATAAAATTAGATTTAGTAATTTTTTCTCATGTACTGAAATCCTCTCTCTCTCTCTCTGTCTCTGCCTCTTTAGCTCGTTTCCGGATCTCAGCTGCTTGAGGACCACGCCGAGGTCTCCTGCTGACCTGGAGTCTGCGAGGTGGACATCTCTGCACTTGGACCGTGTGCTGTCTTCTCCAAGGAAGACGTGCAGCCCTCGGCCAGCTGTCCCCTGCAGGATCTGGGTAGCTTGTTGCTCTGCCTGCTCACCCCACACTGACAGGCTCTACTTTCCTCAGATATAAATAGATAACGATGCTAACAGATGCACCAGCCCCTGTCTATCTTATCTGCGCTCACGCACACATATATGCACACATACACTGTTACCCACCTATTCTTACACCCAGAACATTCTGGAAGTAATATGAAAGAGATTAGACGAGAGACAACGATGAGCATTCTGCAGAGAGGGAAAATGTGGCCGTGTGATGTGGGTTAACGACCCGGGGATTAAAGAAATCAATTAACAAGTTTGAGGCGAGCAGCTAATAAGCGGGTCATGGTGCATTCAGGACCCTGCAAAAATAGTCAACTATATACAGAAGCGGATCTTGGCTCTGAAAACTGCAACTTCAGATTAGACTGAAATATCCGATGCCAGACGAGCGAATGTGACAGAAGTGAAGACGGAGGGAGACCAGGGGGAAACTGGACCAGCAGCGAAGTTGTAGGTCGAGAGTAAAGAGAATTAAAACGAGGAAATAAAACAAATAATCTCATTTCCTTTTCTCCGTGTCCTCTCCAGCGGCCGGTGCAGGTTGGCCCTCCCGAAAAGGAAAGTGAGCAGGACTCACCGTTCGCAGGAACTGGATCTCCTCCTCTCCCTCTCCCCCTTCTGCCATCCTTCGCTCAGGGTTATTCGCAGCTCCTCAGGAAAAAAGAGAAAATCCTTTATGTTTTTCTCTCTCTCTCTTCAGGATTTGGATCGTTTAGTGGGTTTTTTTTGTGGATAAATCTCCTTTGCTACGTCCCCTCCCTCTCTCTCCCCCGTCCTTTCTTGTTTCTGTACCCCCCTCTCTCTCTCTCTCTCTCCCTCTCTCTCTCAGTGTCTCTCGCTCTCGGTGCTGGTGTGTGTGTGGGTGTGCTGGAGGACAGCGTGAGTCCTGTGGCTCTCACGCTGCTGTGAGAGAGAGTGACGGGAGGTGAGGCCGGGCTCCTCTCTCGCCTCGCATCCCCCCCCCCCCCCCCCCCCGACCGCAGATGAGGGAGGGAGGGAGGGAGGGATGGTGGGTGAAGGAGGGAGGGAGGGGCGGGCAGGCACCTTGTTACACATTTACACCGCTCCCCATCCCACTGTGCCGCCATGTTTGTAGAAGTGGGCCACTCCTTCACACAAGCTGTCCCCCCCCTTCCAACACACACACACACACACACACAAACCTCCCTCCCTTCCTCCCTCATGTCTGAGGCTATAAAAGGAAAGAGGGGGTGAGGACTAGTCTTTGAGGAGCGTACAGTAAGAACACACACACACACCACACACACACACACACACACACACACACACCTTCACACCTCAAAGTGAATAAGTCCGCTGCACTCTTCCTTAAAGCCTCTGGAATCAGGGGTGCAAGTGTATCAACGCGGCTCTGACCTGGAACGAGCTCACCGGGAATCTGAGACGTCACCTGACACCCAGCTGCTCAGGAGGAACCACAACACGGAGGATCCACACAAAACGCTGCGCACCACAACACAACTCCCGAGGAAGCACAGAGTTTACAACACAGCCGGTTATGTCGGTGGTTATTGACAAATCTATTATATAACCCTGACAGCAGCTACTTCTCCAACTTTAAAACCAGAAAGACAAAAGCAGTAAAAATAGAAAACTGTCAAGATAGAATAAGTCAGATCCCTACGTTGTGTCCTCGGGCTTCTTACAGTACGATGTGGGATCAACGGTTAATAACAGGATTTGTTTTTACAATATGTTTCAGAGAAAAGCAGCAAAACGTTGGGAACCAGATGATGTTTGGCTCCTTCTGTTTTGTTAATATTAGAACTGTTGATTGTTAAAGTCCTCCAGTAGCTCAGAGGCTGGAATGGGCTTCGACTTGAGTTTCAGCTCGGGGCCCCGATGTTCTGTCCAAACCAAACCGAGTCCGAGAGAAAACTACCGGAGCCGGAACAGAACCCGAGCCCCATGAGTTCCCCGATTCCACAGGCATGTGCAGTGTAAAGAAAATCAAGTAGAGAGTCCAGCCAACGTGACTGAACCCCACCCGAAGTCGACGGTTACAAACCCAATGGGCTTGGTGCCCATGGGCTCGGGTACCCTCCCTCCTCCTTCACTGCAGGTGAGGGCAGGGAGACGAAATGAGGGCAGGTAAGTGGAGTTACCCATTCAGGGCCCGAAGAGGAAGTTCTTCATGATAAACCATTTAACTGTGCAAGTTTGAGGAACACAGGAGATTGAATGAAGCACAAACAAGCAGCTGTGGAAGTTACAGTTCGAGTTCTCCCCTAATTGATCGGATAATCTTAACTTAATAACTTTATCCTGAAGTCGCTGAACATCTGTGTGATCAGAGAGAAGCTTTGGGCCGTGGACGCTCAAGATCTTTTCTCACAGTCCAATCAATAATGCAGGGGGGGGGGGGGTGCTTTGCAGAGACATGATGTCAGGTTTTTAATTAACTCTGTGCACCTTCACACTTTGCCATTACAGTTCTGGTTTTATGCCTCGGTGTTAGCAGAGGTCCTCGCGGCACCGGAGACAGTAACAAATCACCGCCCTGTTACTTTTAACAACCTCGTCCCTTCACTGTAGAAATATCACTGACCAACGGCCCCCGGGGCTGTGTCTGTGCTGCGTCTGTTGTCTGTGTCGTGTGTGTGTTAATGACCGGACGTGGATCCAAACAGGGTCGTTGAGCCACTTCAACAAATGATGATGAACGCTATTACTGCTCAACACGATGTGCAATATCGCTCTTTCGTGATCATGTCCTGTGTGTGCAATATTAAAATATCTTTACTTCCGTTATTATCACGTAAAGTATTAAAACTAATTTAATGTGCAATACTTAGTTCTCCTTTTTCATTTACGCTGATTCTGTTTCTATTCTCATTTTAGTATTTATTTCTTTGTTATTGTAACTTTGGAGTAAGATCCGGCAAAATCATTTCCTCCGGGATGAATACAATGTGATCTTGTCTCCTTTAATCAATTATCATTATTTTTAAAATATAAAGATGACGAATCAACAGAAGAACTGTTTTTCTCACTTATCGTTTTTTTATTTTTTATTTTGCTCAATGACCGTTAATCGAGTTCAGCTTCACAAAAGTACGATTTGCATGTGACGCTGAATTATCTCCTTCTAATATACTTTTGAATTCAATATCTCTGAAGCAATTTGAAGATGACGCCTTGAGCATGAGAAACTAAATTAACCCTCACACCTTAAGAATAATACTAATTTCCTAGAATTTGCTAAAACGTCCTGGATATTAGGAGGAGTCCATCCCAGCCTGAACAGAACCCCCTCTCCTCCTTCAGTCCAGAGACACACACACACACACACACACACACACACACACACACACACACACACACACACACACACACACACACACACACACACACACACACACACACACACACACACACACACACACACACACACACACACACACACACACACACACACACACACACATTATAATAACCAGTGCATCAGATTGATGCTGCAGCTTCTCTCCTCCTGACTCCTGGTGCATCCATGGAGGACACCGGTGGATCTGCAGGAGTGTCCGGGCAGGGCACACCCCTCCCGGACACATCAATCGGCGGGGATGCACCAGACTGGGAAGCCGGGAACACACACACACACACACACACACACACACACACACACCTACACACACGGTGACGACCCTCCACCACCATTCTTACCTCCACAGGCTCCATCTGGCGTCCGTCACCATCCTTCATCCATCTCCCTCTGCAGGTGACGCGGGGCCGGGACGCTGCTCGCCCGGATACAGCAACTCCGAGCAGCCGGTGAGTGAGGAAGGAGGAGGAGGAGGAGGAAGAGGAGGAGGAGGAGGAAGAGGAGGTGATCACAGCCGCTGACGAGCAGAACTGACAGGGATTCTGGGAGTTCGAGTCCAGGCTCGCGAGTGACCCGCTGCTGCCTGTCACAGCTGCAGTAGCGACGCCGCGCCTGAAGATGGCGACATTGCAGAGAAAGTTGTGGCCAGTGACCCTGGTTTCCAAAAGTGGCAAAAGAATGAGAGAAGTACGGAGGCCGAGAGATGTCCACGCGTGAGATGAGGGAAAAAACATGCAAATCAGGAAAAACACGTGGAAATGCAGAAAACAACTTCCCCCAAGAAAAGCGATGAACGTGTCTGTAGTTCAGTGTTTTGTGACGTTTAATCACCACTGACGAGAAGCTGACCTCGTTAACTTCACGAAGCGTCGAACTACAGACGCGTTCGACACTTATCTGGGTCCCTGGAAACATTTGCGTTGTCGTTTACACTATTTGCAACTTGTTTCTTCTTTTGCACGTGTCGTCAAACCGATGAAGTCGTTTAATTAATTTGTGTGTTATTCTCTATTTCCGTGTGTTTTCTCAATTCATCCCGGTTGAATAAAGGTAAGTCTGGATTCATTGTCTTGTAAAGTAAATTATTCTCGTTCCTTAAATCTTAAATAATAACTTAAATCAAATTATTTAAAGGGCTGATACAAGATGTACGGTGGCTCTCAAAATACTGTGACGCTAACGCTAGCTTTATGCTAATTCCTTTGCTAGCGGGTTAACGGTGAAAACGATTTATGAACTTTTCACATATAACAAATAATCAAATTCCTTAACGATATATATTAAGTATGTTATTCATATGTTACAGCTTCTTTTCAAAACCGTCGATTTAATTAACTTCCGGTTTTACAAGAAATAAAAGCGTCATAGCAAAATGCAATCTGTTAACAGCATTAACGATTTGAATTAAGTTCATGATCTTATTGAATTAATGATCTTATTAAGTAAATAATAACATATCGTGGAGTTTAAGGCTCACGGCCGAGGTTAATTCTCTTTATTTCATTATCTTTTCTATTTGTTTTCTTTAGATTTACCGGCTGGAAACATTCATTGCAACTTTTCCTGTTTCAAAGAGCTGTTTCCTAAGATTACAGTCAGATTACCACATTGCTCGTTTCTTAATTCATCGTTCACATGTTTCAGTCGCTCACTGATCGTCTTTCTAATGCAAATCCAGATGCATTTTTCTTTTTCTTTTTTCCCGGGACTTAGCATGCAGGGTCCGCAGGAGCCCTGTGCCTCGGTGCGTCGCTCCCCTGCTTCTGAATGCCATATCACCCACTCTCCCTGCCAGCCAGTCAGCTTCCTGCTGCAAAGAAGCCACCTCTGCAGACTCGGGGACATTAATGTCCCCTGTTTGATCGCCTCTTCCTCTCGGTGCGTCAAAACAAGGATGCCTTTGAGTCTCCCTGTCCAGCTGCACAGGCACATTCACAAGCACAGACACTACCTCCCTGTGTAATCACTCGCCACCCTGAGAAATGACAGAGGGGGTGACGAGAAAGAAGAAAAGGACGAGACCAGGATGATATATACGTGATGTGGGAGACACTGGGTCAACAGATCTTTTGCAGGGAGATAGAAAAATGATTTCTTTTCAGGATGCTTTTGCCAAGTTCATACGATGCTCCAGAAAACAAAAAGTGACATCGAGGTGTGGCTCTTTTTTCTTTGCCTCTTACAAATAACCGCAGTTGTCACTTCCTGGAGTGAACTGATGGTGCTCAGTTGATTGCTCATCACCATCTCTCTCTTAACTCTCCTCCTCCTTCCTCTGCTGGTACTGCATTTCACTGTTCTCTCTCTCTCTCTCTCTCTCTGACTCTCTCTCTCTCCCCTCCCTCTTGTGCACACATTCACACACACACACACACACACAACACACACACACACACGCACACACACAGAAACTAATGTGAGTTCCCCTATCTGTCAGAGCCAGTTCCTCCATTTAAGATGCTGACTTGTTTATGTTGCAGGGACAAGTGGAGGACTTTCGCTCGCTCTTGCACTTTACTTTGAAGCTTGTGTTTCAGGGTTAACTCGTCGGCTTTGTCGCCGGCGGAGGGAGCGTGGAGTCTGTTCTGCTGCTGATTTGTGGTTGACAGATATCTGCCGATAGCTGAGAGAGTGTGGCTGACTGACTCACTGAGCGGTTTGATAAGCAGGGCTGAGGCAGGGGAGTTCAGTTCAGTCGATGACAGGTCGGTGGGCAGGCCTCACCCCCAGCAGCTCTCTGTCCTGCTGTCCGTGGGCATATAAACACATAAAGGACACAGACGAGGAGGAGGAGGAGGAGTAGGGTCAACCATGGAGCTGTAGGGACACACACGCTCAGATGCCCGTGCGGATCACCAGTGCAGGAGGAGTGCCGCTGAGGAGAAGAGCTCTGCAATGAACAAGACCAAGAGGTAATTAAAAAAAAAATAGAAGAGGGTGCATCAGAACTGAGAGTCTGGTGCGCTCCACCACTCGCTGCTCAGTTTGAGTATGTGTCAGCAGCGAGCGTTTCATGTGCAGCAGAGACGTGTGAACCCTGAGGTTATCGTTATCCGTGGTTTCTGCAAAGGCTCTCGAGCAAGTGGAAGAGAAACTGTGGCATTCACTATTGTATCTGCAACTTTGTGTGTGTGTGTGTGTTTTTATGCAATTTCATTTGAATGTGCAAAGTTTGCAGTTGCAGAAAAGAGACTCTGTGATGAAGAGAAACGCTGCGGACACTTATCACCTCACACACACACCACACACACACACACACACACAGAGTAATAGCTGAAGTCTTGACCTGCATATCAGTGAGGCTATCAACTTCTCAAATTATTTGTGTGTACTGCACACAAGCGAGCCCTGACTGACATTCAACAGTTGTGCGTTCCTGTTGAGCGCCGCCTGCTCACCTTTCCATGGAACCGTGTTCTGCTTTTCTGTTCTGTCCAGCTTCTCCTCGTTTACACGTCAGACATGTTCTTACTTATCTGTATTTTTTTGCATTTGATCTTCGCTGCTCCTGAAAAGCAGCCAGCTTTTTGTTAGTTGTGTGTTTTCACAGGTACTTTCTCTGCTGCTGTCGTTGTGACCGCAGCTCTTATCAGATTACCTGGAATCAGAGGACTGATGTGTTTTGAATGTTAAGGTGGACGAGCTACCAGGTGATGGAGCTACCTGTGTTTGAGGCGGACTGATGGAGTCGCCGCAGTAGAGAGAGGTTATCTTAAATCAGTAGTAAAGAAATAACACGTGATGCCAAGATTGGTCTCTGATAAGTTGTGCAAATGATTAAAACCAATGCGAGGACACAGAAATTACAGGAAAAGAATAAATTATAATAATAATTGAAATAGTAAATAAATGAATTAGACTTGAAAGAAACCAGAAAGGGGAGAAAGATGAAGTTGACATAAATAAAACCGTAATGAGCGTGTGATGAACGTGTGTGTGTGTGGTTTAGGTATTGCTTCATTCGTGGGGACTGAAATCTGGTTACTCATTATTGAGATAAAAAAACAAGACGTCATAACATAAGTCATTACATTTTAAGTGAAGGATAAGAGTTATGAGTTTTAGTTTCTTCTTTGGAACCGTTAGCAGCATTAACACTGACCTAGTGAGGAGCAGCAGACCTGTTGGGGACCAGACTCTGGTCCTGATGAGGCAAAGCGTTTTGAGGTCCTGAGGTCCTGGTTAAGGTTAGTGGTGAGATGGGAATTGTGGGTATAGGTTAAGGTTAGGAATGAATTGGTCATGGTTAAGGTTAGGGATAAGGTTTTGGTTAGGCTGTCTACAATGAATGGAAGTCGATGCAGAGTCTAATAAGGACAGCTGCACAAACCCGTGTGTGTGTGTGTGTGTGTGTGCACAGGTAGATTCATGGAATAATCAGAAAGCTTTAACCCCCACGTGTCAGGTCAGGCTCTCAAACACAGGACTCTTGTTTATTTGCTGTAGATTATCAACAATGGTTGATTTATGTAATGTACTGATTGAATAACTTGTGGCAGCAGATGATGCAGAAGGGAACAAGTACGCAGGTTGTGAGAGAGCGAAGAGCAAAAGAGGAAAAGAGCAGCTCACAAGCCAGGCCTTCAAAGGGCCCTGGCTTCAATTAATCAATTAAGGAAAGAAAGAGAGGAATTTGCATATCCCCCCGCCAGTGTGAGAGCGAGAGAGGGAACAGGGGGGGGAGGGAGGAGGAGGAGGAGGGGGAGGAGGCTGGGGGAAGTGGATCTGTGGCCAGGAGTCCTGACACGGATGAGAAGGGGAGTGAGAGGGGTATTTCCAAAGAGGAAAAAAAGGAGAAGCTGTTTCCTGAATGGCTTGAATAGAGCGCGGATGAAGGAAGAAGGGAAAAAGGGGGTGAAGGAGAAGGAGGAGTCAGGAGGGAGAAGGAGGAGGAGTCGGATGTCTTCTTCATGCAAAATCTGTAATATGATGGACCCACCCCCGAGTTCAGTCATTGTCGTGGACGTACTGTTAAATAAAGAAGGGCAATTCTCATATCCACCCACGTTGGGTTTCTGTTCTGACTCTTTGGAAAAGCTGGATGCAAATGTCCAAACAGTAACTACAGTTGTCCTCCCTCTCAGATTTGCATGAAGTCCACTACATCAGGCAGATTATTCACCACCAGCCGGCAGTTGGTCTCTTCAGCAGGGCCCGGCTGCTTCCACAGAAAAGAGCTTGCGGCGTGGCGTGTGTTACCTGCTCAGCACTTTGGGGGGAAACTCCCTCACAGACGTCACGACATCAATAACGTTTCCCCAACGGCACTTCTGTTTTGTAGTAGCGCTCGTGTCTCCTCGTGTCGACGGACAGAGACGGATTCACTCTGAGTCACACAGAGAGACGTCAGGTCGCAAAGGGCACGGAGATAACAAGTCAGAGATTGAACCTTTATTTGAGTTTACTCACCACATTGGTTTTACACTTATATTGTACGTGTATTTTACAGCCTGCAATAGATGAGTCAGAAACATAGGATATAGGCTTTTCTTTTATTACAATTTATTGATATTACTCATTTAAAAGTTAAGTAGATGACTCAATAATATTTAATAATAAAAAAGGTTCATTTGAAGCAGTTAAGAGCATTAAGGGATAAATGTTTGCCTCCAGAGTTGCAGATTGTAGGTTCAAGTCCCAGCTGAGGTCCATCTATCTATTAGGGCCGCAGGGGGGCCCGGCGCAGAAACCCCCCCCCACAGGGAGAACATGCAACGTTCACATAGAAAGAACTCGGCCGCCACTGTACCTAAACCTGCCTCTGGAGCTGGTGAGCATAGGTTCAGTCCCACCGTGGTTATGTGTGTATGCTTTATACTTAATCCCCCTTTTTAATTACAGAAAATGGTTTATTTGAATGAAGGAGATTTATTTAATGGTCTTCTGAGCGTAAAGGCTCATATTCCCAACGAACTCACAGATTTTTTAAATTTCTTTTGTATTCCATAATCTCAAATCTCAAATTACCCTGAACAGCAAACCACTATGATGTGGGTCTAAGGATAAAGAGATAAACCGAACCCTTCGGTTTCTCTCAAAGCGCAGACGTCACAGAATGTGGTGAGAGGTTTGAGTTCTTCACTGGAATCCGTTGCAGAAGTGCATCAGGTCTGTGACGAACCCAGTCACCTTTGTTATGCTCTCGTTCGGCTTCTCCCTCTGAGGTGTGCATGTGTTTGTGTTGTGGGGCCTCACCTATCCTAAAATAAAACAGGTGGCGCTGGTACACGCTGTGCTGCTGCGTGCTGGTGTTTTGATTTCAGCGGCCAGTCGGTGTAATGAGGCGAGGAGGTGGAGGGGGGGGGGTTGTCGCCCTGCAGGTTTCCAAACCCGCCACTTGGGGCTGGACGACCAGGACCAGGAGAGATTGGGGTCGTCACTGTGCGGGCATGACTGAAAAGATCAACGTGTGCTGTGGTGAGCACGTACAGGCAGGAGAGCAGTGAATGTCCCCCTGTGCACCGGTATGAAAGTGTGCATCCATGAGTGTCCATTCATGTGTCGTGCATGAAGCCAACCTCGCATTTCTGTGTGTGTGTGTGTGTGTGTGCAATGTGGATGCGTGTGTACGTTGAGCTTTGCGTTGTGTGTTGCGTGCTCAAACAATAGAGGTTAAGAGAAGGGGATGTAAGTCTGGTCATTCAGGGAACTTGTCACCAGTTCTCTGAACTCACAGTGTTTCCTGGTAATGTCATCACATTCGCTGCAGAACACACACCAGCACACTTTTTCCAGGTTGCATGCTATGTAAATTTTTATATTTTGGGTATGAAATCAAAACGTGCAGTGACGCAATGTAAAGATTTAGCTCCTTTTTGAGGAGACCTGGCCGGAGGAACCCGGGATCACACCGCTCCCTCGACTCTTTCACCAAACTGGAGCAGTTTAAGTGTCAAAAAGTTTGAGAGGCGTCAGTTACTGGATATTGTGTAATAGAGTCAGACGTTGCTAAACTGAGCCCTCGATCTGAAGAGGAAGCATTGATCGCATCATGAAACACAGGAGTCTCCTTTGACTCGATTTGAAAACCCCTTTCAAAAAGTGAGTCTGTGGTAACTCTGCAGAAACAACGTGTTGCTCATCGCCGTCTGGGATCGAACTTTCTTTGGCACCGACCGCACCGTCGGTCCACCGTCACCGCAAAGGTCTGAACTCACTGCCACTCTGCTTCAGCATTCATTCATTCATTTTTTTATTTTATTCTGAAAATACGTTGTCCAGTTTATCCAGACCGTTGCCTTCCGTCTCCTCCACAACACCCCCCCCACACCCCCCCGTTGCCATGGGTGACACAAACTGTGATGCATTGTGTGAAACCACATCTGGTTTCCTGAGGAACCTGAAGAATTACAGTGACTTGCACATTAGTGTTGCTGTAGATGTGTGACCTCATTAGAATGTGATGTAATATTGTACTTTTCCAGCCTGACAGTCAGTTTTTCAGAGAGTCCTGCAGCTACACTTTGCTGTGCGTTCGCTCTCAGCTCTCAAAGTTGTCACCTGCATTTAAAAAACACACTTGAGAAGCTAAGCTGTGTTGCCAGGTCGATGCACGAGTTACAGTTGTCATCATATTTATTTATTTACCTCATTAGTCGTCATATGTGTATCGTGAAAGAGGATGAAAAAGCCCATCCAACATTTAACCCTGTGCCCTTTTAATCAACTGTTCCACCGTTGTTACCTCTGCCAAGGAGACGTTTTATATCCTGTCCATTTGTTTGTGGGTTTGTTTGTATGTTTGTAGTTTTATAAGCAAGGTTACACAAAAACAACGGATTTCCACATGTGGGCGAAGGAAGAATCTGTGAAGTTTTGGTCTTACCTGATAAACGTGCAGATCAAGGATAATAATATTCTAAAATAGGGCATTTCTCAGCATTAATCTTATCTTCTCGGGGAATGATGCATGGATTTGTATGAAAATGATTTAGGGATATTCAGGTAAATTACATCTATGAATGTCTGCACTTTGAATCGTCTTGATGGAATTTGATGTTACGAGGTACGTGATCTACCGAGTGCCACGCGTGATCTGTGGCGTCTTCAGGTAGAGACACAGAACGCTGTGGAGCTGTTTGCAGTGTCTGTGCACGATCGAGCTGCAGCACTCGAGCACAAGCTTATCAGATCTGAAGAACTGCATCTCCTCAGATGGTGACCTGCACTAACTCACCACACTCTGCTCTACTTATTTCAAGGCTTCTAAAACTCTGTCTCTGTGTCTGTCTGCCTCTCTCACACTCTCCCCTGTCTGTCTCTCTCTCTCTCTCAGGAAATCCAGCGACAGCCCTGCTGTGCTGAAGAGCAGGAAACTGGTCCAGCGGAGGAGGAACACATGTCCCAGTCCTCAGGACATCAGCCGGGCCCTGCAGAGCCCCAGCTCCCCTTCCATCTCCAGCGCTGCCAGCCTGGATGAGCTCATACAGCGCTGCCTGAACTGCTTTGGTCAGTGTCTGCCTCATGCGTTTGCATGTGTTCCCAAAGTTTGTGTCATGTGTCTTCACTCTTTATCAACCAGGTTATATAAATGAGGGACGAGGAGGGAGAGTAAGGGGGTAACACAGGGTGAGAGAGACTGACAAGGAGGGAGAGAGAGGGAGGGAGGGAGGGAGGGAGGGAGCGAGGGAAACAAAGACCAGTCTCATACAATCAAGCTTTGTTCTGTTGGGCTGCAGAGGCCAACTAGCTATTCCCATGCACTGTTAAACTATTTGAGTCTCTCTCTCCTCTCTCCCTCTGTTTCTGAAGTCTCAGCCCTCTTCATTTGTCACTTCACCCAAATCACAAAAACATGCCTAGGTGTCCCCTGGCATCCAGAGCGTTTGTCATTTACCGCTGAGGGAAAAAAACTCCTCAGCAACTTGTCTGAACACAAATTTATATCCGGGTTTGTCGTCAAAGGTAAAAATAATAATGAACACAAGAGATGCACAAATATATAAATATCTGAATGTCAACATGACACTTGGAGGAAGTGTTCGTTCTAAATTGATCCTGAAAGTAATGTCAACAAGGCATTTACATGAAAACCCAACACACAGTGTTACGTGTTTAAAGCAGATCTCATGCATGAACATGTTTCATTTAATAGAGAGAGAGAGACACGCTTACGTGAATATGAAAAGTATATTGACGGAGGATAAACGCCGCGTCAGTCAGGTTAACCCTGAGCAGTGACGCCCACGCGACTGTCAGTCTTATTTTTGGCCTTTGTTCCCTTTTAGCAGCAACTTAAATGAAACGCCGTGAGAGACAATGACATAATGTGTGATGAGAAGATTTAAAATTAGATGCGTATTTGTTTCATGTTTCATTTGTTGGGGGTTAAACACGCTTGACTTTGACAAACAGCTGTATCATAGTGTTTTCAGTTTAATGCTAATAAGAAAACATTGGGTTGAAAAGAGGGATCAAATACAGAGAAACGTTCCTTTCACAGAAAGAGCTGTGGATGTTTTCTTCTTGTTTATTAAAGTCGTGTGTACCTGGTCCAGTAAAGTGAACAGGAGGGAACCACAGTGCAGGTTGTCGTTGTGTCTCTGAGTGAACAGACACACACAGTCACACCTGAGCTGCTCGTCTTCAAACGAGGACGAAGCATCTGAAGAAAACTCGTTCTGGAATCTGAAACTGAAGTGAACTGAGCTGAGCCGGCTGCCTAATGAGGCCCGGCGCGGCGCCTTCCCTCTTGTTGTTGTTTGGAAGCCCGGTAATCCTCGTGGTGTGACGTGCTGCCGTGTTTCTCCTGCAGATTCCGAGGGGAAGCTGTCCAGCCCCAGAGGGTCACAGCTCGTCCACGTGACGCTGATGATGCACAGTTGGGTCGTTCCATCTCAGACCTTCGCCCAGAAACTTCTCGCCCTATATCCTCCGCTGTCGCTCGGTGCCGCGCGCCGGGCCAACCGGTGCACTGCTCCCAATCACATGTCATTAATCAGATCAGAAAACAGACATGGCTTTGTTTCGCCCTCCTGGACGCCAGAGCAGATTTGAAGTATATATCCCTGCTGGTGTTTGGTGTGGTGCTGCGCAGTATCTGCATGTGTGTTGACATCCTTGACTCCTTGGCTCACTTATAAGGACGGTGCGCTGGACAAGAGAGGACAGAGACGGGCCCAGATCTGCCACCTTGTCAGGTGAGTAATGGCACCAGGCACATGAGCGTGTTGTATGACACAATGTGTGACAGAACTGGTTATCCTGCTCTATTTGCGGGTAGTAAACATGGTTTCTGTGCTGCTTGGTGGCAAGGCAGTGGATCAGCCAGTTCCCGGCCGTGTTCGAGGCAGACCCAATGCTTGAGCAGACCATGGGGGACCTGTGGGCGCTGGTTCGGTCGGACGGAGAGGAGACGCAGTCGCAGCTCAACGACTCCTCCTGCTTGTGAGACGTGTTTTTGATTTGATTCACCGTCCGGAGGAATTGTACTTTGCTTGTTTGGCCACGTCTCAAACACGTCTTTCTATAAATAGAAAAATCCCTTCTATTTTTGTCCTGTTGCCCGGCTTTCCTTTTCCCAGAGGCCCTCACGCGAATGTATCCCAGGCACCCTCGCCCTCGGTGAAGAAGAGGAAGGTCTCTCTGATCTTCGACCACATGGAGCCGGAGGAAATGGCCCAGCACATCAGCTACCTGGAGTTCAAGAACTTCTGCAACGTTTCAGTAAGTTCAGCAGAAAACTTCGTTCCCTTCATGAGAATTCATCGTGTCGCCGTTACTTACTGCAAAGCTGCCGCTCCAAAGACGAACACAATAGGTGAAAGCACATACCGTGAAGATTAAAGAACACGCTTAACTGACCACATGATAATTAAAATACCAAATGTCCCAGTTGATCCCTGATAAAGAAAGACGTCACACTGCAGGAGCAGCTGTTAGTGGAAACATGATTTGAGAAACTTTTGAGGGAATCAAACTCTCAAAGATTTGATTTAATTTAAAACGTACTGGTCCTTCTCTGTCACTAAGAGTTTAGCTGCAAAACAGAGACATAAAATAAAATGACTGACGTTGAGTTTACAGTCTTTTATTGATCTGTGGTGTCAGTGAGAAGAACGTCAGATTGTAAAGAATTCCTTTATCTGGTGTTTAATATCTCCTGCGGCACAACTGACTTTGGAGTTTCAGCAAAAGCATTTAAAAAGAAAGATCCAGTGGATAAGAGCAACTGAACTGAGCCTCTATAACTAATCTATTAAATCCATTAACTTATGAATACCTGCATCTGCAGACTCCAACCTGCTGTCACGTCTGTTTAGAAAGAGGCTCTGGAGATTCAGTTTTATCGAGAGGTCAAGTGCAACGTTCCTTCCAAGATGTCGGAGAGGAATTTTCTCCTTCATGACCTAGTTTTGCGTTTCCTTGCAATTAACCGGTCGGTGAAAGTGGCTGAACGTGGCTGAGTTATGTGTTGGAGACAGTTTTCTGCTTCCCTTGCTCACCTGAGTCAAAGCCCTGACCCGGTGCTGTCTGATTGGCCAGTTCATGGACTACCGCAGCTACGTGGTGCGAGGCTCGGTGAGGGACAACCCGGCCCTGGAGCGGTCGGTCATGATGTGCAACGGCGTCTCGCAGTGGGTCCAGCTGATGATCCTCAGCAGGCACACGGCCCAGCAGAGGGCGCAGGTCTTCACCAAGTTCATCCACGTGGCTCAGGTAAAGCCTCCTTCAAAAACCTGGGTTCACGTGGATTTTTGTTTTTTTTTCGGTAAAAAGTCGAGATGACTTTATTTGTCTTTCCTCTGTAGAAACTCCGGTCTCTGCAAAACTTTAACACTCTAATGGCTGTGACCGGAGGCCTGTGTCACAGCTCCATCTCCCGCCTCAAGGACACGTCCAACCTGCTGCCTCCTGACGTCACCAAGGTATTTCACTTATCACACAGATGAGTCAGAGGGTCTTGAGTCCATCTCCTTCCTGCCTTCGTGTCTGTTTCACCTGTTACATCTTACTTTCTCTGTGAGGAACCATCTGAATCTCTCTGTGTCTATTACAAGTGTAAGTTGGAGAATTAATTTGTTATAGGCGACATTTTCCGTTCTTGCCGGGGGAACAACTTCTCCCTCTTGAGGATTATTTCTGTTTGGTTGTTTAAATGTGGGGAAAACACACAATTCACACATCATGCTATGTCCTAGTCTAAATAAGGATCTGTAAAGACATGACAGGAGCCTCTCGTCCATGTTCCTCTCCCAGGCCCTGAGTGAGATGACGGAGCTGCTCTCCTCGCGCAGCAACTACAGCAACTACCGGCGCCTTTACAACGAGTGCAGCGGCTTCAAGGTGCCCATCCTGGGCGTCCACCTGAAGGATCTGATCTCGCTGAACGAGGCCTTGCCCGACTACATCGACGGGGACAAGATCAACCTGAGCAAGCTGCAGCACCTGTACAGCAACATCAACGACCTGCTGGCCATCCACAGCTGCACGCCGCCCTTCGAGGCCAACAAAGACCTCCTGCACCTGCTCACGGTACGAGGCCCGCAGGCAACAAGTTCTCAGATTAAAACCAAAAGATTCCACATCTTAAGAACATCTCAAATTATGTTCTTTTAATGCTTCAGCTTTCTCTAGATTTATACTACACCGAAGATGAGATCTATGAACTTTCGTACACCAAGGAACCCAGGAACCCGAAGATCCAGGTCAGCTTTGTTGTCTTTAAAGTCATCAGCGTGACACTTGTTTTAACCTTTTCTCGAGAGGAGGGACACGCATGTACTTTCTGTGGGTGTAAAACTAAAGTTCAAAACAAAAAGCACACACTCGGCGCTGATCTGCATCAAAGTGGCCACATCAAAGGGCCGTACGTTGGGGAGAAACGTGTCATGTGGTGGGTGCGCGCTCTCTTTCTTGTTTTCTTGTTTTCTTGTTTCTTATCTTCACCTTGTCGCTCCGCAGCCTGTAGCTCCGGTGAAACCTCCGGTGGTGGCCGAGTGGGGCTCGGGAGTCAACCCCAGGCTCGACCCCGACACCATATCGAAACACGTCAAACAGATGGTGGATGTGAGTATGTGGCTCTGCAGCAGCCTCCGCTCTTTCACTTCCTTATTACTCCTCGGGCTTAAAGCAGAACTAGGCGACAGGATATCTGACTGCTCTGTTGCCCCCTGCAGTCCATCATGAAAAACTACAACCAGAACCAAGATGGCTACATCTCACAGGAGGACTTTGAGAAGATTGCCGCCAACTTCCCTTTTTCCTTCTGCACTCACGAAACCGAAAGGTGAGGCAGCCGAGTTGAGATGAGTTGGTGAATGGATTATAAAAAACCTCAGCTCGCTCACTCACTTGTATTCTGCACTTGTTCTGTCCAGGGAAGGACAGATCAGCCGTGAGGAGATCACCTCTTACTTCATGAGGGGGATGTCCATATGTGCCAAGCTGGGCTACAACTTCAGAGACGTGCACAACTTCCACGAAACCACGTACAAACGGCCGACCTTCTGCGACACGTGTGGAGGCTTTGTGCAGTATTTGTCTTTATGTTTTTTTTGGGTGTGTTGTGGTTTTTCTTTGGCCAAACAAACTTTAATGTGACTTCTCGTGTTCTCTTGTAGCTGTGGGGGGTCATCAAACAGGGCTACCACTGTAAAGGTAGGATCAGGCGCTTTTCTTTCCAGTCTCCAGTCGCATCTTCTGCTGCCTTGTGGATTTGATGACCTTCTGTTCCTCTCTGTCCCTCAGACTGTGGGATAAACTGCCACAGACACTGCAGAAACCTGGTGGGAATGGAGTGCTTGAAGAAACACAAAAACACGACCGGGTCCTGCCCGTGCACCCCCGCCCCTGACTCCAGAACCAAAGGCAATAGCTGGAGTGCGTCCGTTCTCCTCATCACGCACACTACACACATCCCCCTCCCTGTAAAATGACCGTAAACTCTTAATGTCCAATGTTCTGTGGCAGGTTCAGAGGAGGAGACCTTTGTTTCCCCCAAAGCAACGAGACGGAACAGGACAAGGGCTCCTCGGTGTGGAAAAACAACAGCAGTGATTCTTCGCTGTCGGACCGCTCCACTCAGACGGACCCCGGCGTGTGGACGCCTCAGAGAAAGGACAAGAGGGGAAACAACCACAACACTCTGGTGAATGGATCTCCAGACAGAAGGGTAAGATGGGGCCTGACAGGATTCTATCGTGTATATTTAACTTCACGTGTGTTTTTCCCTGTGCCGCGTCCCCTCCCCTCCACACAATGTCATTGAAATCGGTTGAGTCGTTTTTGCATAATCCTGCTAAGAACCAAAACGTTTCTGTTTCCCAGGCCAACACGCTGCCCCCGAGACACCGAGGCGGCTCCATGCCCGTTTCCTTCCTGCAGGAGAAGATGGAGGAGCTGCATCTCTACAAAGACAAGAGCAGAGAGCCGGACTGAGCGCTCGCGTCTTCTTAACGTTTCCCCACACGGACAAAAAAACGCCCGGACGCCACCACGGACGTTTGTGACAGAGCTGCGTCGGACTGGCGTTGAACTCATGAGATTTTACTGGCCAGCAGTTATAAATGGACTCCTTCGTGTTTGTCACGTGTGTTTTTTAATTTTATTTCTGTCAAGTCTTGTTTGGTTTGTCAAGTTGTTTATGCTTCAAACATCCGATTCTACTGTAATTTATGAACGTCTCACTTTGTTTTTTCCGAACTCGTGCCTTGGTTCTCTGGTGCTACACAACAAGATTCTACACAACCTCAGAAAGTCACTCACAGAGTCACAACCTACGGACACGCAACTGTTTCCTGATCAAATATATGAGATTTACATTCAGGGTAGGAAAATTAACACTAACTTCAACATATTAGTTAAAATCAATTTTAACTCTGGCAGCTACAGTATCGGAGAACTTTGTCTGGGATCATATTTGGTGATATGATGATGGTCTGTTTCTTTCTCTCTGGTTTTATTTGGTCTGACGATCCGTCAAACCACTGCAGCCCTTATTTTTTTTAATGGTAACTCTCGATTGCAGTTTTGTTTTAAAAAACTAACATGGCATTGTTCATCTGGTTTCTATGAAATTTCCTGAAAATGTTTCTTTTTTTATTTGCTATTACACAAAAGTTTGTTCATGTCGTCCACCACTAGTTTGGCTGGTAAATATTGAAAGAAGCCCGTGGAGCCTGATCTATGTGGATTGTGGACCCCCGACCGGAGTCCGGCTGGGTTCTGATACAACATTTTGAAGAGATATCCAGGTCCAGGTCGGGTTCGGTCCCGTTAGCTGTGTTTTCTACTTGATTTTTTTACACCACGTGTGCTTGTAATCAGGGAAACATCAGGCGTGAGTCGGGTTCAGACACAACAACCAGGAAGCCCAACTCTAAATCCATCAGCCACATTAGCAAGCAGCAAAAAAAAAAATGTATTTCCTGCCCTGACCCGAGTTTTTGAATTACAGAATTCTTGAAAAGGTCATGAGGGGGGGGGCGGGGGTTCAGCAGGACTGCACTGGAACTACGTCTGCTCCGAAACTTGTCTTGTTTTAAGCTCGATGTGTTTTTATTGTGTTGTTCACAATTTCAATTTTGTTGAAAATGAGGAAAAAAATACACCGATAATAATAATAATAAATCATGATTCATGTGTCGTGTTTGACCACAAAAGGAGAACGTGAAACATTTTACAGGCGCATACAATTGCATTTATTGTATAAAGACAAAAAGACAATTTGGGTAACTTGTCAATATCAGGTTTTCATTTTCAGGTAGAAAAAAGTGGGTTTGACAAAACAGGATTAAACTACTGGATTCAATGAACAGCAATCACAAAGTGATAAAAAAAAGAAAAAAAGAAACTGCACATACAACTACTCAACAATAAGTGGCAAGATCTTCTCAATCAGAGATGGGATTAATGTTTAAATACTACAGTATCAACACCTATAAAAAAATGTTCCACAATGGTTTGAATTCTATCAGAGAAAAATAAAATGTTCTCATTTGGTAACTGAAAATTAAAAAGCAAGACAAAGGAGGACGGGGGGGGGGGGGGTGGGGGTCGTGATGGTAAAAAGCATGCAATTTTGTTCTTTTGTTAAGCTTCTCAATACACGTGAAGTTACTCAGGGGTCGCTGCGTTCTCCTGCCCTGTCACGGTTTCACTCTATGCCTCCTGGAAATAAACTATCACCTCTTCAACCTGTAGAAAAATGGGGTTTGAAGTTCAACAGACGTCCACATTCAATGCATAATAGATAACATTCATTAAATGTTTGATACCTATCATCTACCACCTCACAGTCCCTGCTCAGAGTAAGACAATTCAGTAAAAACAAAAGATAAATGCAGAGACATTAAACTGTATACAGCTGTATACTGATTTGTGAAGAATGCATGATGCTGTGTTAAACCACACAGACACAGTTATGGGTGGTGACTTTATGTGGAACTGTACAAAAATCAATTTGCCGCAGAGGTCGGAGGTGTTTAGGACACAGGTGGATGCAGGTACAGATGAGGGGCAAAGCTACTGGGAACCAGAGGAGGAGCCGTGGCTGCCCTGTCCAGGGTAGCTGCCGTACTGGCTGTAGTACTGGTTCCACTGGTTCTGGTTCTGGTAGTACTGCTGCCACTGCTGAGCATACTGGGGGGTAGAGAGAAAAACAACGGTGAGAACGTTCAGTGTTTCAGCTTAATTATCCAGACAATTTCTAATTTGTCCAACTTACAGTTTCAATAAGAACCAATACACGTCTCTAACTTGTTGGTGTTTAGCTCCGTTGCTGCATTGTGTGTCTGTGTGTAGTGCTATTTGCGTCATTGTCCATAAAGTGAACATGAGAGCGACATTTGTGTGTCAGTACATGAACCCGTGCTCCCATCATACAGTAGATTGAATGGATGTAATAGAATGAACTTGCGCTGTCCCAGCATTTCCATTTTTGCCCCTTTGGCATCAGGTCTTTTACTTTTAGAAAAACACTAAAGACCCGAGGCAGGAGGGATTTGAACAGTACCTGCTGATATTGCTGGTTGTAGCTCTGTGTTTGCTGCTGCTGTGGCTGTGGTTGCTGCTGCGCTTGCTGCTGCTGTGGCTGTTGCTGGTGGTGGTTGTAGGTCTGTGCCGTGGTCGGTGTCTGGCTGTAGCTCTGGCTGTATCCTGGGTACTGACTGTAGTTGCCGTAGTAATTCTGGTTGTAGCTGCCTTGGCTGTACCCTGGACTGTAGCTCTGGCTGTAGCCCTGGTGGTGGAACAAGAAGTTGAAGAGATTCATTTAATACGTTTTTTTTTATTATCATTTTATCATCTCTAAACATTCATGCTGTCAAAGAGGTGATGGTAAATACCTGGCTGTATCCTCCCCCCTTGTAAGGAGCCGGGCGATTGTAGCTTGCTCCCGACGGCTGGCTGCGGCTGTATCCACTGCGTGAGTCAGACGCTCCGTCACGGTTGCTCCAACGACTTTGGTTATAGCTGCCACGGTTGTAGCCTGCCATAAACACACATTATGTTACAACAGTAATATACAGTATAATGCACACAATTACATATTGTTAATATAATAAAAACACAGATCATCTTACAGAAGAAAACAAAGCTATGGTTGTAAGTGATCAGAAAACAAATAGGACGTAGTGCTCACTTCCTCTGTAGCCACTGCCTCCATCTCCACTGCGGTTCTGGTAGCTGCCGCGGGATCCTTCACGGTTATCATAGCGCTGGAAGCTACCGCCACTGGCGCCACGGCCGCGGAACCCACCCTGCCTGTTGTCGAAGCGTTTTTCAGGGGGCGGGCCAGCCTTGCGGCCCTCCTCATTGTACTGCTTCAGCAGCTTTTCAGCCTCCTCTTGCGGCAGCTCAATGTGCGTCACCGCCTCCAGGAAGTCGCAAGCCTCAGGGAGAGTAAAGTTGGCTTGGAGAGTGACAGAGGTGACCACAGGAGGAGAGAGAGAGCCCATCCAGCAAGAGACGGATGGAGAGAGGAGGAGAGAGAAAGAAAGGGGTGGGGGAGGGATGTAGTGAAGACCAGAGCAGCCACACCACCGGAAAACAAAATGAAAAATAATTAGTACCATACAGGGTCAGCGGGAATCATAAAGAAAGTACGAGCAAATAGATGAAAGCAGAGGGCGGGGTAAAGGTAACAAACATTACCTCCAGGGGAACATGGAGGAAACATTTGTTTAAGCAGACACGGGGGAGGGAGGAGACATCGGAGGAGGAGGGGGGGGGGGGGCACAAAGGGGACAACTAGAAGGTTGGTGAGAAGAGGAAACAGCACTGCAAACCAAGGACAGCTGATGTAACGCTTATTACAAATTAACTTCCAACAACTCGAGCATGTGACTGCTTGTAAGTTTGCCATTTGGAAATATCGTTTTTCAGGGGGAAGCCCAAGCGTGTAACGTTATCTCTACGGTTACATGAGCTCAGCGAGGCCAGAGTCTCAGTTTGCAGTGCATCAGAAGTAAGCTGAATGGCATGTGGCAGATTGAGGGCAAAAGTAAGAATTAAATTCATGTGGGCAGTTTTTTAAAAAAATTTTTTTATTCAATAATGTCCGGGTCTGATATCTGGCCAAAGGCTATGATAGGGGGGGAGGGGAGGGAGGGAGGGGGGTAGGGGGGCATCTTCCAAGTTTGATTTTAGAGACAACACATAGAAAAAGTAAAAAAGTAGATCTGGTGTTTTGTTGTTTCCACAGCATTCCTACCTTTCATTTCTAAAACAGCATGATCGGGCACATCCTTCCCCTGCTCATTGGTTTGCTTTAATGTTCGTTCTTTTAAATCCTCGTCCGTGGGACAAATTACAATAGCCTTGCGTTGAAAACCTTCAAAAGGACGCATTTTTCGTCTCCTTGCTGATCCATATACATTTGTCTAGCAATGGTGACAAGAAAGAAGTAGAAGCTTGTTTGTTATTGTTTACTTGTAATGGCTTTCCACTGGAAGGAAGCTGGAACCCTGCAATAATGAAGTGAGAGAGGTTTGGCTCGGATGTCAAGTCTACGGTTTTTTCTCAAGTGCTAACGGCCTCTCGTCACTCCACAGACTTACCTGCGCATCCGGGGATCCAGGTTCCGGTGACTTCTGATGGACATTCACTTTGGACATAGAGGGACCCAGAAATATCTAGACTGGCTACACTGCACCTTTCCTCAGTTACTTAACATTAACATATGCAGGTACTGATCAATCAATATTACAACTTTATCTCTTAATACTGTGCTGCCTTTAAAACATCGTTTTTACATATAGTTGGAGTTATAACGCATTTGTACTTTGAACAATCGTGACCAACAAGTAAAACCCAAGCTATTAAGCATTTGCACAACAGAGTAAATGCAAAGTTAGGATGATGCAACATGCAGTGTTTTCCAAATGTGTCGTGCAGTTTCCATTACTCACTAAAATGAACTTAAAAGAGCACAAGACACAAACCTAAACCTCCATTAACCGACATGTCTCATTAATAAAGAGGTGATGCATTACTACCATTGGTTACGTGTTGAGATTTAGGAAATATATTTATCTTGCCAGGAGTTAGTCAACTTAATGGAAGCCACTTTGAACTGGGAATGTTAAAAGAGCTGCATTTCTATACCACACTACAAGTCCTGCCTCATAAACATGAACTCCCTCCATAAAACCTCGAGCCCACATGAGGTTTTATCGCCATTGTTATTTGTGAGGCCACAATTTTAAATAAATCATAACAGCATAATGCAAACACCATAGCAACATGCAGCAGGTCCACACTTTGCTTTAAGAAGATTCAAAATATTCTAACACACCCGAGGGCATTTAAATCTGAAACCGCTTCCACTACTTCTAGATAACAAACCTGTATTCAACTAATTTGAAGATTCAATTAACAATTCAAACCAATACAGATCAATGAGAAACATGCAGATAAGAGAAACTGAGCATCATCCTGCAGTGTGTTATTCAAACAGACAAGTGCTGTCACCACCAGTTACACCCACTTTACCACTCAACAGCAAAGCAGCTCTAAATACCAGCTGCAGATAACTGCTCAACAACAACCAGCTGTTCCTACACTGACCAACAAGACACCACAGCAGGTATTAGTAAGAGCAATGTTAATGTCAGAATAATATTTATGTAAATGTATGTCTATATGTGTTGGAACAATCAGTAAAGAAGATATTAAATTGTTTTAAAACCATCATCGAACTGAAACAGCTTTAAAACTCAAACTACAGAAACATGCGACCCAAATAAATACCTCCAGGAACGGTGCTCCAGCACAGCAGAGGGCGGTAGTGCACCTTGGCGTTACTTGCCAGCCGCCGATAAACCGAACAAAGAAGAATAACTTGCTATTCTGACGGGTCCCTCAAAACACTTACCTTGACTTACCTCATCTTCATACGGACTCTAGTCCCAGGCAAGCACACAACAGAGACAGATATAACCCACCTGCACGTACTCACAGTGTCCAATGAAAACCCAGCATCCATTAAAGACCAACCTACCTTTTTGCACATTCGCTGATATGGATCTGAAAATCTAGAGGCCGTTAATCATTACTTACCTTGAGGGTCAATTTATTAAAACACACACTCAAAAGCTCCATGTATCTCGCTCAAAAATAGCTTTTAAAAAAGCTATCAACTCTTGTCTTATTAAAATTAGCAACAGAAGGTGTTTTTCTTACTCACCAGTCAGAGCTTACTTGTTTCTCAACATCTTTACATAGTCATGGTTTACTTGTACATTGTTGAAATTCACAAGACAAACAGTACTGTATCATGACAAGAAATAGCAAGTGCAAATATACGGAGGGATGAAAACATGAAATATTCTGTCACTTATGAGAGCCATTAAATCAGTTTTCCTTAACAATGCATGACAAGCAAGTGACAAGAGGGTGATCAATGCTTCTTCTACTCTAAAATACACAGAGCCACCCTGAAAGATAAATAAATATTCCATTAGAGAGAGTGAACATCAGGGCACATTGACTATGGCGAGAATCAGAGCAGAGTGTGGGTGGGATGGCAGTACCTGGTCAAGGATGTAGTTGCGTCTCTTGCGGGCGGCGATCTCGATCAGCCTGTTCAGACACTGGGTGGCCTGCTGAATCAGAATGTCCCAGCGGCCGGCGTAGTTCTTTTGGCGGCGTAGGCCCATGACCTGCAGGACAAACGGACAAACGGCAGTGAAGAGACTGTTCAACAGTGTGTGTGTGTGTGTGTGTGTGTGTGTGTGTGTTGTTCGGGCGGTGGCTCAAACCAACCTTCATCTTGTCCATGATGGCGTTCGTGCCCAGAATGTTGTACTTCTTCTCGGGGTTG
This sequence comes from Reinhardtius hippoglossoides, assembly GCA_006182925.3. NCBI lineage: Eukaryota > Metazoa > Chordata > Actinopteri > Pleuronectiformes > Pleuronectidae > Reinhardtius > Reinhardtius hippoglossoides. The sequence continues at coordinate 2,618,960 of CM031673.1, forward strand.
GTCTGGGCATGCTTGATGGCCCAAGTAGTCTTTCCACAGGCAGGGAGGCCAACCATCATCAAAATCTGGAAACAGGTGACAGAAGAAATTGAATAAATCTGAGTTAAGTCCAGTTCCTATTAAAAACCCGTGTCAGTCTCAATTTAACATTTTTGCAGTCATCAGATACTTGATTCTCTCTTTTCCGTGCTGGCCTACCTCGCAGTCAGATTTGCTGGCAGGTCCCTTTGTGCCTCGGATTTTGTCCTCCATCCCTAGATTGTGAATGTAGGTGTATCCCTCTGGTGGGGGGAAGTAAGGCTCCGGCTTCTGTCCAAAGTTGAACTCGACAGCACAATTCTTCACCAGCACATGAGGGAACAGGGCACGACCTGCCAGCTCCTCCTTGGTTGTCCGAAAAGCCACACCCAAGTCCACTCCATTCTTTGAATACGTCATCTCCACCCCTTCACTCCCGTCAAAGTCCTACAACGACAGCATAACTATTTGTTAAAACCACCAAACCAAAGAAGAATTACTCAAATTATAAGATCAATGATCCAAAAAAGAGTTATACGATGTAAAAACAAAATGAAATGGTTGAATTGCTGTTGCCATAACTTACAATGTAACAGCCGATGACGTCGTTTTCACCAAACTTCTCCCCGTAGTCTGAAAACTTACAGTCTTCTGATTTCTTTCCTGTTCCTCCGAATCCATAGGAAAAGGCCTCCTCACCTAAAACATGACAAAATGCATCGTTTCGATTTAAGAACACAGATCTCCGATACAGCAAATTCATTCATCCATCCATTCCAAAACAGCATCTCAATTGTTGGGACAGTTGCTTCACTCACCAAGCTGAGTGCTGCAGTGGTTGAGGGACCATCCGATTCGGACCACGTGGGGATCCGGCTCACTGCTGGGAAGGTGCTTCACGGGAATCTCCTCATTGATCTGAAGAATTGAGAGAAAGATCCGGTCAAACACAAGCCAAGAGACGACTTTCAGGAAATCTTTGATACCATAAACATGGAACCAGTCACGCAACTAGAAGGTAGTTAACAAACTTTAATGCATTTAACTTCTTGTTATGGTTGAGTTCATGGTCACGACAGTGTGTAATATATTCCTGATTCATTTGTATAATAACGACTGTTCAACCAGTTAGTTTCCAATAGCTCGCTGTATGCAAATAGGAGAAACGGACATAAGGAGCTCCTCATACAGCATTTACAAAAACACAGCAAGCCTTGTGCATCAAGGACCATTTTTCATGTGTGGAGATGATATGCAGAAATTCATTTACAGCAGCTACATGAAATTCTCTAACTCCTTCAGAAAAATCTGCCATTTGAGTGGTTTTATCTGTCAAGTTTAAAAACCAGCTAGTTACTAGAGGAGGATATTCATTCTGTGTATATTACCTTCATCTCATAACACACACGACCCTGGGTGACGCCATGGGAAGCTCGTGCTCCGGCCCACAGGTAGGCAAAGCCTTCGATGGTCAATGGGTATCCGCTGTAGCGATCTCTGGACACTTTGAAGTGCAGATCACAGTTGTCTGAAAAGAAGCCAAAATTTAGTTTGCATTAAACAAACATGTACTGCTGTAAAGTGAATGCGTTGTCTAAGCTCAGAGGTGTGAATGCAGCCAAACAGCCTCCACTTCACATACAATCTGGAGTTACTCCGTCAAGGAATCATTGTCGGAAGAAAAGAAGAGAGAACAGAAAATTGTGAGACGGCTCCGACAAATCTCGCTCCGCCTCCTCCCGACTAAATTCTACAGTGGAAACTTCTGTGATCACGTTTGTCCCGGGTTAAATTCATCACTATGAGCGGTTGATTATATAAAAGAATTGTGTAGCTTATTGAGGAAAACGCCACAAACACACACAGACTCCGCTGCTTGCTCTCTCGAGGCCGATGTGCACATGCATTCTAGTGACAGGTCTGAGGTACATACAGCGGTGAGATCCGATCACCCACTACATGTTAACACCAGGTATTAACAAGACAGCTCTCATCATTTTACTTACATGTGTCAATGGTAACAAGAGTGTCATCTATGATCTCCTCCTCGTCTTCAGCAGGAGGTTGTGGTGTGCGAGATCTGTACAGTCACAGAGTTTGATGTTAACAGACACTTTCAATTACACGTATTTCACTTATTCTGCTGTTGGTTCTAACGTACTTTTGTGGTAATTCATAACAGCAGCACGTAGCCTCGATTTAAAAATATCACAATTGATGATGCACATACCTCTTGTCCTCTCGGTGCTCGTAATAGCCGTAGCTCCTGCTCTCCTCATACGGTCTCTTGCGGCTGTGCTCTCTGCCTCGATCGGATTCCACTTTGACTTCTTCGACCTGAGCAGCGTCATCTTCGTCGTGCTTCTGTTCCGTCTCTTGGTTTTCCTGCTGTCTGTCTCCAACAGCCTCGGGGTCTTCTTCCGTTTTGATCTCCACTTTTACTTCTGAAGTTATAAATGAACAATGAAAGTGAGCTACTTGCTCAGTGTTACATTACAATCAATTGCAATAAAAAAACGTATCTGCAGTAAGTAACATGTTGTCGCGTTGTTGGCGGCGAAGTAGTAAAGAGATGTTTCCAATGTGTTGCCCTCGTGTCTTTGGGCTACATCAACAGGTGCTACACACCGAAACTAATCAATAAACCAGGAGAGATGAGTTAAAACATGTGCACAGGTGATTAGTGTGTCGGGTCTTTGTATTAACTGAGCCCGAGGCTGTTATATTTCTTTGCAGAACTGCATTTTGATTTTGGCAACACCCACAAGTTTTGAATTAACTAAAAAGGATTCTGCTACATCTGAAACTGTTGATATGCAGCTGTGGGCTAAGTGGTCGTCTGTATTTGACCCATTTTAACAATTCAGAAGTAGGCAACCACAGAGCAGGGCAAACTGTATACCAACTTTAACTAGGTAATTAAAATACTAATACTTGTGCCATCCGGTAAGTAACATTACTGTCACCAATAAAAAAATCTGCAAATCTTTGCTGTGGATGAAGAGTTTCTCTCTTAACGTAGTTTTGTATCCATCTTCACTACCCTGGTGGGGAATATTTCGTCTTATTTAGTTTAATTACTGAACATTTAAAGTTTATGTGAAGTTTGCAGTCCCACATGATGCACCTGAAGCAAAACGTCTGTCGTTAAATCACCTGGTTTGTTCTCAGATGTCCCTTCTGGTTCAGGCACAGGCTCGGTCGTGTCCTCAGACATATTGTCAGCTTTGTGTATATCGACATCTGCTGTGAAGTCAGGCATGCTGTGGCCCGAGTCTGATGCTGGTTGACTTGCGTAGGGCTCGCCGTCCGCCTCCTCTTCCTCGTAATAACCGCCTGAATCTCTTCCCTCATCTTCCTCTTCAAGGGCAGCATCGTCAGCTTCAGCCAGTCGATCTCCATCATCAACCCCATCATCTCCATCATCAACCCCATCATCTCCATCATCAGCCACATCTTCTGGATCATCACGCCCATCATCTGCATCAACAGGCCCGTCATCTGCATCAACAGGCCCATCATCTGCATCAACAGGCCCATCATCTGCATCAACACGCCCACCAACTGGATCAGCACGCCCACCAACTGGATCAGCACGCCCATCAACTGGATCAGCACGCCCACCAACTGGATCAGCAAGCCCATCAACTGGATCAGCACGCCCATCAACTGGATCAGCACGCCCATCAACTGGATCAGCACGCCCATCAACTGGATCAGCACGCCCATCTTCTGCATCATCACCACCATCATCATCATCATCATCATCATCCAAATCGTCTACTGCTTCTGTAAATAAAAAGGGAGATTCAAAACTTTAAGGTCTCCCTCAAGAACATAAACAATGCACTCTTCCCCTTTCCTTCTTATCTGCAAATGTATTCTCACAGACACAAATCAACACGTAGAAGGGGAAGTCACTGAAAATACCCGAATGACTTGCTGCCAACAGGTTGTATGGGGTTAAAAAGAAAAAGCCAAGTTCACTTTGCAGTTTACTAAAAATTATAAAGTGAGAGGAGTGTGTGTGACTGTAAAAAAAACAGGAAACAGGATAACGGCTGTGAAAGCTGCATTAAGTGCATTGAGGTAATTAATACAGACATTAATTATGTACAGTTAAGGTGAATGAAGAATATATGTACAGGACCAGGTGGCAGCAGATGAATAAAAACTGTAGTGTATGAATACTTATACATATCTAAACTGCTGTAATACTTTTTTATCATGTCACTCTACTCTATTTTCACTATTTCTAACGGGAAAAAACCTTTTTGCACATTTGTGTCATGTGCACATCACAATATGCCCTGATATTTATGTAGTATTTTTATATTCTACTTCATTGCACTTCACTTTATAACAGTTCTATACAAACCACTACAGTGAAACGTGTATATAATGTGCATACGTTATTTAATTTGTACTTTATTGCATATTTTGTATTCTCTTATCATTCTGTATCAACTGCATGTGTGGATCTCTAAAGTTGTGTCTCATCTTATTATGATTATTTAAATCCCCCGTCCTATCGAAAGCAACAGATCCCTCCACAGGAACTTATTTACTGGGGCCCTCACCTGGTTCTTCTTCCGCATCGTCTCCATCCTCGTCTCCGTCGTTGTCGTGGAAGTCCCGGCCGACGCCGCCCGCCTGCTCCCCGGGCTCCGCGGCATCATCCGGCGAGTCCGCCTCCAGCGCGGATCTCAGCCGCACCACCAGGTCCGCCTTCAGGCCTTTGGTGTCCAGGCCGCGGCGCTGGAGCTCCTCTTTCAGCTCGTTCACCTTCAGTTTCTTCACGTCAACACTCATCGTGTTCTCGGGCGTTTCTGGTCTGCAAGTTTATTTCTCTAGCAAAGCACATAGGAGATAAAAGAGGGGAGGGGGGTGGGGGGGAAGCGGAGAGCGGTCACGCACAGCTAACAACACCCGCGTCTTTGCTAACTTTCAAATCGATATCTGTTGCGCGGCAGTCTGGAGCCCGAGCAGGCTACGTTAGCCGGTTAGCTAACGGCTAAGATAACAGCGGTGGAGGAGCACAACACAACCCCCTGTTCTCCCGCAGACCCACAAACAAATTACAACCTCCACCTCCACCGTGTCGGGGTGAACACGCACACGCACGCACACACACACACACACACGAAACAAATCAACAGTTTGTTTGGCTGTGGTTGTTTTTGTCCTGCCCCCCCACCCTCCGGTACGATGCTAACGCTGCTAGCACCCCCGAGGTTAGCTAACGCCCGGCCAACGGCTTTGCAGGATAAACTAAGCTTTCGCGCGTAAAGGGAAAACACGAGCTGCGATGCGGTTGTTCCACTTTGGCATCGAACCCGCGGCGCTCACGCGTCGGCCCCGGCGGGTTTTAACGGCGCCGCGGTGCAGAATAAAAGCAGGAATCGGGTCGCGGCCTACCTCCTCTCTCGCCAGTCGCGCGGGTCAGCAGCGGTAGATGTGTGAGAGGGTCGCCAGCGTCCCCTAGCGTCGACACCTCAAACCGGACGTTAGAGCACGAAACCTGCGCGCGCACACTCACACACTCACACACACACATACGCGTGTATTATGCGACTTTTCCCCTCTATTGTATTTATGTCACGTTGATGAACATTCGTCTGAACGCGTTTTTCTAACCGAGCTAATGTTTTTGCTGAAGTTTTGTTTGTGAGGCGACAGCGCGAGTTTAGTTGTTTTTTTGGTTTCTGAGGAAGTTGGATTCACTCCGGAAGTGGTGTGATGTTTACATTCAAGGCATGCTGGGTAATGTAGTGTTTTAAACGCAGCCGCCTTTTCACTTCCTACCCGGGTTCTATTTTATTTGGATTAGTCTAATTTCATCTGTTTCGAACATTTGGTTAACATGATCATCCTCGTGGTTGAAGTCATATTCACCGAATGAGGTGTAATAATCATATTAATGTTATTATTATTGAGATAATGCACTGTTGTAAAGAAGGGGAGGATCTATGAGACTAGATCTAAATGATTCTTGTTTTGATTCATTTCCTCCTTTTCTGAGGTGTGGTATTTTATAAGATAAGAAGATCCTTTAGTCCCGCGGGCCGTCAGGTTCCTAAACCGTCAACTCATGACTAACAACCCTCTGCACATCTTTTTCCTGCCTGTACTTTATTTGGAATAATGTGAATCACAACTATTCACACACACACACACACACTCCAGACCGTGTGTGTGTCTCACTGCACCTCTGAATGTATGTAGTTTTTGTTTTGTATTGTATTGGACCGGTTTCTTCTTGTCCAACATCCTACGTTGTACTGTTGACCCTGTGTTAACTTGCATGTGACAAATAAAAGTGGAAACACAATGAGGAAATGTGCAATAATACAGCAGCCGGAGTCAAAAATAGACATTAGTCAGCAGTAATAAGTAACATGCTATTCTTAAGTGTGAGGATAATACTTAAGAGTAAAGAAATAGAGAATGTGAATGGAATATCAAATAATATAAGTGTAAAAAACAGATTACACACTGAATCTTTGTTTTATTGCCCATTTCTTGTATACATCTAGTAACTGACTACTGAGGGGATGTCATAAGTTTGTTTGGCTAAGTTTTTCCTTACACTAGTCAAGGCTTAAAGACAGAGCATGTAGGATGCACCTGATTTGTGAATATGTGCTGTACAAATACAATTGGACTAATTGATTGTAATATGGCACCATCCCCATTAACAGACAGCATAGCTTTTTATTTGACACCTTCAATTTACAGTTGTCATCACATCCAGTGCACACAAACCAGCCAAGGGATTCAGAGTAAATACAACGTGATATGTGAACATGAAACTTTAGGGGAAGATACTGTCAAAAATAATCCACTGATGTGACCCAGTCTCAAATGAAGCCAATAAAGCATAGAAATGTGTTTGCTAAGAGATTCTGGTCTATGACAATCACTGAAATAAAAGGTTTTATGCTGAATTTGTCATCAAATATATTAGCTTAAGGGTCACAATAATCATCCTCTTTTAATCTTTATATACAGTCAAGTCTTATCATGAACATGCAAGATGAACCACAGACAAACACTATGAATATCATAGCAATCCCCCTTTAAAACCAGGCTCAAAACTTGAGCCAATGATAGAATCCACAGGGCACTGAAATGCTCATGTCCACCTCTTTACCCTAAGTTATGGGTTTAGGGGACAGTGTGTGAAGCAGGGTTGTTTCAGGTTGTACACATGGCTGTACTAGGTTGGTGCAATTATTCCTTCACACACAGACCAACAGAAAGTGCCATTATATCTAGCAAATTACTTATTTAATCACTTATTTGGAGTAGGAAAGGACACCAGCTGCCTGTTGAACTCTCTCAGGCGAGCATCCATAGTCTCTGTGGTCAGTGAGAGTTCTGCTAGTTGAGTCTGTAGACTTGTGATGGTCTCAGTCAGCTCTCCTCTTTGCGGCGAGCATTAGAGGCCTGCCTGCTGTACTCCAGCACCATGCATCCAGTGCCGATGAGGAAGATGATTGCCTCTCCCAGCAACTCTGCGCCCAGCTCCGCAGCCATGTCCTCATTCAGCGGCTTAATGGTGGAGCCCCGAAAGCCCATGATCCGCATCTTGGTTCTCATCTCGACCCAGTGGTAAACTGTGAGGAAAAGGAACATACAGTACACAAGCACATGGAAGTTAGGCTTTCAATAAAAGACTTTGGATTCTCAAATGTGCTGAATGATACACCTGCAAATACATTTACGATCAGAGACGCATGAGTTTAAATGTAAAGACCGTCGTCTTTTGCAATGTTTTGTGTGAATAATAGAAAAGTCTATGAAAATCAATGGTAATTATTTAGAGCTAGAGGCTTTTTTAAAGAATATATATATTTACATTATTTATATATTTACTATAAATATCTTGGCATCTGCATTGATGAGGAACTGACCTTTAAAGTCCAGGTTGATATGTTGTTGTCAAAGCTGAGAATGAGACTGGGATTTCATTTTAAGAACAAATCTTGCTTCCCTTCGTTCACAAGAAAACATATTCAGTGAAGCAGTGTTTCTCTCCGTCTTTGGACTACGGTGACGTTATTTATGGAAAGGCAGCAAGCTCCACCCTAAAACCTTTACATGCAATTCCCTCTTGCATTCATTCATGAGCCGTCACACATTCTGTCCTCTGAATTTGACCGCTCACCTTTAGGCAGACGTGACAGAATCTACAAGTGTAAGAACAACCGCCTCAAGCTCTCATTCACCCCAACGCCCCTCACACCACTCACTAAGGAAACATGTTGATTCCGTCTTGTATCTCAATAACCTTTGCACCTTGTCCGGCACATTTTAAACACAGTAAAGCCCCCCCCCCCACCGACTTACTGTCCTGGAATGTGACTCATCATTTTACCCAATCACAAACATGGCTTACCCTGCAGGTGCCAAAGATCCACACTGAACTGGGAGAATCTGCTTGTTCTTACTGTTTTCCACACACACTTAGACTTCAACAGAACTTCAGGTTGACTTCATTAATACCATTCAGGCCATTTTGGGGATTAATTGTCAATACTATCAATTGTAACTGTTGTTAGTCTCAATTTTATTACTGGTTTTACTATTTGTATTCATTTACTTTTCAACACTGTTACTTTTAATTCATTCTTACCTTATTTTAATTGGTATAGCCATGTATTATGTTATTGCTGTTTGGATTTGAATGCATGGTATTCCCTGTATTGCAGTAAAATGATGACAGATACAGTGTTAATAACATTATGATTAGCTATAACACTTCCTCCTGATAGGACACAATGACCTGAGGTAAAGACACTTTTATTCATTTTTATTATTTAATGCACCCTGTTCAATGACAGACAAGACCCGCCCTCTTCAAAGCTACCCTCGCTGCTATTGGTCAGCCACATAGACCCCTGAACGTGATTGGATAAGCGGTCCTAACCCGAGCGATGTCATTGGTCGTGTCCGGCCCCGCCCCGAGCCGATCCACCTTCCGGGACTCGGGCACGGAGCTAGCGGTCATTAGCAGCCGTTAGCTCGGTGTACTCACTCTGGGCCGGCGGCAGGCAGATGTAGCTCTTAAAGAACTCGCTCCTCCGGGCTCCGGCCTTGATCCGATTCGCCACCGGTTTGCTCATCTGCCTCACTCCCAGGTAGAGGAGCTTGGCGATGGGGAAGGCACCGACGACCATCTTGGCGGAAACGCTTCACCGTCTTCTTCTCTGGGGTTTATCGGAGGGGCTGGCAAAAAGCGAATGGACGCGCTACCGCCACCAAGTGGTCTGGATCTAGGAAAACAAATCGATAACAATAAAGATTACAATATGTTTTTCTTTGATAGCAATTTAAAAACGTGCAAGTTACATTTACTTAAGATTATAATCTAAAATATAAATAAGCAAATAAAGAAACAAAAACAAATAAAAAATTCTGCAAACTTTGGTAACGATTTGTGGACTATAGGAAGAGAAAAGGAGAGAAAGAGGAGTAGAACACGCCCCCCTCTCCATCAACGGGACTACGGTGGAGCGAGTCAGCAGCTTCAGGTTCCTCGGGGTCCACATCAGTGATGACCTGACCTGGACCACCACACAGACTCCATCAGGAAGACGGCCAGACAGCGGCTCTTCTTCCTCCGCAGGCTGCGGAGGCTCAACATGGATGCCAGGATTCTCTGCAATTTCTACAGGTGCACCATAGAGAGTATCCTGACTGGCTGCATCACCGCCTGGTACGGCAGCTGCACCGCCCTTAACCGCAAGGCTTTGCAGAGGGTGGTGAAGTCTGCCCGGCACATCACCAGGACGGAGCTGCCATCCATGGAGGACCTCTACACCCAGCGGTGTAGGAAGAAGGTCAACCGGATCATTAAAGACCCCTATCACCCCAGCCATAAACTTTTCTGCCTTTTCTGTACCGCAGCATCAGTTCCAACCCCCAGGCCATAAGACTTTTAAACTCCTCCAATCTGTAAAATGCCACTTAAATCTGCACCTTATCTCATTTGCACTATTGCACATTTGCACTACTGTTTTTCTTTTTTTATTCAGGTGTATATATATATTTTATATATATATATATATATAATTTTATATTTCTAATTTTTAATTTTGATGTTCTATTGTATTACTTACTAATATTATGAGCATTGCTACAAGAGAGCCTGTGACACAAGAATTTCATTGCAAGCGACTGCTTAATGTAATCATTGCATATGACAATAAACTCTTGAATCTTGAATCTTGAGCATGTTAAAGCCCTCAAAAAGCCAATTCATTTGCCTGAAAAAAATAAAAATTAAATTAAATTAAAAAATATATATATATAATAATAATAATAATAATAATAATGGGGGAAAAAAAATTTAAAAAATATTATTATTATAATAATAATAAAAATAAACTGGTAAACAGTGAAAAACAATACAATAAGAAGAAGAAACATGATAATAAGAATAAGAATAAACATATGAAATAAGAACAAATTAAGTTTTAAAGTTGTTTTATATGAGCTCATGCGTTCTTACCTGCAGTGGCAGTTAGTAGTATTTTCATGCAGTGTTTCCTTCTTCTGTAGCTGTGAATGATTTGAGCTGCTGCATGAGCTTTGTATATGAAGGAGTTCCTCTGACGTTTAACACACCGCCCACACCTGGAGTGGGGTGTGGGCGGAACTTTTTTACACAGCTGTCATCGAGTCTGTTCTATGCACATCAATAACTGTCTGGTTCGGATCGGCCACCGAATTAGACAAGAACAGACTTCAACGGACAGTCAGGACTGCAGGAAAGATCATCGGTGCCAACCTGCCCACCATCCAGGACCTGTACACCTCCAGAGTCAGGAAACGGGCAGGAAAGATCACTGCAGACCCCTCACATCCTGGTCACAACCTGTTTCATCTCCTACCCTCTGGGAGGCGCTACAGATCTCGGTTAACCAAAACCTCCAGGCACAAAAACAGTTTCTTCCCTCTCGCTGTCTCACTTCTGAACAGCCAACCCATTGACACTGTGCAATAACCCTGGATCTTTATTTATAAATAACCACTGTACAGTTTCTCCCGGAATTATATTATATTATATATAATATATATTATAATTATATTTAACTTGGTTATCGTATTTCACTTCACTGTATAACCGTAATACACAGACCGTGTTATACCTGCACTTTTTTTCTTAGACTGTCGCACTGTTTGTATTTTGTATTGTTTTGTGACTGTTCGTATTGTACTGTTTTGTTTGTGATGTGTAAGCAAATTGAGAGCCACTTTACCGAGTCAAATTCCCTGTTTGTGCAAACCTACTTGGCCAATAAACCTGATTCTGATTCTGATTCTTAACATTGAATTTTTTCTTTCATGTCCAATTGCAGTTAACTTCAATATTGACTAATTGTTATAGCGCCACCTAGTGGTCAGTGTAAAAATGAAGTTTAAGCAATGAGTAGAGAAGTTTCCTGACTGTAAAGAAGGAGGAGATGTTGATTCCGTCTCTGTGGTCAGTTCAGTTTAGTTTTACATCCGCAGTTCATGTTTTACTGTGTCCGACAGTTTACAGCGTCATGTGAGGATAATACTGTGGTTAACATTTTAGTGAGATTTATTTCTGTCATGTGATGACATGTTGCCTTTACTGTAACTGCTTTGGTAAATTATCAGGTGACTTGCATGCAAGTCAGAAAGCGCCGCAAAGTAGAGGAGGAGAAAAAAGAACAACATAGAGGTGGGAATCCCCCATAGACTGGAATCCCCCCGATTGTGGACGTCATTAATGTTTATTTTTTCACCAATAAAAAATATATCTGGTTGTTGGTGAAAGTCTTGTGACGCTCAAAATGTTTTCATTTTTCAGATAGGACTTATAGTTTTTGAGTTACAAGCATTAGTTTGACTTGTGTGTTAGAGTGTAGAGATATTTCTGCCCATTGACTCCAATGTTAAACGTTTTTGTGTTTACAGCTACGTTTCTAAATTGCTCACACGGCCTCATTTTTTGACTCTGACCAATAATTTAGATATGTATTTTGTTCATAAAACTCTTGTGATTCTCACGGTGTTTTCATCTCACAGATCGGAGTTATAGATTTTGAATTAGAGCATTTTGTTCGGGACGTACGTCCCAGATCCAAACTGTCACTCTCCACAGTCTTCACACAGACACAGAGAGTGAAACTAGGCTAGTTCTTGTGGTTAGAGATAATGTAATGTTTATAGTATCATCTTCACAGGTGTTGTTCATCTCAATGAGTAGTCTGGTGGGTAGAGGAGAGGAGCAGTGACGCAGAGGTTGTAAGAGTCTTGTTCTTAGTGGAGGGACAGTGACTCAGAGGTTCAAGTGTGGGAGGAACTTAACATTGAATTTTTTTTCTTTCATGTCCAATTGCAGTTAACTTCAATATTGACTAATTGTTATAGCGCCACCTAGTGGTCAGTGTAAAAATGAAGTTTAAGCAATCTGTCCCAAAATTCTGTCACATGATCAGAGGCCTGACCCGAAGAGCCCCATGAGTGTCTCTCGCTCTCTCTCTCTCTCTCTCTGAAACTGGTACAGTCTCTCTCTCTGGGTCTCTCTCTTCCCCCAAACCAACGGCTCTCGGCAATAGCCTGGCACCCATTTGAAATTTCTCGGCAGGAGGAATTTTCTAGTTTATTATTTTTTATAGCCTACAATTTTGTCTGCTTGTGTGTGCATCAGTCCAAAAGTTCTTAGGGATGCATGACAATTTGCGTGTGTATGTTGGGGGGCGCCAATCTGAAATCTCGCCTAGGGCGCCAACATTGCCAGGGCCGGCCCTGCACTGCAGCATCACAGTGCCCCCTTGTGTCCTCAGGTGAACAGGAACAGGCCATCATGGGGTTTCTTCTGTCTAAATCCATGGACGGCAACTTATCTTATCGCAGCGTATCTCCAGGTTGTCCAGATGGGATATAAAACCCCTCTGCTGTGTTCTGCAGGGTTTGCTCTGCAGGGTTTCAGCTAAATGTGCCTGGAATAGCTCCAGAGGGAGTCTTCAAAGGCCCAAACCAACTTCACTGCACGGGTCAATTCAACTCCAGACTTCTCTCAGATGTCCAGGCTTTTCATCCTGACCCTGAAAGTGAGCACAGACTGCAGGATGAGTGAGGATTATGCTGCCTTCACATCATACAAGACGGATGTTAGAGACACAGTGCACGTTTAAACACTTTGTAAGCACCAAAAAAATACATGAAATGACAGAGTTCTCCTCTCTCACCTTGTCTGAAGTCAAATGGATGAGGAATTAAAAAATTAAAAATCACAGCTCCACGTTTCTCATAATTGTCCCCAGAAGAAGTTTGGTCTGACCTCCAGCTTCCTCCTGCTCCTCCAGTCGTGCAGCTGTCACAGAGTCATTTACAACCAGAGAGACTGAGACTGAAGCTCCTGCTGCGCCCCCTGGTGGCTCAACCCCAGTGAATACAGTAAAGAGATACTGCTCAATGTGTTAATTGAGATGTAAATAAACCATATGAGATAAATTAATGAGGGTTTTGATATTACATTAATTACCACATTTCTTTTAAAAAAATCTACATTTAAAGGGTTGAACATGGCTCATGCGTTTCCTTTTTTTCTGGTTCTCCATCCAGTATTTTCTTTTTGTTTCAACCATTGTTTGTAATATATAGTTTTACTCTGGTGAACGTCAGTAAGCAAACGATGCAGGATTTTAAATCAACACATTTAAAGATTAGTGACACAACATATGAGAAATATAAACAAAATGCAGAATATTTGGTTATATTTCAGTTTTTTTCCTGGAAGAAATATCCTGATGCTCAAGTCGTTCTTGCCGCAAATTGAATATAAAATAATCCTAGTGATGTTTTCACTAGTGTGTTTCATCTAATTTATACAATTTTTGTTTTCTTAACCCTAGAATGGACCCTTTGTATTTAAATACTTTATATTTACATTGGGAGCGGGTCTTCTCTACGGAGGCCGCCATGTTTTTTTACAGTAGCCCAAACTGGACAAACTAAACACCTTTTGAGTTTTATGACAACTGAAGGCGACCACAGGTTCTCCTCCATGTTTGGAAGGGGAGGGTGAGGTGAGGGGTGTTCAGCTGCAACATGCAACTTCACCACTAGATGTCACTAAAACTATAAACACTGAACCTTTAAAACTTGATTTGTTTATTTGTTTGAATGAAGTGGCCACACTCAGGGGCTGCACACATTCACTACAGCCACACTGTCTTTTTACTTTGCCATTTAACAATTGAAGGATAGTTTTAACTTCTCAAACATAGAAATACATAATTATGGGAGTGGCCAATTAATAAAATTCCAAGCAAACTGCCTGTTGAGGCATGAAATCTGCATTTTACCCTGACCCACCAATAGGTGGCTCTGGAACTCTACCTCATCTATATTAGTTTGTAAAACATCTCAGATACAGAACTGTTCAAATTGTAATCCTGGATCAACACAACTGTTGTGGAAATATTTCCCCACGTTTTAAATTCAGCTGAAACATGAGAAATACTTATATTTGTAATAAGGGAGCGAAACGCATCAATAAATACTACTTAAAAAGTAGTCAAACACTAAACTTATACAAGTAATTCATTAGTGTAAAACACTCAAGGGAAAGTAAATCTGAATCTCATATTTATAATAGTATCAACTGACCAAATTTACTTATTATTATTATGATGATGATGATGATGATGATGATGATGATGATGATGATTATTATTATTATAAATAATAAGAAGAAGAAATTCAGTGACCCAACCAGCCAATCATGTCTTTATTTATATCCTATTGCATAAGTCAGGAAGAAAATTGATATAAATAGAAACAAATGAATGTTTAAAAGAAAACTTATTAAAAACCCCAAAAAGACAAATCCCTGTGTCCGTGGTAAAGGTGGAGTTTCCGGTCGTTCCTGTGCGCGTGCACCTGAGCCAGCTGTGGCTCCGGGACACACCTGGATCGGGTTACAGCTGCGCAGGGAGGCGGAGCAGCTGCAGCCAGGATCGCTGCGCTCGGTCAGTGCGCAGTTATGACTCCATGTCTGGAGCCGGAGCCACAGGAGACAAAACACTGAGACCCGCTCGACTCCAGGAGGAACCGTCGGAGCTCAGGTCCACTTCCACTCGAGTCCGGGACAGAAGAAGTGAACAGGACTCGGACTTTTCTGAGGTAAGAAACTTTCCCCTTCGCTCTGTGTGCAGCCTCAGCGTCGGATTACACAGTCCGACGTGATTATTCACGAGGAAATCACTTTTAATGTCTCGTGTTTATCACCAGTGCTTCGATATCTCACTGTGTTCTTTACTCCAGATGTTGTTAAAACACATATTTCTATTCTCCGGATTCCTCTGCTTACCACGGGGTCTCTCGGTCACTGTGCAGAGGAGGAGCTCCGTCTCTCTCTCTCTCTAATGGAAGTCAGATGTTACCTTCCTGTGCCTGGCAGCTCTCACCCTCTCCTGCCCCCGTGCACACACACACACACACACACACACAGCAGCTGGACACTGACAGACAGATGTGCAGCACGGCAGCCTTCACCTGGAGCTCAGATCATACACATGGGCCAGGGTCTATGAGAACCAGGGTCTATGAGAACCAGGGTCTATGAGAACCAGGGTCTATGAGAACCAGGGTCTATGAGAACCAGGGTCTATGAGAACCAGGGTCTATGAGAAGTGAGCTTCCACAGGAACCTCAGGGCTTTTGTCTGTTATCTGATTTAATCGTGTTTTTAGGTTTTTGTAGGTGCGATTACTGTTGAATATTTATACCATTTTCAGAGGCCATACAGATGTGGGCCACTCAGACAATGATGTGTGTCATTTGGTCATATTCGAAATAGACAAGAGCCTAAAGTGGCCCACATGTAGAAAAGCAAATGTGGCCCAAATATCCCCGAGCAATCGTAGGCCTCTTTTGGGCAAACATGTTGTGCTGCAGGTGTGAACCTCATGTGACCCTAATGGTAAATATGGCTCATATAGCACAAAACAAACAGGGCCCACCTTTGGTTGACCTGCGGTATTGCTATGGCTTACGTGCGGCTCCGATCTGGCCAACAGGAGAGGCCCCAGTGCCATCATCCCACGTGGGCTGTGGGCTGGATCGGGGCCAAAGCACTTCTGATTTCTTGGGATATTATTTTTGAAATGTATTGGTGGTGATTTTAAGTGTAGCTGTGTTGATTAAAAAAGAAGAAAAACAAATCCATTATGACATTTGTAGTTGTGCAACGTTTCTCCCACCAGAACCTGATTCAGTGTTCTGCACCGTAAGCCTCAGTCTAAACCAGCTGGACTGCATTGTTTTAGGTTATATTTGTCGTAACCTGCTATTTAAAAAAAAAGTGATTACACTGCCACCAGTAACTCTGCTTGGAGCGGTAACTGCGATGCAAGTACACACATGTATGTACACAGACATTTGAGGTATTTATCATCTCTTGGTAATTCTGGCCCTGCCTTCACCTCTTTGCACCTCGGCATGAGCATGACACACTGCAGCTTTTGCAACTTGCCAGAAAAGCCTGTTATGTCGTGCAGCACTGAGAGATTCCTGAAGGCTGCAGAGAGCAGTAGTACCGAAGAGGGTCGGCGCTCGAAGCCTCCAGCGACGTGAACTCCAAGTGGGACCGTAGTTAAGGAGTAGTTGTTATCGTCTGAGACAAACGTCTGAGACAAACGTCTGAGACAAACTCGTGATCCGTGCTCTCATTGTCTGCAGAGGCCGACCTTATCCTCCGCTGCAGGAGATCAGTGGAGCTGCTGCATTGTGTGAGGATGTTGCCTTTGGCCGTAAAACAGTCGCTGTCGGGAATAGAATGTGCTGAATGTGTAGGTAGAAAGCTCGAGCAGTTGAATCCCTAACCAGGTCAGAGGCGTGGCCGTGGGTGGAGGGTTTGTGTTTGAGGAGTTTGCAGTTCTACTGGAAGACAGAGGACGTGACTGATGTGCGAGGTATTTATGGAAGGTCATATGTCAGCGTGGAACTCGTCACTCTGCAGGCAAATTCAACTCAGCGGCTCCCGAAGCGGAGAAAAGCGTCAGTGCAGCTCGCCGCTCCGTGGTCTCGGCTTTACAACCTGTGCGACCTGAGGTGACGTGCTGTGGATGAACGTCTCTCTGTGATGGCTGGTGGCAGATGCCGAAGAGGGAAATATTTTCAGTACGAGCCCAGAATCAAAACGCTAAGAGGTTATGGACTTTTACTTTTAAAGTCTCTACTGTGTGTGCAGATAGATGAATAAAAAACAAATATTTATTTAGCGATTCTTCCTGATACCTTCATTTAACCAAGTCTAGTCAGAGAACTAGTTCAGCTCAGTTCATTTGCACAGTAGTAACATGTGAAGTTGTATAACCTGTGAGACTCGAGGCCTCTTTCTGTGATGGTGGTGGCAGGTGCCCGAACACAGGTTCCTGATGTTTGACGCAGTATTAGCAAATAACTCCACCTGCATTTGCACAATCAACCTCGGCCTTAATCTCCATTTACAATCCAGAAACACTCGCAGCTTGTGTCAAATCCTTCCCAGTACATGAGATAGTGAAGCCACAAGGTAAACATTGGACTGCAGGCATGAAAATACCCTTGTGTGATTCATATCCACCAGCGTTACATCATTTAATTTGTATCGTCTGCATGCTGACAAACAGCCGCAGGACTTCATGTAAAGAAAAGCTTTTCTATCTGTAATTGTTTGATTTTAATCAATCGGTCTCGGCCAAGTTCCCTTGCCAAGAGCGAGTCGACACAAAGAGCCGGAGGAAGGATATGAAAGACGGAGCCGCGATTGTGAAACAGGAGAGGGAGGAAATGAATGGACGCCTGGATGAAATACAGAGTTCACCAGAAGAGAATCAGTCACATGTGTAATCATGAATTGTTGGTGCAGGACATAAAAGGAGTGGGAGTGAAGGAGGGACGGTTTGTTGGGATACACCCTGAAATTCTTTAACGCTAAATGATTATTGTCTTCAACCCTTTAATCTGCTTCTCACTGGGACTCCCCACTTTCAACAAAGTTTCTGTGTTGGAAAGTTTTTAGCGGAGAGCCCCAGAAGTTTTTTAGAACACAGTCATGTATTCGTCTCGAGTCTTTCATCCTGACATTACCACTCGGGGGAGCTAATTGCAGCGTGTTAAAACGGTAGAAGCAGCTGACGCTGTGATCCGAGCTCCAGGGAGGAACTGGAAAGAAACTGAAGATGTGGTTTTCCTCGAAACTCTTCATGAGAAAGTGACCTCAGCGCAGCCGCAGGTCAGCGGGCCCGGGACAGAGGGCCGAGCCACGGCAGCGACCGCGAGCCGTCAGTCCACCTTCAATTTTCAGATGATTAATGTTTCTGTTTAAAGACGAAAGCCCAGAATAAAGACACATGGAGGTTATGGGCTTTTAACTTTATATTCTCCGCCGTGTGCACTTTGACGGGCAACGTTTGGCTCTTCCAAAAAGGTGGCTCTTCCAAAAAAAGTAAATACATCCCAAAAAAAATAACATAAACACATGCTTCTCTATACTTTCCCTCCTGAAACGTTCATTTAACCAAGTCTCGTCTGGTGTAGAAAACTAGTTTCGCTAGTAAAATATGCAGATAAGAAAAGCAAATACAGACTTTTACCTCTATGTTATCTGCTGTGTGCACTTTAAGGCATAATGTTTCAAAACTATTTGATATCTGCACGGAGTTTGGGTTCTTGAAAAACTCAGATTCACATTATGCATCTCGTCTAGAAAGTACTTTACATTGGTTTATTTGCACAGTGGTAAAATATCCAAATAAAGACAAACTGCAAATCACAGACACAAACCATGAAAACTAAAATATTTTTAAAGTATGTAAAAAGTGTATCACTTAGAAAAAACACCAAATAACCACAAGAAAAAGTATGAAGACACAATCCAGAATAAAGTAATAATGAAAAAATATTCTAAAATGAGGTCACACCATTGGTCCATGTATAAACTCGTGAATTTTAAAATTTAAATGTTTTTTAAAATTGACATTAAAACTGATGTTTTTCATTAGAAACCGTTAATATATATTTTTAAATAATCTTATTGACGGGACTAACGCTAGAGTAAAGAGAAAGTTAAACCACATAAACAAATACAAACGTATTTATTAATTAAATCTTAAAAAGTAGAATGTCACTCAGTTGAGCTCATACCTCCACCAAGGCTCAACGGTCGCGTTCAAATTAAATAAATTGGCCCCAAATTTCACATAGATTTCATAGATATATTCGTCCCCTTAATATATCCATGGATGATAACCGGGGAAATCTGGGAAAATCTCATTAAATCCTATCTTGCCACGTTGTTTATTGGGTTTTATTGGACACATCCTTCCTCCAAGTTGTGTGTAAATCTGTTCGGTTGTTTTAATCTTACAAATAAACAGACAAGACAGACAGAGGTGAAAAGATAATCCCGTCATAATAGGTAATAAACTCTTAATTGTTTTAATGGCCTCTGACTGCTCAGTCAACACAGAGAAAGCTATGTGGAGGGAGGGGGGGGGGGGGGGGTTGTTGTTCGGCCTGAATGATCGACCGGATCTTTGTGAGTCAGTGAGAGTGAAATGTTTTGTGTGTGTGTGAGAGATAAGCGTCCCAGACTGTTTGAGAGTGGAGCGGCTCACAGGGAGGAGCGGCGAGGAATGTGCTCCTGTCACCAGCCGCGACTGAGACGTGACGAGTCCCCGGGACAAAGCAGCAGCAGCAGCAGCAGCAGACGGCGTGAAGAAGAGTTATTATCCGACCCTGCGGCGCGCTGCAGTGTGATGACCTTACGTGACACGTGTTTTCCTCTCGGGCCTGGCGAAAGGTCAACTGGTGTCGGCTCATCCGGGGGAATGGGCCGGATGTTTGGGACGTCGGTCGAGGATTAAGTTCAGCTTGAGTAGAAACACGGCCGATGTGTCAGGATTAATAACAAACTGGGGTCAGCGGAGCGTCTCCGCTTTGCTCTTTGTGCCCAAGTTTACCCGAAAGAATTTTGTTTTTTTAGCACTTGTCTTAACAATGTGTAATAGAAGTAAAAAACTAAAATCTAAAATCCCGACAAGGACGTTTGCCACATAAAAGATAAAGCAGTAAAAATAAGTACAACAAAACGACACCGTATTAATAAATGTAACTAATGTAAACTGTCTTTTTATTCAGTTTTAAGCCACATTTGAACTTTTAACTTTTTAGACCCATATTGTTTTAAGAGTCTCTTTTAACTACGTGAAGTATTTTAGTCATCGGACACTTGGATTTAAAACGTTACTGTGGGAGAAGTTGTTTATATAACGATTTGAAAGCCCGGTTGACAGGGCTTGTTAGAGGCCGCAGGTAAATCCATCAATCTGTGAAACACCAAACGAGACAAACTAATGATATAATGCGGTTTCAAGAGAAGCCGCAGTGGGTTTTTGAAGTGTGTGGGGGGGGGGGGGGGGGGGAGAACTGAATTAGCTCCCAGAGCTGTGGTCTCACAGAATCATCAGACCCGACTTCCCTCTCTGTCCGTCTGTGTAACTCCGTGTGCAGGACATGATTAGTCAAACATGGGCGGGACGGTATCACGAGACAGGCGTGTGATAATCCTCCAATTATCTAATAGTCATTAGCACCAACAAGCTAATATTTACTATTCAATGTCAATAACAAGGTTATTTACTTTGTGCAGAAGTACACGAGGGACGAGGAGATCGTGAAGTAAAGGTTCTCTGCAGTGTAATCGCTTTACAGTTCTGCAAAGAGAAAAACAGTCATCATTTTTAACATTTCCCCCCTAATTAATAATCAATTTGACAAAATGTTGTCATATGAAATAAAACCTGTAAATTTATCACGTACAGTCTGACACAGCCTTTTATTTTCTCAACATTTGACCTCTGAGTTCTGTTTCTACTCTTAGACGTAGATCACAGATTACATTTTTTTGTCCTCCTTTTATTTATTAAGCATATACACATTTATTGATCTATTTAAAAAAATATATACTATTGGCGTTTTAGCTGTTATTGAGATGACAGTGCATGGTGGAAATGAGGTGAGGGAAAGGACCGGGTCGGAATCGAACCTGCGGTCGCTCCAGAACAACTCAACGACTCTTTTGTGATTATTTTTATTGATTTGAAAAAGTATCATTTCCCTTTTTAAGGTGTTTATTTTTTACGGCGCCCCTTTATGAAGCATATCACCTGTTTTACATCTGTGATTTTACAGCGCTGTAATCTCAGGATTCTTCACGGTGGTTTGCACTGTCGCTTCACAGCAAGACGGTGGTAAATTAGGACTAATTATTGTTTTACAATAAGTGATTAGGTGTTGAATTACAGTTCTTTGCCCCCGGTCGAGATTAAGTTGTCTGGAGTGTGATGCTCGAGTATCTGTGTATCGCACCTGTCAGTCTGAAACCAGCATTTAACCAGACCAGTCACAGGTGATGTCAACTGGAACACCTGGTTTCACAGATTACATGTGGCTGAGTCAGCCAGTTCTTTCTAGTGAGCCCAGTGGACCGACTCGTCCTCCACTGTTTGCTCTCAAGTGTGACCAAAGTTAAGTATGAGGAGACCGAGGCTTGTTTAGACACGAAGGTTATGTGTTCAGAAGTGGTTGGCTCTGTGTCAGAGCGCCGGGGGGGAGGAGGGCGCTGGGAGTCTGAAGAGAAATGTCTAATTGCCCCGAAGCCAGTCACAGCTTTAGTCAGATGGAATGGGAGGAACCCGGAGAGCAGAGCTTGCTCAATCGAGTCTTTGTGCTGCGGCAGAGCCAAGTGGTTGGACGTGTCTGTGCCAGGGGCACACACATCTCACAGGCTTGTAAAAACATTCTTGGCTGAAGGTGCTGTGAGACTTTTCTCCCTAAAAATCTGCGGTGGTTCTTCTCTTTCAGGAGCAGCGCGGTGCCACCTCGCTGCCATGAGTTCTCAGGCGGACTTTGGGAGCAACATGCTGTGTGAGTTGTCCCTGATTTTTTTTTGGGCTCAGCTTCTATTCGGTCACGTCAAAGTAATACCCTGCTCTAATTGTCCGTGCTGCTGCTGCTGTGCTTTGTTTCCAGTCCAGACCATAAACGATGACCTGAATGCATCGCTGGCCACGGCCGACGAGTTGTCCCAGGAGTTTAGCTCGCTGATGAAGGAGGCCTCCTCCAGCAACAACAACACAATGCCGGGCCCTCAGGTACACACACACACACACACACACACACACAGACACATTGAAACACACTCACACATAAGTGCTGGTTTCTCCCTTTAGCTGTTTGCAGTGTGTGAACGGCCTCACCTGCTTCTGGGTTTTTACTTATGAGGGTTTCTATCATCATTATTTCTTGAAAGCTGAAATGTGTCAAATATAAACACCTCTCGCTGAAACCAACATTATTCATCCAAAACCTGCCTGTGAGTTTTAAGGCCTTTGCACAATAGACCCGCTTTTTAAATGAAATGAATGTGCACGTTTTTTTAAAATAATTTTCAAACCAGACCAAAGCCAATTATTCACATCTAACCAATCACAATGTGTGTGGTTGACAAAGTGACATCTTGAAGCAGTGATAGTAGAAGAAGAAGAACAACTTCCTCCTCTATCCAGCCAAAGTTTATTTGTCGATTTATTGAATATATTTGACTTTTAGTTATTTTTGTAACTTCAAGGATATGAAGTTTGAAGCAGGATCAAGCAACAGGCGGGGGTGAAAGTGAATGGACTAGATGCCTTCAGCTCGGACTGTTTACAAACAACAAGAACTTCCTCAAATGAAATAGTCAGTAAAGAATCTATGATCTTGGTTCGAGCTGCTGCAGCAGTTCGTCAAACTGTCGGACGCTCATCCTGAAACACATCCTTTCTCCCCCCCCCCCTCTCAACGTGTCCAGTCCTGATCACTTTCTGACAGATTTATAACATTTCCCCCGCAGGTCAGCATCACAGTCACCAGAGATCGGCCTCAGTCCAACAGCTCCATCGCCAGCAGTAATGGCAGCTCCGTGGACTACGTCATCTCCAGCAATAAAAACTCCCCGTGCTCCCCAGTCTTCTCCAACAATCCTCTCTCACCCACCAACAAGGAGTCCAGCTCTTCGGTCTCTCGATCTGGAGCTGACAGCTACATGAAAATGCCGCCGAGCCCCAACCCTTCGCCTCACTCCCCGAGGCGTGCATCCCCCGGTCATTACGACATGAGCCCGCGAGGGTCGATCAGTTACCAGGAAAGGAGCCCCTCGCCGATCCGCCGCGGAGGCGAACCCGTCGACCAGCCGTCCCACTCCGACTCGCACCGCTCCTCCTCCAAGCTGCTGAGCCCTTACGACAGCAGCCAGAGCGCCCGCAGGTCGCCTCGGCGGGACAGGAGCCCGTCTCCTCTGGCCTTCAGGGCCATGTCCAGCACGCTGCCTCGGAATTTTGGCTACAGGAAACCTGGTAAGTATCTGCAGTGTAAACACAACTGATGGTTGGCTACAGGTTGGCTACTGGTTTATTGTTTTTACGTTGGCTCCCTGTTTGTTTTAATGAATTTTAAATGTTCTAAAGGTTCTTCTGAGCCCCGGGTTATATCTCTGGTCTTTGATTTCCCTTTTTACCTCTGGCATTCTGCTTATGAAAGAATAAAAGAGATGAAGTTGAGAGATCCGACTTTTCACTGTTATGTTTTGCAAAGAGCTTTTCAAAGGAAACCGGATCAATGTTGAACGTTTAAGGTTCAGATGTGATTTAAATCAAAATATGCAGCATTCACTCCAGGATATGTGAAGTTGTTTTTTATTCAGAGTTCATTGTTTTGTCAAAGAAAAGAAAAGGAATGAGGTCAGGGATCGTAAATGACCCTCCAGCTAAATGATGTCACAAACAGCTCTGGAAGCAGACCTTTGATTTCACTTGACTTTGGCAAAAACAACGATAACTGTTCTTCCAGAGAAACGATATAGTTGTTCAGCCCGTTGAACAGAAAAGCTGTTTCAGCAGGCAAGTGTGTTTGTGTCCCCCGGCCAACGCCACTGGAGGAAGTTAATCACTCTTTGAGTTTAATGTCACTGCTCTTTCAGAGATTCCTCGGCTCTGAGAGTAAAAGTCTAATCAAACAACTCTCTCTCTCTCTCTCTCCCTCCCTCCCTCCCTCTCTCTCTCCCTCCCTCCCTCCCTCCCTCCCTCTCTCTCTCAGAGGAGGGTGTGCAGCGGCAGAAGATTCCCGGCAAGTGGAACGAGACAGATCTCGACATGTCCTACGAGAAAAAAACTCACCACACCTATGACAGTTGGTTTACTTTTCTACTTCTCTGCTTTTATTTTGCACGTCACGTCGAGGAATCAGTCTTGTTCTGTACCTCTTCCGTGTGGTCTTTGTTTTACGAGTCAACACTTTCCCCGTTGCAGAGACCGAGTGGCTGCGGCCGTCTGTGCCAAACAGCGGCTGGAGAGAGTCCAACCTCGATGGGCCTCCTCCGGCCCCAGCCCCAAAAAGGTGGGTGGTGTTAGCGGAGAGAGACATGTCTACTTTCACGTCCAGCCAGACAACCTCATTATCCCCTTTGGAACACGGTTTCTTTCCACCTGATGAAAGTCAGGGGCCTATAATTATTTGGGCTTGAAGTATTCTCCTGCTAGAACTATAACAGAACTATAACAGACCCTTCACATTACATCTGATTCAAATCAAATCATCTTTCTCTTCCAGGATCCTCGTTCTCAACCACACCAGTTCTCCCACAGTTCTCTTCCCCGTAACACCCGTGTAACAGTCCCTCCAGATGTGTCGTCCCCAGTCCACTCCCCTTACTTCCCTCAGCCCATCAGCTCCCGGATCTCTATACCCCCGACCAACACAGAGAACCGTCAGCGCCGGCCCATCCCTCTCTCCGTCATCATGCGTCTCCAGAACCCCCACTGGGGCGGGAAGTCAACCGGCGGAGGAGGAGAGGACATGGCACCTTACCAACCAGCTCCACCCTTCCCGAGGGAGTTCTTCCGCCAACCTGGGCCTCCACCTCCACCTCAGCTGAGACAGCCGGCCATATACAGCGATGGTAAAACACGTGTGCACACACAGTTCACAGGATGTTTGTTCAGATAACTCTACGATACTAACGTGGTGAGTTGTTCCTGTGTGCAGTGCTGAACCCTGGTGATATCGACGCAGAGTTAGAGAAGCTGGATTACATTCATCACATGCCTGCGATCCAGGAGACTACCAGCATGCCAGCAGTTGAGCAGGGCGTGGTGAAGCCCCCGCGGCCCCTGAGCCCCACCAAGCTGCAGCCAGTGGTGGCCCCCGAGGCCCAGAACAACCAGGTGATGCATGACCTGGAGGCGGTTCTCCGTATCCGGGCAGAAATCCCCCGCGCGCTGAAGAGACGGGGCTCCGTGGACCACCAGTCGCAGCCCCTGCAGAGGGCGTCGCATTATCAGCCGAACCAGTACAAAAACCTCATCGACAAACTGTTCCGCAGGAGGGAAATGCGCCGGAAGGGGCAGAAAAGCAGCGAGACCAGCAGCTCCTCAGAGGGAGAGGAGGCCGCTCAACCGCCTGCACCTTTACCTCAGACTTCCACTGTGATTCCTCACGACTTCAGGGTAAGAAATGGGTTCACAGGCACCGATGATAACAAGAATAATGTGTAACACCCTCAGAAAGTGTCAAGGACGAAAGGATAAATGTTAGTTAAGCTTCCTTGTTTTGTCCCTTCAGAGCTACCATTCCATTTTGCGTCGCTCCAGTCGGGAGCGTAAAAAGATCGGACACCGAGCTCGGCTCAGTCCGCTGGTCCTGCTGCTGGACGGAGCGCTGGTCGGGGAACTGGAGACGGTGCAGAGAGCAGTGCAGGAGGTGTGTGTGTGTGTGTGTGTGTGTGTGTGTGTGTGTTGTGTTACACCTACTACTCCTCACATATTATGAGTTGAACTACACCTAAAAATGTAAAACCATAACACGAATAAGTATTTTATGTATAGTATCACTTGTAGTAGTAGTAAATACGTTTTTTAAAATAAAATCGAGACCTCTGATTTAGTAAGTGAAGCTAAACCATAAAGCATACATTATTCAAAATTTTATTTTATTTCACAAACATTATAATAAAGACAATGATGCACTTTTTTGGTGTTTGTTATATTTATCAACAGCTTTCATACAAACTCAAGCCTGTGCCAAGGTGTGGTGTGAATTTGGGCTTTATGAGGCGTGTAATATATTCATATTTAACTTCTCAGGAAAGGGATACGGTTGAACTCCTTTGTTCAGCAACAACTCTGACTCAACTTCCAAAGTTCAGTGGATCAGATTCCAGAGGGAGATGTGTCATAGGGTGTATACTGTACTCTAACCGATGAATCTACTCTGTGAACGATTTGTGTTTCCCGTAGATGAACGACCCCAGCCAGCCAAACGACGAGGGCATCACCGCCCTGCACAATGCGATCTGCGGAGGCCACTACAATGTGGTGGACCTCCTGGTTCGCATCGGAGCCAACGTCAGCGCACCAGACAGCCACGGATGGTAAATATCCACTTGTTCATGCTCTCTCATCGATTCTGGTTCTGCAGAAGGTTTTGTACAAAAGAAACGCCGATTGAAACTCTATCATTTCGTGTGTGTGCTGGAGACTTTATTTCTCTGTGCCCTTCGTGGATCTTGACCACGCCAGGTCTCGTGTTTAAGTTTTTGCTCGTGGCACTGTAATTGTTTTGCAAACGTTGACCCTGGATGTTCGAACCCGCAGGACGCCACTGCACTGTGCGGCGTCTTGCAACGACCGGCCCCTGTGTGAGTTCCTGGTGAGGAACGGAGCGGCGGTCATGGCCATGACGGAGAGCGACGCCGCCATCGCCTCCCAGAAGTGTGATCCTTATGCTGTCGGGTTCGACGAGTGTGAGAGCTTCCTGAAGGGTGAGGCGAATACAGCCTACCGTGCACCATCACACAGATTCATCACACACACACACACACACACACCATGACACACACACACACACACACACACACACACACCATGACACTACAACACTGACGCCATTGATAGTAGAATGAATCATTGGATGACACAATTTGAATGTTGTTGAATCACTTTTTTTAAAGCTGACTCTCTCATCACTCATTCACATGCACATCATGATGATGCAAAGGAGTGAAGTG
Organism: Reinhardtius hippoglossoides; assembly: GCA_006182925.3. Lineage (NCBI taxonomy): Eukaryota > Metazoa > Chordata > Actinopteri > Pleuronectiformes > Pleuronectidae > Reinhardtius > Reinhardtius hippoglossoides. The sequence continues at coordinate 2,646,111 of CM031673.1, forward strand.
ACCCCAAACAAGACCAGATGTGGCTTTCAAAATAAAACCGGAAACAAGACAACAAACATATTGAATGACAAAAAAGTAACTCAACTAAATGTGGGGATGTGCTTCTATCTGAAATACATAAAAAGATGCATGAATGGAAATCACACATGCAATAAACCATGCACTACACACACAAAAAAAAAAAATTACTCAACTCCCTACACACAACCCAGAATCATGCACCAACAGGCTCAGCCCCACATGTTTCTGCAGTTTAACACATATAAACACATGGATCTTGTGTGTCTGTGATCTCAGGTGTGGAGGAGGCCATGGGGGTGGAGAACAGCGGGGTGCTGTACGCTCTGTGGAGCTACCCGGCCCAGGCAGCTGACGAGCTGAGCTTCAGAGACGGGGACATGGTGACGATCCTGAAGAAGCCCGAGGGGCCGGGCTGGTGGTGGGCCTCGCTCTGTGGCCGCGAGGGATTCGTTCCCTACAACTACTTTGGGGTGAGATATATAAATGACCTCCGACCCTGACTTTCTTACCACAATGCATTTCATCATTTCAGCAACACGAGTGTAACGTTTGTTTGGTTTTTCGTTCCTCTGTTTGTGTTTTGCAGCTTTTTCCAAGGTGCGACCGAAGTCTCTGTGCTGAGCGACGTCCTGATGTGGGCCCCCCCCCCCATCACGTTATAGTGCAGATGGCTGTGTGTTACAGCTTCACACTGTTGTCTGAAAGGATCGTGTGTGTGTGTGTGTGTGTGTGTGTGTGTGTGTGTGTGTGTGTGTGTGTGTGTGTGTGTGTGATTACGAGAAGGCTCCGTCCTGCTGCTGGGAATTAGAAATGTTTTGGATCCGTCACTCGAGGAGAGCTGAGGGAGAAGGCGTCAGTGTTAGCGTCGACCCTCCTGACGAGGATACATCTGTACAGAGGACGTCACTTGTGCTGGTTCTGGATTTATTTTTGTGCTTTCCTGCTCCTTTACATTACAGATCACATACACACAGAGTATTGTCTCTCACTCGCACACCGTTCTCATACTTCGCCGCGCACACTGGAAGAGCTGGGACGTCGAACCGCCGGTTCCCAATAAGTGGACGACCCTCTCTTCCTCCTGAGCCACAGCTGCGTACTACCCTTGTGTAGTATTTCCGTGTGGCGTGTGGCGTGTGCGTGTTCTTCTCGTGTCTGCGCGGGCACATTTATCTTCGGTTAGCTGGTGTGAATGTGAGTGGCGGATGTTTAGCTCTGGATGTCGACCCTGTGATAGGCTGACGACCTCTCCAGGGTCCGCCTCTCCGCTGGGATTGGCTCCCCCCCCCGTGCGACCATCAAAGGATTGTTAATGGTAAATGGGTTGTATTCATATAGAGCTTTTCCAGTCCGATCAACCAGAGGAACGTCAGAAGAAATGTTGGGGTTTCGGTATCTTGCCCAAAGACACTTCGGAATGTGGAGTGGAGATGCAGGGGATCGAACCACCGACCCGGTTAGTGGACGACCCCCTCTACCTCCCGAATGGATGATAATGGGTGAAAAGCCTCTCTGTACATGTCTCTGTTTCTGCTGGTAGATTCGTAAATGTTAGTGTTTGTCTCCACGGCCTCTCGAACAATTTGAAGACGCAGCTGATTGATCCTTAAACACATTCCTGACTTTACCAGATGTGAAGTTTGAAGAGTTGAATGTGGCTGTAAACTTTTAAACCTTTTTTAAATCAGTAGCTTTTGGTTTGCTTTCTTCTTCTTGGCTTCAGTTCTCACACTTCACTGTAGTCTGTTTGCATTTGATGCTGCCTATGATATAAATGGATTTAGTTTGAAAGAGAGAGTGTGTGTGTGTTTTTTTAAATGATGATGAATGAAACTGACTATTTTGAAGAAGCTGTTTTTTGTCTGATCAGTGAATAATTCATGGATCTTGATGAAAAAATGTTTAGGGGACTAAAATCTCTGATGTAGAGGATTTATCTGTGGTTCAAAAAGGGGCGTCGGCGGAGTCATGCGCTCTTCTGAGTGACAGTTCATATGTTATCAGTGTTCAGTGTTACACTCATCACGTGCACTTGACCTTTGACCCCTCACCAGAGGCAGGAAGCACCAAATCTGACTCATACACAGATGAGTTTCATGCATTTTTGGTTCCTTTTGAAAATGTTTTACTTTGCATAGCAGAATTATGCACAAGCTGAATTTTTCACGGAGGCATCGCAAGAGGAAGACGCTTCTTTATTTCGGTGCCTGGTTTAGATTAATGGGTATATTCATGATTTTACTTTCTTAACTTTCCGTAACATTGTGGGATGGGGGGGGGGCGTTTTTCAACATTTCCACTGGTAGAATAATTCATGCATCTCGATGAAAAATAATAAACATGTTTAGAGGACTGATATTTACAAGTGTTTAAGTATAAATCCAATGAGCTGAGTGACGATATGATTGTGTGTTTGAGAAATGTCCTCTCCTGACCAGCAGATGACACTGTCCAGTCAAATATGAATCCAGCACCAGCGAAGACTTTACATTTTACAACCCAACCAGCGAATGTAAACTAATACACAGTGAAACATTTACCAGAAGCTGTTTGTGTCATTCCTCTGTGTCACGTCTTTTTTTTTTTAAATTATTCCTTGAAGGTATTTTTTTATTCTCCCTCTCCTCTTTCTCTTCCACTGAGCTGCCTGCTGTGATTCTTAATGAATCAATTAGCTTCACTATTATGCATAAGCTTAATTAATAAAGTAAAAAACAACAACACATGATTCATATTTTTTATTAAATTACAATCTGCTGTCTATCTCTAACCCCCTGACATCAAGAACACACTGGAGCTCTTCAACAAAGTCCCAGAGGAAGATTAGCGTCGACGCTGTGTGAAGCCCCTTTGATCCTCTTTAATTATTATTTTAATTTAGATGTGGATTAAAATAACACATGATGACACACACGCGCTCAGTTTACTCACACACTGGGAGGGGGGGGGGGGGGGGCTGCAGATTCCCTGGTGAATAATTCAGGTGCGTTAAGTGGACCGAGCTGCCCACTGGCCTGTGGCAGCAGATGTGATGTTCAGCTGAAATGGATCTGCTCCTCCTGAACTGAGGGGAAAAGGTGAAGCACCCACGTCCAGGTCTTTATTCATGAAGCATTTTTTGTTATTTCTTAATCCATCTATCAACAACACAGGCGAGGAGGTGCGGGACGGGACTGTGTGGCGCCATTCACCAGGTTCCTCAGATGAATGAGATGAGTCACTGCATCGTGTTGAAGTCAAAATGAAACCTGTCGCAAGCTTTTATCCTTTTATTTCCTGGAAAGTAACTCTGTGGTTTCAGTCGAGGCAAAAGACAAAGATGCGTCATTTCGAAATCGGTGCTTTCCAACATGGGGGTCAGGGATTAAGAAAAGGATAAAAGAGATTAGGGGAGAAAAACATATTTGTGTTTTGCAGATTATTGTTCCCCCGGGCGGCACGGTGGAACAGTGGTTAGGTTCTGGGGCCTTTCGGTTTGATCCCAGAACACGTGCATGTTGGGGTTGGGTTCATTTGAGGTGTGAGCGTGGACGGTTGTGTGTGTTTGTCGATCCTGTTCCACAGGGCAGGTGAACTGTGACTTATTCTTTTATTGTGAAATACTGGAGTCATTACCTTCTTCAAACCTCTGTTGACTAAAACAGTGTGAAAGGAAACTTGAAATACTTGATGCGGTTGAATCATTTTATTATTAGTGTTATAATAGTTATAATAATTGTAGTAATTATGTCTTATTGCATCTATTAAGTCTTCATTTTTTCCCCAAATTATACAAGAAGCAGCAGCTGTTTTACGTGCAGTAAGAAAAAAAGAGTAGAACCTTTAATCTATCTAATATTAATCTTAAACATCTAAAATTATTACTACATAATCACAGGTATAACATTCTGTGTCATAAATACACATCTGATATTTGTCACAAACCAAACAGCTCAAACATTGGTTGAAAATGTAATAAGTAATAATTGTTCCTTAAGAAAAACGAGCCAAAAGTTTTGGAATCACAATTTTCAACGACTTCTGTTGTTTTTTTAATATTTGCTGCATAAAACCACTCATTGTCCCAAACACAGTATTATCACTGACTTCAGGATAAAGATGGACGACATGACAGCTCCACGAAAGTGAAGCCAAAGCCGTGTGGTCAGTGTGAGAACATTTCTATATATATATGACAAAGCTGCTGGTTTATTATTTCATTATTCCGCGTGAGGTGGATTTCTGTTTCTGCTGATCTCTGACTCTCGGACTTGCTTCTGCCACAAATACACATTCTCATCGCGGCCCTTTGACCCCGAAGGCTCGGTCGTGCTCGAGGTACTTCCCGCTCGCCGTTGCTCTTTGACCCCGGAGAACGAACCGTCTCTGCGGCAGTGGAGACCTTTTTTTTGCTGAACAGTGATTCTGTTCAAGCAGAACTCATTTGATGCCTCATTGAAAACGCCATTATAACCACGATGGAGCGAAAATGAACTCTTATGGACGCGCTCCGCCGCTGATTCAGGTTGGCGGGCGGGGGGGGGGGGGGGGGGGGGGGGGGGGTTTGCTCGACCAGTCTTTTTTTAAATTGTCTTTCTATCTCATTCACATTCTCCTCACTGCCCCCGACCCCCCACCTACACACACGCACGCCGTGACTTCAGACATGCTGGTCATTATCGGAGCCGCGGCCTCGACTCCTGCTCTCAAACAAACACATAAGAGCACTTAGGGCCGATGGGCTTCACGGCCATGAGGTACAGGACAGAGCAGCGTGAGGCTTTACACAGAAAGAGCTGAGACGATTGAATGAAGGGGAATAAAGAGCGTGATCCAGGGAATGGAAAACCTCTCTGAGAGCGTCACACTGTTTTCTTTTCGATGGGAAACCTGCCGCAGGTAAACAAGGATGATGTATAAACTTCTGTCCGACGGCAGGTGGAACTGTTGTGAATCTGAAATCTGTTCAGACGGTGATCAAGAGAAAAAAGAAAACACAGAGTTGAGGTAAATGAAACTGGAGACACGCTCGTATCCGTGCAGGCAGACACGGCAGCAGACATGCCCGGGGTCCATGATGCCTCCAGATGGAAACCAGACGACCCACAGGTCATCAATGTTGTATGTTTTGGGGCTTTTAAGTATTGAGCTTGGTTCTGTCAGACCAGCAGCGGGAAAGCATCTCATAATGTGATCTCGGCAAGAGCAGTGCTTTATTATTTAGAGACAACAAACTTGTCTGTGTGTGTGTGTCTGTGTGTGTGTCTGTGTGTGTCTGTGTGTGTGTGTGTTTGTAAGCTCTGCTTTTCCTGCATTAACTCTGACCTTGACAGGACCAGTAAACCTCATCGGGACCAAAGCCTGGTCCTCATAAGGCTAAAGCTATAAAACAAATATAAGATCTGAATGGGTTTGGATATCGTCTTATTGAAGTGTTTCCTATCGGCTGGTTGACGGGAGACATGTTGTTCATTATGACATAAAATCATGCATACGATTAAAACATATTAACAAACTTATACAATTTTATAAATATGATCAAATTGAAAGTGATGTTGTCAGCTGGGTTTGGCTCCAGCGACCCTCAAAGAATAAGTTATATTGATAAAGGATGAGTGGACGGGTTTGTCCATGATGAATGCAGTGTGTGTGTGTGTGTGTGTGTGTGTGTTGACGGATCATGTGTTTGATTATGTTTTCCAACAGCGCAGAGCAGAACTGGACTGATGTCTCAAAATATTTGTGAGTATTGTACGTGACAGCCAACAAACTGCCTGGGAGAGAGACCCTGTGTGTGTGTGTCTGTGTGTGTGTGTGTGTGTGTGTGTTCATGTGTGTGTGAATGTGTGTGTTCATGTGTGTGTTCATGTGTGTGAATGTCTGCATGCACGCTCCACTCTTGCTCAGACACTGAGGTGGGCAGACAGATCTGTGGCCCTGCAGAAACACACAACTCCAGTCTGCCCCGCATCAAGGACACACACACACACACCCACACACACACACACACTAAGAACATGAAACAAACACAACACAAATACACGGAGAATCAGTTGGCAAAAACAATTTCACCTCCGTTTCTCTCTCTCTCTCTCCCTCCTCGGTTATTCCGGCCCTGCTCCCGCTCCGCGCTCCTGTGGAGTGATGAATAATAGAGGAGTGCTTGTCCTCCCTCGTTCCCCTAGTTAATCAGAGCTTGCCTGGCTGCCCTCTTCTCTGCCACTCCGCGCTTTAATAAATCATTCAGGCCTTCAGGACGACAAGTCCGTCAGTGCAGGCTAAGCGAGTACCACGCTGGTTTAGATGCCATCTGCCATCTTTTCCTCCTCCTTAACCAGGAACTGCCCTTTTCCCCTCCATCTTCTCTCTTTCCTCCGCGTGTCCTTCACTTGTTTTTTGAAGTCGCCTCATCTCTTACGTCTTCCCTTTTCTCCTCAGAACGCTGGCAAAGAGTCCCACTCCATTCCTCTCTCCCCCCCCCCCCCCCCCGCCCGCCCTCTCTCTCTCTCCCACGGGGGAACCATTTCACTTAAGCTCTCACTCTGCCAGGACTCGACCCGGCACGTAACGTTCCTCATTCCTCATCTTTCCTCCTTTTACTCCTCCGACGCCTCCCCTGCCCAGAAGTCTCCTGCCAGGACTGACGTCACGCGGACGTGTCCCCGGTGGATCCGGCTTCATCGAGGGTCATAAAAGGGATATTTGCTATGTGGCCACGTTTAGAGAAAAGACAAATATAGGATGTTGAGTCACCGGCAGTCAGGAGGACAGTGAGCGTGACTCACTTACATTTAACAGCATCCTGTAATGTTATACCCTCGACTGAAAAGGTCTCAGGCACGACTCCATTGTGTTTTATTGAGGCCATTGTCAGAGGAACATTTCTCTATGATTGCAGAGCATCAGTGCGATATTGTGACACCGGGACAAAGGAAATGTGATGTTCACTGCTGACGTTTCTGAATCAGGAGAACAGCGAGCCAAAAAAACACACAAGGACAAAGAGACGATCTGCAGGGAAACGTCTGGATAATGAGGTCTGGAGTTTTCACATGTGAAGAACGCAGCAGGAGATGATCCGGGTCAGTTCAACCACAACAGGAAAAAGGTCCGGAGCATTCGGGTGTTCTGGTTCAGAGATCACTTCTTTTTGTTTACAGCTCACAACAACTCCGGCGCCAAAAGATGTAAAATCTCGTTATTGTTCCAAACTGACGTCTTCTTCAGATGAATTATTTCATCTTCAGATATCTTTTTTTAGCTTTGCATCCATTGTGTGTTAGAAACATCACCGAGGGGACATTTTCAGCACATTAGGGTCCGG